>OY744526.1:44676816-44796816 GCA_963556195.1 Sepiola atlantica | reverse complement strand
TCACAGGGTAAAATTGTATTAAATTAAGCATTTAAAAATGGTGTTACTGATTTCATACGTAATGATATTTATTGTAGATCGCTGAGTTTTATTAAAGATAGCTTCGAGTGTTTTTAATTTGTTTTAATTGGTTTTGGAATGTATTATTTTCGTGTTATTAAATAAATTTGTCTTAAATCAGAGATGTAGTAGTAGTTATGTTTATTAGATGTTAGTAAATTGGGCTAGAGTTTAGAAGATACATAATTTTAATTGTTCACGAGCGTCTCTTGGCGTATAACTGGCTTTACGTGCGCGTTTCTTTTCTACATTTTCAAATTATCTTTTTTCCTCGAGCTTTTTTGTTATTTATCTTTCGTAACCTAGATATGATTTGAAGAAGAATCAAAAACGTCCACGATACATATCGACCTAGATTAATTATTTTGATGTTAACACAAGCAAAAATTAGAAAACTTGAAAAAATAACAGTGTAGAATTAAACAGTAGAATTCTGTTAGTTTTAACAATGTTTGCTTAAATATATATATATATATATATATATATATATATATTAATACATATATATATGAATACATACATATATATATATATATATATATATATATATATATATATATATATATATATATATATATATATATATATATATATATATATATATATACCAGGCCTGTCTAAAAAGTTATCCAACCTTAGGCAATGAAAAAACTATTTTAAATACGTGACTGGGTGTAGACCTAAATCCCCTTCAAAGTAGGCCCTTGTACTTGCATACAATTAGCCCACCGATCCATCCACTGCCGGAAACACCCCTGGAAGTCTTCTTTTAGAATGGTGTTCATCTCCGCCGTGGCGTTGCACATTATCTCTTTTTCCGCACCCTATCAACAACAGCTGCACTCCGGGAAATTCGGGGCCTGTCAGAACGCTGGTCGCTCTCAGCTGCTGTGCCCCTATTTTTTAATCAGTTAAACTACTCTTAAATTTGTGTTACACCCTTCGCATCTTCTCCAAACACCTGCTGAATCGTACGCGACGGCGGATATAAACACCATCCCAAAAGAAGACTTCCAGAGGTGTTTTCGACAGTGGATTGATCTGTGGGATAAGTGTGTGCAAGCACAAGGGGCCTACTTTGAGGGGGATTAGGGTCTCAACCCCGTCACATATTTGAAATATTTGTTATTAACTAAGTTCAGATACTTTTTAGACAGGCCTCGTATGTGCGTGTGTGTGTGCGTATTTCACTATACTTAGTTATCTACGTCCTAATATTTTGGAAGTAGGATTTCATCATTAGAGGTTCGTAGTATTCGCTGAGTTTGTTTAAAAAATATTAATCAACAGCAACCGATTAGAAAGTCACATTGATATGTATGCATTGAAAATGGATTTTCAAGCAACGGTTTTCCTCCATTGTTATATTCTTAGTAATGTTGTTGTTTTGTGTGTTGTTTCCCAATTGTTTAATTTCATACGACTTCATATATAAAACGTGTGTCCTATAAATAATTGTAAAATTAAAAGTGCATACTAATTAAATGATTATAACTGTTACTATAAGTGTATATAATAAATTAATTTATAAGTACTATAGATATAAATGTTATTCATCGTTAATATTATAATATTATTTCTCAGTATTTTGTTTACTATTATCGATAACGTATTAAATTTTTTACATCATTTTTTCTTTTTCTTTTTTAAATGTTGTTAATTTTTTTATTAAATTTAATTGTTTATTATATTTTTAATGGGTATCATGAGTTTTTATATTTTAATTCTTATGGTTTGAATATGATTTATTAGCAGCTTCAGTTTTTTTTTCATGATATTAATATACTTCATAGTGTAATCTTTCTGGGGCGAAAAATTATAATGTGATTAAAAGTGACTAAAAGGTACTTAACTGTGTCTTATTAAACTGTCTCTCAAACTATCGTTACGATACTTTTTTTTAATTTAATAAAAGCCTTTAAATCAACGTTTCTCGAAACGCGAAACTTTAGAAGCGTTTTCAAAGTTGGCCTCCAACAATAAAAAATCATTTAAACTGTTAGCTACTTTTTTCATAAAATTAGTCGCTTCTCTTTACAGCGTGGGCCGATGTGATTAGGGTGTTTCTTTTAACGGGAGATGTATGTGTGGGTAGTCGTTTATGCGTGTGTACCTCTATCTTACAATGCAGCCCATCGATCATACTATGCCAACGTTTTTTTTTACTCCTTTTTAACGCTGGGTTCGTGTGTACGTAAACTTTTAACTTTCTTTTAACGCAATAGGTCATTCTAAATCAATGTCATAATTTACCTGATGCATTTCTTCGTCTCCTTTCTCTTTCTACATTCTTCACTGGCCGCCGTAGTCTTAGTCGTCGTGTGCTGTGCCGTGGATTTGCTTAGATTTCATTTCCTTCCTCGTCGTGTAGATTTCTTGATCGCCTAGTGCGGTGCATTTGCTCCTTGGGAATAACACTCTTTTAAATGACAAAAAAGAATTCAAAAGGCAAATCTTGAGATGGTTTTGAGGAGACGTTTATTGATCCCGTCTTTCTTGATAACGCCTGGGAGACAGTCGCCGTTTTATAGTTAGTTTGTTTCTCGGTTTTTGACTTAACTATTCTTCTGACTGGGGGATATGTATGGAGTGGCTTATTCCCGTCTCATTCGAGACCCAAACTTACAGTTTCCAGATTATTATTTTTTGACATCCACTTACGTCGAGTTCTATAGCGGACTGATCACGATTCTCGTCTCATTCGAAACCGAAACTTGAAGTTTCATACCATATTTCATAAGATCCGTACCGCCTGAGATCCATTGACGAACTGATAACGATTCTTGTCTCGACAACAACCAGTAACGTCACAATCTCCTTGTTCTGTCAACCAATCGTATCACAGTATTCACACTCGCTTTGTGTCTAACCTTTACCTAACTTGTATTTTGATCTCTGACCTCCACCTGTCCGATCCGTCGTCCAATGGGGAATGAACTATTCGTGGGAACAGATTTATTAATCCAAAATATACGTCAGTTTAACTCTGCACTCAATCTAACAATCTTTTTTTTTTTTCAACATAGTTCACCCCAAACAAGACCAGACGCCACTGTAGACGTAAGGGGCTACTGAGAAAGAAAAGAGGAGAGAAGGTTGGGGGGGTCAACCTAAATTGGGATTTGCGCAGCGAGATGTCTGTTTACATTAGTTTTAAACTTCTGCATGTATGTACTGTCGGGGAAACAGGGGGCAGGGAGGGAGTTCCAGAGGCCAGCAGCACGAGGAAAGAAGCTATTTGAGTAGAAGGCTCTCCGACATCTGGGAACCTCCACAGTGAATGGATGGGATTTAGTTAAATTGTTGAGTTTGTCTAGTGAATTTACGTCGAGGGGGCACCAGGGTAGCCAATTCATCGGAGCATAATCCATTGAAGTATTTGTAAAACAAGCACAAGGATGCTACATTGCGGCGATGGGACAGGGACTGGAGCTTGGTTGACATTGAGGGACCTATTAGGTTGGCGATTCTTTTTTGGAACTTGTCAAGGAGGGAGAGACTAGTAGATGATGCACCAGTCCAGATGTGACAACAATACTCCATGCATGGGCGGATGGTTACTTTGTAGAGATAGAGGATAATGTCAGGTGTGAGGAGTTTACTAGCACGGTAGAGGGAGCCAACTTTCTTTGCAGCAGCCTTGGCAATGTCTTCAATGTATTTGTTCTAATTCATGTTACCTGTAAAGGTTAGGCCGAGGAGTTTGAATGATGAACTCTCAGGTAGGGTGTTATTAGCCATGACAATCGGTGGTTGGAGAGGTTCCTTGTAGTTATTGAAGGAAAGGAGCTTCACCTAGGTCACAATCCATACTAGCTAACTTACGCCTTTCCAGAAATAAAGGGTCCACACAATCTTACAATTATACCGTGTCTAGCGGTTGTTACCTTATGATTCATATATTGTGTATTGTATTTGTTTAATAGCGTGAGCCGTGATGTTAAACTATCCTATTTTAGAAAAATAAATTAGCCAGTTTTACATTGTATAATTTGTTAAGAACTGAAGATTTTAGGGAATATTGTATATCGAGATATAAAGGTGCGAAAGTATTGTGTGACTGTGATATCAAAGGCGAGATGTGAGAGCTGTAAACACTCTTTACATGACTAGACTCTATTAAGAGCGCACGTCTCGATTACCCTTAAGGCACACCCCTTATATGTGAATGAAGTTTGAATACATCTTAATAGCAGTTAGTACTGCGGTCAGGAAATGGTTTCTCTGGCCAGGGTTAAATAAAAAAAATTGACCCGTCACCTGTGTTCTTGTGTTAGAATTTCTGCTAACAATTTTTAACATTTTTAACGAATTTTTCTGATGGAGTTCATAGTGAGAGATAAAAGATGACGGAGTGACGGTACTGTTCAGCTGTATGAAATACTATATATTCATTTAACAACAAAATAACGCAACAGAAAAATGTCAATTTTCTACCACCACATCAAAACCTACAAATGAACAACTTCACTCCGAATAAGACCCATTCTCGTATGTATCGAATAGCTACTCTATTAAAACGTCTGGCTTTTTTCTACAATCTTCAAATGTATACTTCTTTATTACTTAGTTTCTTAGGTAAATTATTATGTCTTTTTAATAAATTGGTTTAATGACAAGGTTGAGTCATTTTGTGGTATACATGTGTATGTTCTTAGTAAACACCGGTTGCTGTTATCCGCACAGAATGGTTCGTTTCGAACATTTATTGTGCTTCTACATTAAATAACAGAAAAAATGGTTGACATGCCGTAAAAAAACGGATCCAAACAACCAATTAATCGTTTCCAATTGTTCTTGTGTTTTGCTATTAAATAACACAGAAAGGTGTAATTGGCGCACACGAGGCAAAAAACACATTTTCCCGATAACTGTAAGAGGTGTGAGATGCAGGTGTCTCTTTGGTATGTACTATTTCGAGCGAGTAAGGAAATGACAATAACCCATTAATATTTTAGAGACACAACGTTGTCAACAACCTACGATATTTATTCAATACAGAGACACATACTTGAATATATATATATATATATATATATATATATATATATATATATATATATATATATATATATATTATCATTATTATTATTTCTATTATCATTATTATCATTTCATGTGTCCACACAAAATGTTATAAGGAGATATAATGTTTTATGTATCAATGTTCAGTATTTACTTCAACAGGGCTCAATACGTAAGTAGAGCTTGGTAGTAAGTTATGAAAATATATTTATGGCAATTAAGCTACACAGAGGCTTCCGCGTCTCATCCCCGTAGGGAATCGTCATGCTAAATAAGATAAAACGTAGTTTGGTTATCAAATATATATATATATATATATATATATATATATATATATATATATATATACATATATATATGAGTATTTCAAGTTTGGTTTTCTTCATTACTATATACATATATATAGAGAGAGAGAGCGGGAGGGGCAGGGAGAAGAGGAGAGAGAGAGAGAGAGAAGAGATAACCAGAGAAAAAACATGTGAGAGCGCTAAAGAGAATTTACTGTTTATAGCACGGTGTAGGGCTTTGATAAACTATTCTCCAATACCTTGGTAGGCAACAAGCTTAGGAGAATGAAAACTCCGAAACTCACGCTTGTTAGTGTATATTCTTAGCACCTTGTTTTCTTGAGCGACTGTTACCTTGAGACATACATAAATACATAAATAATGTTGACTTTTTTTTCAAGAGACAATGTCTACACGTGTAAAGATTGTCTGCGGGTTAAAGAGGCTATAGTGATGCTGGGCCTGCTCAACATTTGCTTGCATCTATAATCTGCCATGACAACGAGATATTCAAGAACACCGGCAGAAATGCAGGATGATCATTATTTCAAAGTTCCCATTCATCTAGGCTTGTTGCCTACGAAATCCGTAGAGTCTAGCTTTTATAAGTGTTCACTCATGCGTTAGAGGGGGCGGATTCAAGTTTGTGCAAGGTATTGGAGACTGTAATCATTTTTTATCAAAAACTTCCACGTAAGATTTAATCTAGCTGGTATTCGCAAGGTTGCTTCGGCTATTGTTTGATACAGTTTCGTGAACGTGTGGCATATCGGATTTTATTTTTTGTGGCTGAATGGAAATACACTGACATTTTGAATATTAACATTGTCGTTTTATTCAGCATGCAAACAAATCTCTGCAGCCAGTCGATTAGTTGCAGACATCCCTTGTAAATTTCCATTACGAGCTACTCATGTGCCTACATTGCCATCTGATTAACTTAACTCTATCTATATAATAAAAGTAAACTTACGTGTGTCCGGCTTTCTTCAAGGGACGCTTAATCTTTATAATAACTGATAATAATAAAGAAAGAAAAAATAATCACATAAGCTAATTTAATTTTATGAGCAAGAAAAGGAGGCGTAATCTTAATAATTTATGATAAAAAATAAAAGAAATACTTTCTTTTACGTTTAATTGACACAAACGATATTCACTTGTTCTTTATGTTTTTTGACTAAAATAAGAATCAATCAACGGGTACACAGATTTATTTAAAGATTAAGGATAGAGAGAGCGGATTAGTTTATTTTTTAATTAAGACTGATTTCGCGTGTATTTTTCTTGTAAAAATTCACTCGCGTACTTGTTTTTTAAGTAAGATTTTACTCGCACGTTTATTGTTTTTTTTTTAGTAAGTTTTGCCTTTGGTAGTATTCTCGTTTTTAAAGTAAGATTTACCTCGCGTATGACAACAGGAGAAATCCATTGCTATTAATAAAAAATAAATTACTCCCCCGTGTGACGCAGAGTAGTCACGCTAGTTTCAAATATTCCCCCTTTTCTCACAGGCTATTCCCACTCAACCAATCAGGGCATGTTTTATGTTCTTATCCACATCACTATCGAACACTATGTAAAGTAGAAACATAAATATTAACGCACAACTCTTCATGGAGGTGTTTGCATACTTTGTTTACACAAATGCTTTCTTTTTTTCATTATAATCATCGATCTATCATCAAAGGTAAGATATTCCTGTATCATCGGAGATGAAGAAAGAAAAGATAAAAATCAACTATTATTGAATTCAGTCAGCAACGCCAGTCGAGCATTCACACCTGATAATTAAATAAATCTCGTCTTATCTAATAAGCTATTTCCTTCGACAAATAATACAATATAGAAGCAATAAAGGAAGTATAAACATGGCAATTAATAAAATGCTAAAAGTACTCTAGAACTAATTATATATATGCTTTAATATATATATATATATATATATATATATATATATATATATATATAGAGAGAGAGAGAGAGAGAGAGACTGACAGACAGACAGACAGACAGATGTATATTTATATGTATAATATGTATATAAGTGTAATCAGTCAACGAAAAATCATAAGCGCACATGTGGGAGAAAATCTAATTGGAAAAATAAAAACACTGAATAAACAAATAAACGTACGACTCACAATTTCGTGTGGAGTTTAATGAAGGATTTTAGAAGCAAAATAAATCCCAATTTCAGTTGTGTTTTGTGTGTTGGGAAAACTTGTAGGAAATCTTCATCAACCATTCCCTTTTTTCAGGCTTACTATGAAGTGTAAGCAGAGGTCTTGAAAACGGCCTTATATATATATATATATATATATATATATATATATATATATTTATATATATATATATATATATATATAGAGAGAGAGAGAGAGTGAGAGAGAGAGAGAGAGAGAGAGATACATACATACATACATGCATACATACATACATACATACATACATACATTGATAGATACATAGATACAGAGATAGATAAATCAGTTAATATTTGAAAGTTTGTACCAATTGTTCATAGTTCATGCTCGTCACGTTAAAATATATCAAGTTATTCACAGATATAGTATACTTACATTTCTTGTTAGAGCATACTTCAACTTATCTCTAGAGAAAGAGAACTTTTAAATTGTATTAATTTTGGAGCCCTTTCAAAATGGAAGATTGTAAAACCCATTTCAGGCACTCGATGCATTTCTCTGCCTCGCAATCAACAAAAAAGTTACGTGCAGCATACGGTGAAAATGCGTTTGTACGTAAGTGGTTCGCAAAATTAAGAGTTGGATATTTTAGCCTTATTATACAGAACGCTCAGGAAGACCACCCTCTACAGATGACGACCAAATCAAGACATTGATTTAAACAAACCCACATCAAACAGCATCAGAACCAGCAGAAAGGTTGAACATATTAACATCTACTATTCATAAACATTTCTTGGCCTTTTGGCTAAGATCAAAGTGTAGTATCTGTTCTGATGGATACTGCACCCCATAGACTGGTATTGTCTTGGCTTTCGGGGCTTGATTTACGCCGGTCTATGGGTCTGTCTTGTGCAGTTCTAGGAGGTCCACCCTCCCAGGCTTCGCCTCCCTTCTTTGGGGAGGAGTAAGTTTATTGCTTACTGCCTGAGGCAGAATGCCGACGGGGCTGCCCAGGCAATTTTTAAACCCCCACTTTCCCGACCCGACCTTGGGTCGCATCTTACTTGTGGGAGTAAGATAAAAACTGGCCTTGTGCCTAACTCCTGGAGAGGAGTAAATCAATACTATTCATAAACATTTAGTAAAACTTGAATACACAAATCAATACGATTTTTGTTTTCTCATGGTTTGAGTGAACATAACTTTTTGGATCGCATTTCCATCTGTAATATGCTTCATAAACAAATGTTGTTCACATATGAAAACCATTTTAAAACACTCAAAAGTTAGTGAAACTTGAGGAATATCTAATAATTGATAGATAATTCTTATTGTTAAAATTTTACAAAATTCGGATGTTACACGAAGGGCTTCCGCGCCTGTTTTGGCATGAAACTAAATCTAAGTAAATATAAACAACATTTCAATAATTTACACTTGGAAGCTGTGTTCCAAACGCTACAATGATTGAAAGTATTTTAGGAGTGAATCTTTTACATACAAATATAGAAACATATACAAATGCATGATATATTGATAAATGAAGGAAGAGAGATAAAGATGTACGGATGACAAATCTATTTCATCTTCAATTCTTTAATTCAAGGTGTACTCCATAAAAACATGTATATTTTGCTTTCCTTAAACCAGGCTTTTCAAAGATTAAAATCTTATCATCAGAGGAGTTACATAGATAGATATGTTGGCGATGGAATAGTCAAAATTCAAAATTTGAAAAAAATATAAAGTGATGGAGAGTAAGAGTGTGCGTGAAGTTATTTTAATTTTATTTTATATATATGTATATATACATATATATGTATATATATATGTATATATATGTATATATATATATATATATATATATATATATATATATATATATATATATGTGTGTGTATGTATGTGTGTATGTGTTAACTGCAGAAAAGACAAACAGTATATCACATAGAAATTTAATATGAAACAGCTAACGTTAGAATCGACTAGAACATAAAAAAATAAAACCCTTAAACTCCACATCGGTAGAATTCTACTTATCGATTTCGTTCAGAAACAGACGAAATCAATTGGAACTGATGACAAATCATAATCCATAACAGATCTGCCACTCTTCTTGGATACAACATCACTTTACCAAATCAAAATAATCAGCAATTATGTTTTTCTTTTACTTGATTCCACAAACTCCGAAATCTTCTTGTTTGTCTATGGAAACGGGCAACTCGCTGAATCTCAAGGTACGTTCATTTCTATAAATGACGTTATTCATTTGAATTCTGTAGAGCATTTACGGTTTCTTCGTGTCGGTGCTATTCTGTCATACATTCTACGAACAATGGAATGTATGGAAAACACGGGTACAGAAATCTTATTGAATTGAGTTTCGTATTATGAAAAATCAAAGCAGACTAAATTCCATTTCGGCAAAACGTGGGAAGGGTTAAAAAAATAAATGAGAAGAGGACGAGAAAGAATTAAATGGAAGAATCGAAGAGAGCAGATTGATGTAATATGATATAAGGAAGGTGTAACCGAACTGGAAAATCGTGTTCGGTTCTTAAGAGACGTAAGCTGGTTATAGTTTGTTGTTGCGTTTTACAGGATACTAGTGATCTTTCTCGACTGAATAAATTTCGTTTCGTTTATTATCCGTTTTGTATTGTCTCCTCTTGCCAATGGTGATTCGATCTTGTACCCGATTTTAATTAACTCTTCCAAAACACTCATTTGTACTAGACTTTTTAAATTCTTTCATATTCGATATTATTTTCATTGCTATTTATTAATTGTATCATGTTCGCATTGGATGATCGGGTGAGAAACAAAGCAGGAGCTATTTAATTTCTGCAATAAAGTGGTATTTTTTACACAGTTCCAATAATTATTTTTAAAAACATTCCAATAAATTATTTTTAAAAACATTCCAATAAATTATATTTAAAAACATACTTTCGCCAATAATTTTTTTTCTCCAAAAATTCGGAATTATCTTCTAACCTAATCCTAACCCTTAACTGGTAGTAACTCAGACTTAGAATAAGTGGAAACACTGTTGTTAACTGCCTTAAAACAGTATAATATCCCGAAAATCGTTTTTTTTTCTTTAAATTTATATTCAAAACTGATAGCCAATTATTAATTCTAAGACAATAAAATAAAATGATCATAGATGATTCAGCAGAAGATGTTAATCTGCAAACGTCTGTATTATTACTGCCATATATTTTTTATTTATAATAGGCTATAAAGAAGAAGAAAAAAATAACCGAAACGAAATTGATCCAGTCAATAAAGTTCAAAGTACTTTGTAAGGCATTTTTATACTGAAAACGCACGTATGTTTTCATACATATCGTTTGTATATTACATTATTTTGCTGGTGTATATTTTTGTAAATAAATAGTTTGTAAATGATACCTTCTATTTAACCGATAGACAGAAGTGTAGTGATATGGCCAATGTTAGATAAAGAAGAAAGGGACATTCCTCGGCCCATTTTACAAACTTAAAATAAGACTGATAGACAGACATTCTTCTATATCGTTTGAAGTTTTTGAACAGTGGGAGGATGAAAGAAACTTATTGGATGAACAAAATACTTAATACTTTGATTCGTATGTTACCACTAAGCAGATGTACCCGTTCACACACACACACATATATATATATATATATATATATATATATATGTATATATTCACACAATTCCTTTTCTCGCTGCTTCATTCTTGGTTAATTACATTTTCCATCAACTCCATTTTATTTTTATGATTCATTATTTTTGTTGGCAATGATTTCTAGTATCTTGTCTCCTTCTGATGCCTAGGTAAGTGGACCAACCGCATTTACCAACCTATGCGTGCAGATCACCATACTTTATCTAAGTATATTCTTTTGTTTTTCACTCAATGTATATATATATATATATATGTGTGTGTGTGCATGTGTAGATATATATCTACATTGAGATAGAGAGAATGAGACATTTCTTATTGTCCAGCAAATTCAATTCTTCATGATAATTTGGGACTGAGCAAGCTTTCAATGCGATGAGTCCTAAAAGCGTTGCGGACTGATCAATAGAATCCTCACAGTGATCTTCTTTTAACATTATTGAAAACAATTCGAGCAGAAGAAGAGCAATTCCTGGCGAAAATAAAACTGGGATTTACCACTAGAATTTGGAGTCCAAAATACATTCAAAGCAATGGCTCCCACGCGAATCTTCAGGATCCAAGAAGTATAAATTTTAAAATTCGGCTAAAAAAGTAGTGGCCACGGTTTTAGGGATTCAGAGGGTGTGATACTGATAGATTACTATGAAAATGAAAGAAGAGTAAGAGAAGTTTACTATGTTGAGGTTTTAAGGGAGCAAAAGGACTCTTTATTAGAAAATCGAAAAGGAAAAACTTCATGATGAGGATCTGTTGTATCCTGGCAATGTACTTTCGAAAGTTGCACAAGATGTCTACCGACAATTTCGAAGGGGGGTGCTTCCTCACGCACCATATAGTCCCGATTCAGCTCCCTCAGATGTCTTCCTTTTTCTAAAACCAAAAATGAATCCCCATAAGAACCCATTTTAATGGCATAGAAGAAGCAAAACACTATGCCACTAATTTTCTCCGTGTGTACACATTGTTATAAGGGAGATAATTAATTACTATTTTATAAGAGTTTTTCAACTTTTCCGAAAGAAAAAAAAAATTTAATTTTAATTTTTAATTTTTTTTTAGTGAATTATACTCTGAATTTTAATAAAATGTTACTAAAATCGTAACAGCATTAAATAGTTTCAGAATAAGTGGATAATGATAGTATTTACAGATAAATAAAACAAGAATTACTCCGTCATTTTAAGAATTTGTTTCGTTTACTACATTTACTGCATGCTACACACAATCTGGCCAGGGTATAAATCAAAACATAGTTAGCCGTTAATCATTAAAATATATTTGAAAAAAAAATTCAGAAAAGCAAAGAATTAAATATTATTAGAATAAAATAAAATAAAAATAGTATATGAAAAATATAAAATAGATAATATTAGAAAAAAAATTAATTGAACACCGCTCTTGACTGTTACCTTTATCACTACCTCCTCCTCCACAAATACACATATATATATATATATATATATATATATATATATATATAGTTAATTTTATTTATACAAATATAACACTTGATCAGTTGAGTGAAATCTAAAATATTCAGGAAAAAAATAAAAATAAATAAGTAATTAAAATTTAAAAAAACAAAAGAGAAGAACAATCAATTATAGTTTTAGATGTATTCCATTGGCTCCGGATATTAATATTTACTGTGATATTGCCATTCCACACGTGTTTTTGAGATCTGAAACATCCACCATTTGACAAAGAGTCTTCCTCGAAATATATCATAGAACACGGTCACACACATTGCATCACACTGTTAAAGTCTTTCCTAATCAAGTAAGATTTGCTATATAGAAAAAAAAATTATAAAAATTTTTTGAAAAAATATATTTTAAAAAATCACTTGTTTTTGTCTTACTTCTCAACGCCGACATATTTCCATTTCTGTCACTGTGATAGCCTTCTAATACTTCTTTATATATATATATATATATATATATATATATATATATATATATATATATATATATATATATATGATAATTTTATTTACACAGACATGTACAAAATCTGCGACACTGGCATGTCGATGTTATCGATCAACAGTTACTATAAACTGAGATCTCATCAGGAAGAGTTAGAATCCGATCTTAACCTCAGATCATATTTGGAGAGAATGAAGTGGAGGGATAGAGAAAGAGAAGAAGAAGGAAAGAAATTTAACATTTCAAAAATTAAGGCCGTTAAAAAATTAAAAATTAAAAATTAAGAATTAAAAAATCTAAGAAACAAAAACAGAAAACAAAAAATCTAAAATCTAGAATCCGAAACAAACAGTGCAAATAAATAAATGAATAAATAAATAAATAAAAATGTAAGGTGGAAAGAGGAACAAATAATGATGAGGGGAGAGGTGGTGGGAAGGTAGACACATAGAGGAAAAGAAGAAGAAAGAGAGGGCGTCTGTTGATTTAGATCGAGATCGAAGGAGGGGTGGTAGACATGCACGAATCAAGTGTCAAAAAAACAGTCGAGTTTATAAATGTATTTTTCCAAGTGAACTGTAATATTGTGTATATGTGTGTATGCGTGCGGGCAAACTGGTCAGATGTGTCTGATTGTTGTGGAAGTCTTCTGTTGGAATGGTGTTCATCTCCGCCGTCGTGTTCCGAATTATCTCTATTTTCGAACCCTCTAAACAACAGCTGCTTTCCGAGCAGTTTTGGGCCTGCCAGAACGCTGGTCACTCTCCGCTGATATGCGGTCATTTATGAATCGATTGAACCACTTCTTAATTTGTGTTACACACTGCATCGTAGTCTTGTCGATAACCATCTGATATTAACACGCTTTCTACAACAGAAAGCAATGCGACACAAGATCTTTTTAATGGTCTTTTTAATTGTCTTTTTAATGGGGGAGGGGTAATCTAGCTCCCCCTAGAAGGGGCAAACTGGACAGTACAAAAGTAGACGTGAACGGAGAATTCCCGCATTCCTCGATAAAGGCGGGTACAGACGACAGTCAATATACCACTCTCACAAAAGGAAAGAATAATTGGGGGGGGGGCTCTACGACCGAACCGAACCATAGTTCATTCCGACAAAGAAGGGTCTGATGATCAAAGAGTTCCAAAATTATCAGAATTATGCCAATAATTCTCCAGGTATCGGAAGACATTTATGTTTCTTTCTTAATGTATTACATCCATCTTTAAACATGTGGTCCTCATGCAAACGAGTTAACTCAGAAGCCATTTCTAATTCCAACCCGTTTTCATGAAGAACAAGCAATTTAAATTATATCGATAATTTAATAAAACACTTTTACCAACATATTTTCACGCCACTCCTTGCCAATCCTTCTTTATATTTTTTGTTATGCCTTGTTATAAAAATATATTTATTTCAGGATATTTTCATCGATTTGTTTTAATAACAGATATTTATGATAGCGACGTTCTATCTATCTTAAATATGCTCCTTTCATTGACAACATAAAATACATATAATAGTGTACACTCTCCGTCAGAAATTACAGAAAACTATTCTTCACCAGTGTTCGCACTCACTATTTATTTAGATATATTACAAAAAATATTATTCATAATCATAGAATTACGTTATTAAGTTAATTTTAATATATAAATTATTATTATCATTACTGATGAGCTAAAAAAAAGCACCCACCGTTAACTTTTCAGTATAGATTAATTAATTTTAGGCGGAGGGGTTAGTCTGAGGTGGTTGTCTGACTTGCTATTTTTTCTAGTTTCCCTTTACAACTTGAATGTGTTTCGTTCAGGTGGAAACCAGGAAAAATGCAAATGTTGTATTCGCTCACTTTTGCGTTGCGGGATGGAAGTACATATATAAATATTTATACAAATAAATACACATTGGTATTTATTATAGAGTAAAGGATAAACTTTGTCCAATATTTATTTTTTGTTGTAAAAATTTCGCTTCAAATATAAAGTTACTAAAACACCTCTTCTGTAAAATATCACATAAACAATGTTATCTTTTTCTAAAGACCCCGTTCCGTAAAAAAAAATGTTTCTATATTTTCCGGAGATAAATATTACATTTTATAGTGTACATTTCGGTAAAAACTAACGGATACACGTTTTGCATTTTTCTAGAATTCCTCTTCCGTCAAAAATGACGGAAATAAATGTTATATTTTTCAAAAATGACGAAGTACCTGATTCGTCAAAGACGAGATAGAGAGAATACACTCGATACGCTAGTAATGCGTAGCAGAAAACGAAACAGCTTTCTGTAGATTCCTGTATAGTATATAGATATATATATACGTATGTACTTAATATTTATTTATAATGCAACAGAAATTCAGATAAACATGATACCATGATCAAAATATGGCTGACGAAAGCCAGTGAGGGGTTTATGATTAAAACTCAAGAAAAAACAGATTTGTTAGCCTAGGTTGACTCTGCCAGGTGAAAACTAAGGTCCCATGTTTATCTGAGCTTCTGTAACATTATAAATAAATAAATATTACGCTCTGATTGTTAAATAATCAGGCATTCTATTAGATCTATTTATACCCAACGAAACCAGGTAACGTTGTTGCCATTAGATTAAAATTTATTCGTGTTCGTACAGCCAGGGAAACAGGGAGTAGGGAGATAATTCCGAATGCAAGCGGTTTGAAGAAATAAGCTATTAGAGTAGAAAGTCTCCCAGCATCTGGAGACTTCTTCAGGTAATATTAGTCGGGGGTATTTAGATTCAGGGAGAACATGTGCCGGAAGTTTGTTGGGACACATTCCGTTGAAGTACTTGTAAAACAAGCACAGAGATTCAACACTGCTGCGATGGGACATGGGCTGGAGCTTGGTAGACAGTGAGTGATCTATTCGGTTAAAGGTTCTTTTTTGGACCCTGTCCAAAAAGGAAAAGACAACGGTTAGTGCACTAGCCCAGATGTGGCAACAATACTCCAGGCATGGCGAATTGTGGCTTTGTAGAGATGTAGGAGGTTGGCAGGTCTGAAAGTGCTCCAACCCTAGGAGTGGAAGCCTACATTCTTCGCAGCAGATTTGGCCGTATCTTTTATGAATGTATTCTAATCCATCTTATCTGTATATGTTAGACCGGTGAATTTGAATGCTGAACTTCTGAAAAGGGTGCTATCAGCCATGGCAATCGGTGGTTGTCAAGGTTTATTATAATTGTTAAAGGAAAGGAGCTTTGTATTGGTAGCATTAAATGTAACCATCCATATATTGACCCATTCTACTACGGATTGGAGGTCTTTTTCTAAGGATTCATCCATAGCTTTAGATATGTGTGCATTCGATTTGCCCTCGTGTCGAACATGATGTCATCATCAAATATACCCATTTCGGACGCAATTGCATCAGGGAGATAGTCCAGGAAATTAAGGAATAATAACGGTCCAAGGATAGACCCCTACGGCACACCCGCATAAATGTTGTGTTTCTTATATGTCCGGCCATTTATGGTGATTTGGTTCTTTATTTTAGCTCTCGTCCAGTAATACTGTACGAATTAATTTTCTTGAAATACCTTTATACCAAACTATGTCAAAGGCTTTGTATATATGAAGCGTTATCACCCTAGTTTCAGCTGCCTTATCCAGTGTATGGTAAATGCATTCACAGATGTCCGTTAGGATATCAGCAGTAGAACAGGATTGTCTAAATCCATACTGTTGGTCAAAAAGCAGTGTAGAATTTTCGCAAGATCGAATGATGATTAAAGAAGTCTAGCGAAGAGCGAGATGAGACTTATGGCGCGATTATTTTGGGAGTCAGTCCTTTCACCGTGTTTTTTTGAAAACTAGTAAAACAGAGTAAATGTACCTGCTATAATGAGAAGCTTCAGCAAGGTATTTTGTGTAGTGTTTGAGGAGAACGAGGGACATAACGCTAGAACATTATTTTTTTACTATAGCAGAGTTAAGGTCAAGTCCACATCATTGTAATTGTAGTTGCTTTGGGTTCCGCAGAGATAATTGTTCTTATTGATGGGACAGTGGAGTAACTAACCTTAATAGAATTTCTGTTAAAAAGTTTGTGTAGGTTATTTGTGGGTGGGAAATGTATATATTATATATAAATACCATATATATATATATATATAGAGAGAGAGAGAGAGAGAGAGAGATATATTATACATATATATATGTGTGTGTATATTTAAAAGGATATATATATATTATATATAAATATGATATCTATATATATATTATATAGAAATATTATATATATATATATATATATATATATATATATATATATATATATATATTGGTACAGAAAAATGAGTACAATATTAGTACTGTCGGTTTCAAGCACAGAAGGACTTAGCCATCCGGCTCTCTTCAGCTTATGGTGTCATCTGTTTCGGAAATGTGAAGCAACGTTTCACTCTCGTTTTGACGCGTTATTTGCTTAGATTGTTATGTATATTTGTTTCAATTTTGTGTCAGGGAGGTTTAATGAAGTTTGAAAAAAGGCAGGTGAAAAGTAACAGGATGTTAAAATGGAAAATATTTTTTTAAATGAAAGTAAAAAAAGAAAAAGAAAAAAATATTTCTATATAAATCTCGTGAGTCAATGTTTACAAGTAGCGTATATTTGGGCGTTACTGTTTTGAGGGTAAATAATGTGTCGTCTAAAGAAAATAGGGAGATAAAATGGGTTTAAGAAGTATACTTATGAAGAGATAAATAGGTTAAAAGAAGACACATTAAATTCAAGTTTAAATCCTGGATTAAAGAACTTTAAATCAATCCAAAAGGAATTTAAATGAAGCTATAACCCGGGCAGATTTGTCGATCGGTCTAAGGGCAGTAACTCTGCAGGGTTCTTGAATGATTTGTTATCGGGATTTAAAATTATTTCATAACGTATAGTGAAGGTTTATGTGTGTAATAATATTGGTATACTGATTAAGAGTGGTTTAAAGATAAGAGTTAAGTTGGGTCGCAAGATTAAATCTGTTTGGAAGATATGGGAGGTTAGCATTATAACTAAGAAATGGTGGGAACTTATGGGAGTAATAATAATGTGAAATGGGGGTGTTACCCTCTTAATAGCTGGAAAATTTATTATTGGAAAAGTCATTAATTATTGGTATTGAGTAGTGATGTGTATATTGGCCGATTAAGGTATTTATTCATATTTTTTAATTTAATTTATATTCATGAGGCGATAGTTGATAGGATTTTCCGGTGTGGAAGTCGGTATTTAGTGAGGCAATTATGGGGTTATGTGTTAGGCAGAGGATGTGTTGCTAGGCCTTTATGTGTATCGGTAAGTCCAATTTAAAAGTAGTGCTTGTCTCCTGTGGATGCATCTTTTAAAGATTTCACCTAAGAATTCAAACAGACTGTATTTGGGTCAATGATGGCCCTTAATATAGGCTATTTTTCTGCATCACACAGAAGGCATCTATTAATCGCTGGAGAGAAGAATAGTCATCTCTCTATTATTTTCCATTTGATGTGAAGGGTGTCTTTTCATTTTAAGTTGCCATATCCGGGTCGCAAGTGTCGTATTTGCCTTGTTTTTTTGTATCTGAAGGTGTTTATGTGTGCGTACAATCTTTGCTTGAAGACTCCCCGCGTCATGCCTATATATTTTTCTGCTCTACCACTAGTCTGGTTTGTGACGGTTGCTTCATATACGAGGGAATAGAATTTGCAATTACCCTCAAAGGCAATTGTTTTTTGTCCTGGCATGGGCAGCCTGCATTTACTATTTCCTTGGGCTCCGCAGAGATGATTTTTCTTATGGATGGGATAGTAGAGTAGCTAACATTAATAGAATTTCTGTTTAAAAATTTGTGCACGTTGTGTGTGGGGGGGGGGGTTCGAGTAAGTTGAAGAAAAGATGGCCTACCCTTGTTTTAGTATTGGTGGAAAAGGGTGGGGAATACCAGATCACCGACCTCCTTCTATTGCGGCTCCCCCGTGATTGGTTGTATGAGATCTCTTCTCTGAACCCGCTGTCGCGGAGCGCTTTATTATAATAGAGTGCTGCCTGGTTGAAAATTTCGGGACTGGATGAGAGGTTTGAGATTCTTTGGCTAATAGTATTGACTAAAAACGGTAGGGGTGACAGGATCCCTTGTGTATGTATTTAAGTGTCGCATTAGGTTTGTGGAAAGGTTTGTGTGTGTTGTTTGTAAGGTTTATTGTGGTGTCTAGGAAATCTACTTGGTCTAAATTTGTTTTAATGGTGATTTTGAATCCGAGTTTTTGAAAGGTGTTTGTTAAATCTGTTCTAAATCTATCTAATAGGTTCTCATTGTGGTTGCGTGACAAGCAAAGTCCGTCATCTCTGTAAGGATCAAAGAAATGGTCTGAAAATTAATTTTGGAGCGTATCTAATATGCGTATTCAAGCCGACTAAGTCGCAGATGTCTGAACTGTCATAGGACCCCATTGCAACATCAAATGGATCCTCTGGGATTGATTTTTGAACCCAGGTCCTTCCCTCGAAGAAAAGTAGACTTTGTCTTGCTTGTAGCATTGTGTCCTTTTTTAGTTGACTGATGTTCGTGTGTGAAAGTTCAAAGGTTTAGGCCTTGTCTAGGGTGTCTTTTGTTATGGATGGGTGAAAGTCTACTATGTCTAATTGTGTGAATTTTCATCTGTGTTTCTCCTGTATGTTATGGAACCAATTTAGAACTGAATTTGTATTGCCCCACAGACTTAGGTTTGTGTTTTCCTTAATTTTATTATCTATATTTTAACAATTGATTTACTTGCTAGTTTTAGTTCGCTTTTAGCTGGGTTGATTAGTCTTCAGGAAGGCTTATTCTTGAAGTTATCTTTGTGGTCTTTTAAAGTAACAAAGGCCTTCCTCTTTTCTAGGTAGTTAGTTCTGTATTCGACACCTAGTCTAGTAGCTATCTCAGTGGTTTTATTATTAATTGTTTTAGCTAACTGATATTTATCATAACTGGAACTAATAGTTAGATCTGTTTTTTTCCTTTTTTGTCATTTTATAAATTTTTTTAGTTCACCATTTTCTCATTTAAGTTTTTTTTATACGAAAAGAACATCCGAACAGAACAGTTTCTCACAAGTTTCATCACCCCTTACGAAGAATATAATAATACTAAAACATTATGTCTACAATCTTTATTTCAATTTTGATCGATATCAATGGCACGATATTGATTCTAGAAAACATCTAAAAATTTAAGGTGTAAGATTTAAGAACGTTAAACAGAAATGTAAATTCTTGGAATCTTTCTTAATTGGTGTCTAATGATTATGAATCAAATTAAAGGCAAATGATAAATATATATATATATATATATATATATATATATATATATTAGTATTTCATGTATTCACATAACATTTTATAAGGAGATATAATTTTAGCCTGGAGATTCCCCCGTGGATGAAACGCGAGAGCCTCTGTGTAGCTTAATTGCCATGAATATATTTTCATAGATTAATATATATATATATATATATATATATATATATATATATATATATATATATATATATATATATATATATATATATATATATATACCAGCAAATCCTACCCGCCCCCGGGCAGTAATTAATTAGAATAATGGCGTATAGTTAAATAAAATGTTTTTACTCAGCCAATTTCAAAATTTTAACAACAAACTTTGGAAAATTTGTCGATTAACACTCTCAGCTAAATTACAATCCCCTCTTAAAAAAGAAGCTTCTACGTTTTTAGGGTTTTTTTTTAACTTATTAGGGTAGTTAAATAATATATTTAACACTAACCCTACGTTTGACTGGAAAGGGCGTAAACAACACGTAGTCAGCTATGAAGGTGCCCCCAACAAAAATAACACACAGAATAATCTCAAATAAAAAAAATGATTAACTACCATAAAACACTACAATGACCTTAAATGGATGATTATTTTACGTTAAATTAATATGTGAAACTTATCCCCCACTTTTAATTCTGTAATAATTCTGTTGTTGTTTTTATGTTTTCTGTTTTCACCATATTTGTCAGGGTATTCACATGCAATGTTAATCTACAATAATACTCAGACTTTTAACATTTTTATTTCTGCCTTAAAAATAAAGTATTTAATTAGTTCAATAATTCTAAAGTTACTTATTTAATTTTAACGGGAAAGGTAAACACAACTAAAATAAAAAAAAGAATGTTTAGTTAAAAATGTATAGGATTAAAAAAATAAAATATGGGTAAAGTTGTAGATAAACACCCTCTGTTAATCCCCACCCCCACCAAAAAATGAGATTCTGCTTTGTGGGTCGATTACGTGTGAACACTGTGGAAACGGAAAGAAGGAAGAATTAGTTTAGAATTCAGTTTGGTATTGATTTCACGTAAGATGTTCCCAAATTCATTTTTAGGGAAGTTAAGCAATGTTTTACCACTAACCCTGTGTCCAAATTCAAGTTCAGAAAAACACACGTAATCGCCTAAAAAAGTAGATTTCGTCCCCTCACCAAAAACAAAAAATACGACGCTAATTCAGCCCCTATAGTAAAAAAAAGAATTCAGTTAACTAAAACTGTCCCGAAAATGGGGGGATCATTTTACATTGAATTCATATTTAAAAATTGTCCCCTACTTTAAATTCTAAAATAATCGTTTTTTCTTTTCTTTTCTTTCCGTCAAGCTTTTCTAAAGTTTTCAGGCGTAATCACCTAAAAAAGGTAGATTCTAATTTTGAATGGGTGAGATATGGGGTGATTTAGCGGAGGGTGATATTTTTTCGTAATTTGGACACATCAGTGCTACTAAACATTTGTTAAAATTTGTCAATGAGAATAGTTAAAAGTTATTTCTAAACATTAAGCGATTGTTAAGTTTGTTGTTGATCTTTAAAATAACGCATTTAATTAGCTATTTAAAAAAGTTATTTATTTATTATTTACAAAAAAATGTAAAACCTACAATAGAAAAAGGGGGAGAATGAAAAAGAGCGAGGGAGAGAGAGATGAGCAGAAAGAAAAAAAAACGTGAAAATATATACTGACTCTCATATCGAACTAATTTACTTTCTTAATGAAGGACATTGTGTTCTGATTTCTTGGGGAATCCAAGACAAGCAGTGAAGTGAAAAGATAAAAATGTATTCAAACCAGAAGAAACGATAACTTCGACGGAAGTGCTATTTCAATAAAGTGACCTTATTCCTAAGACAATTTTCATTCGGATGTGACAATGACTTATGATATTCATAAAAAGTGCAGAAGGGTTGAATAAAGAATCCGTTTGGAAATATCACGAGGATTAACGAAACCGGAAGATAAAGCTTCAGCAGCGAATGGCAGATAATAGAAAAACGTGAAGGAATATTTGTAGATGCTTCCATTCAATTTGCGCATTTATTGATGAAAATACGCGTATATCTAAGTGTGACAAATTAACAACAGGTGCGTTTTTTTCTAAATGAATCTTGAGAAATTAACGTAATTGATATTTACAAAATAAAACATTACGAATAAACGCAAATCTATTTATAGTTGAATCATAAGAAATTAACAATAACGCTAATTAAAGTGTAAGTCTGACAGAGAAACGAAATGCTATTTACCACTACCGCGTAACAGTTACCAAATGATCGCGGGAAAACGCCTCCAATATATATATATATATATATATATATATATATATATATATATATATGTGCGTGTGTGTGTGTGTAATATAAACTAAAAAAAAATGAAAGTTTATAAAAAGAAAAAAAAATCGGTTTCGATTTTTTTTTTAATAAAACATCATCGCATCTTAACATGCTTTACAAGGTATTTTGTTTTACCTTACGTGTGTGTGTGTGTGTGTGTGTGTGTGTGTGTGTGGATTGATGCAATCATTGTTAAAAATAACAGCATTCGTCAATTTTTCTAATGGTCTTTTTGTATTAAAATTTTAAAAAATGAATATATGTTCCATAGGTTTCACGAACGTATTCGATTCTTAGTAAAATCATCATCAGGTGTCAAAAGCAAATGAACAAAAAAAGCTGGAAAAAGAAGAGAATTTTAAAAAAGACAGCGGAGAAACGCGCAAAAAACGTTTTTCGCATATTTCAAGTCAATGTATATATATATATATATACAATGTCCGCCATAAGTAAGTATATAATTTTATTTAACGTAATAAATGTAATATGGGAGAAAAATGCAACTGCACTATAGAAACCGAAAAAAGGTGCACTTAGGTTGTTTGTAACATGAAATATTATGTTTATTAAAACATTTATTAAGGTTTCGTGTGCTTTCGATGCAGCTGAATGTACTTTTTAAGCTTTTAGTTGTTGACCTGTATAATGTAACGTGCAGCTCCAACAGCTCAGATGTGTTCCTTAATCAAATGATGCTATAAATGTATACGATTTCCGATTTCAAATTACACATGACATGGAACAAATGCTAAAGTATCAACTAAGTAACAAACAATAAAGTATATAGTTACTTATGGCAGATCCTATATATATATATATATATATATATATATATATATATGTGTGTGTGTGTGTGTGTGTGTGTGAAGATATATGTTTTAACATATGCTTCATATTCTTTATGTATACCACTCTCTTCAAAGTGACAGCTCAATTATTATCAACATGTAACAACGGAGCATATATAAATAAACAACATTTGCCCACCTTCCAAAGACCACGATTTTATTCATGTTACGAATCTTTGTTTTCCAGAATAAAGACATTTTGTGAAATTACGGATCCGTTTCGTACATCAGAAAACCAACTGATGTTTGTATATCAATATCAGATCTTTCTTCCATGGACTCATCAGAACGCCAGAAGTTCTTAACTAGAAAATTACATAGCGATTAAACAAAAGTCTGAAAAACAAACAACTCACATCGGATTCACTTCCATCAGTAGAGATTCGAAAACGCTACCTATGGAAGGCAGCCATATTTTATTTTAGAGAATAGCTATGATAAATACGCACCAAATTGTCTAAGAAAAACTGTTATATGAGGTAATATTCAAACCTGTTTAAGACAAATTATAATTCTTAATTTTCATTAAAATTGGTTGATTTCCTGAATTTTGGTAATTTTTTAAGTGAAGGAAGGGTCAAAATGTTTTTGCATTTTGGGGATCGGCCATTGATTTTGAACGTACGTAGAATATGGAAATAAAAAATGGCTAGAATTTAAAATAAAAGTCTGGATGAGTACAGTTAGTAATACCATAGCAATAAAAAATAAGATTGTTAGAAACATTAAATACAACTGTAAACCATTGTTTCAAATATGTTAAAGCAAAAACTCAAATTCAAAGAAGCGTGAGTACAGTAAGAAATGATGAGACATGGGATTAAACAGACACGCCAGGAGAAACAGCTGGTGTACTAGCAAGTCTTTTTCAATCTGTTCAATCTTTTAAAGAATTTTGTCCGCTACAGGAGAGTTGTTAGTTGGAGAGTACAACACAAATTATGGATAGACTAAAAATAGAACCTGATGGCATAATACTATTACTATCCAAGTTGAATGTTAGTAAAAGTATGGGACCTGATGAAATTCATTCTGAAATATTGAAATACTTATTATCAAATGAAGACTTTATCAATGCAATAACCAATTTGTTTAGAAAATGTATGGAATATGAAGAGATTCCATATATTTGATAAAACAGCTATAGTATTACTGCTACATGAAAAAGGTTCGATACATTTAAAAAGTTTAGACTAGTTTCTCTAACATGTATTTTGTGTAAGGTATTTCAAAAAGATAATTAGAAACCACATATTAAATTTTATAAAGGATGATATAAATTGTAACCAACATTGCTTTGTCCATGGTAAATCAACATTATCTAATATTTTGGAAAGTATTGACAGTATAAATGAATATTTGATGGAGGAGGATAGCGCGGATATCATATATTTGGATTTTAGCAAGGCATTTGATACAGTATCTCATTATCGTTTACTAGTGAAAATGAAAAATGTTGGTATTACTGACAAATGGTGAATATTGTGAGGGAGTTTTGAAGAATAGAACTATGAAGGTAAAGGGTTGTAACAATTATTCTGAATTACAGTACATGCCCTCCGGTATTGTGTCCTTTGTTGTGGTTAATATTCATAAATGACTTACCTTATAATATAAATTCAGAAATAGAAGCGTTTGCTGTTTATGTTAAACTACTTGTGATACCTTTATCAAAGGAACTAACACAAGTGGATTTAAATAAATTATCATATTGAAAGGACATTTGGGATTTAACCTAGACAAGTGTAAGGTACTACATGTAGGATCCAGGAATGTTGGAGTTGAATATGTACTAAACAACAGAGAAATCACAGAAGTAGATGGAGAGTGCGATTTGGGAGTGGGGTTTGATAATACATTTATGGCAAATAATCATATTTTGACGAGAGCAAATAAAATGATCGGGTGGATGGTTAGGAATATTATTTCGAAGGAGACAAATGTTGTGTTAAGGATATATAAAGCTCTAATAAGACCCCATATAGAATACTGCACCCAGGCCTGGGCTACAGCGATTAGACATGGGAATTGGAATGTAATATTGAAACTGGAAGGCGTACAAAGAAGGGTGGTAAAACTAATTAGTAAAGTAAAGGAGTGCAGTTACAGGGAGAGATTGGACAAATTGAGGTTGATTACTTTGCCGAAGAGAAGAATGAGAGGGTATATGATTGAGACTTTCAAGATAATTAATGACATTTCTAACTATGGTGGGCATTTTTTTAGTATTTCCCCTAGATTAGGAAGGTTATTGTCAAGTCAGTTATAAAAAAACTTGATCTGATAACCAGTTAAGATATTTTTGCTCACAGAGTGATATGATTTTGGAATAAGTTGCCAGATCGTATTAAAAACAGCAATAACGGGGATAAGTTTAAGATGAGGTTGGATTAATTCAGAGAAAGTGGTAAGATGGAGGCACTTTTGGGAGTTGTCAAATGAAATATTTGACAGAATTTGATCTGGATATCAATACTAAGAGGTTTTTTTAACAGTTGATTTGAGAAGCTAGTTAAAGGGGAGATGCCTAAGGAGGCATATAAAACAAATAATAATAATAATCATAAGCGGATATAAGTAAAATTTCGAAGATCATGGTCTTTTTTATATCCTTTTTTTCTTTTATTCACTCCAAATAACGCATATTTTCACTGAAGCATAACGGTTACTATGGAATGGGACAGATTAATAGGAACGAAGCAAGATATTTGTTCACATTACATTAAAATGTCTGCATGTTGATGCTGTCGGAGAAAGGAAATAATAATCTTCTGCAGTTTACGGACCCTGCTGAAATATTAACGTCATTATTTAGAAAACCGTTCTTATCATAGGGACGGGGCTTTGTTAAATATTTTAATTTAATAAATAAATTAATAAATAAGGTAACTGAAACTCTCGCCGGAATTTATATTACATATGAAGTTTTATATGAGGAACTAAATCCGACCGAACACTATTTGCTGTTGACTTTGAGTCGTGTACTCTTCTGGTTTGCCAAATAAACATTTGCCCTTTGTTGATTAGAAAGGAATGTGTCAAAATGAAAACAGATTTTGATTAATACGGTGAACTGACTGGGAAACGACGGAGCGTAAACTTGATTTTGAGAAAGAGGACATCCTTTACTTGTAAATGGTGGCCCCTCAGTAAAGATCCCGCGCGCCAGAGAGAAATGAGTGTGATAAACAGCAATAAATGTACGTAATCCTGTTCAGTGCGGGTCTTCATTGTGCTCTAAATGAGTGTGATAAACATCAATAAATGTACGCAATCCTGTTCAGCGCGGGTCTTCATTGTGCTCTAAATGAGTGTGATAAACATCAATAAATGTACGCAATCCTGTTCAGTGCGGGTCTTCATTGTGCTCTAAATGAGTGATATAAACATCAATAAATGTACGCAATCCTGTTCAGTGCGGGTCTTCATTGTGCTCTAAATGAGTGTGATAAACATCAATAAATGTACGCACTCCTGTTCAGTGCGGGTCTTCATTGTGCTCTAAATGAGTGATATAAACATCAATAAATGTACGCAATCCTGTTCAGTGCGGGTCTTCATTGTGCTCTAAATGAGTGTGATAAACATCAATAAATGTACGCAATCCTGTTCAGTTCGTGTCTTCATTGTGCTCTAAATGAGTGATATAAACATCAATAAATGTACGCAATCCTGTTCAGTGCGGGTCTTCATTGTGCTCTAAATGAGTGATATAAACATCAATAAATGTACGCAATCCTGTTCAGTGCGGGTCTTCATTGTGCTCTAAATGAGTGTGATAAACATCAATAAATGTACGTAATCCTGTTCAGTGCGGGTCTTCATTGTGCTCTAAATGAGTGTGATAAACATCAATAAATGTACGCAATCCTGTTCAGTGCGGGTCTTCATTGTGCTCTAAATGAGTGTGATAAACATCAATAAATGTACGCACTCCTGTTCAGTGCGGGTCTTCATTGTGCTCTAAATGAGTGATATAAACATCAATAAATGTACGCAATCCTGTTCAGTGCGGGTCTTCATTGTGCTCTAAATGAGTGTGATAAACATCAATAAATGTACGCAATCCTGTTCAGTTCGTGTCTTCATTGTGCTCTAAATGAGTGTGATAAACATCAATAAATGTACGCAATCCTGTTCAGTTCGTGTCTTCATTGTGCTCTAAATGAGTGTGATAAACATCAATAAATGTACGCAATCCTGTTCAGTGCGGGTCTTCATTGTGCTCTAAATGAGTGATATAAACATCAATAAATGTACGCAATCCTGTTCAGTGCGGGTCTTCATTGTGCTCTAAATGAGTGTGATAAACATCAATAAATGTACGCAATCCTGTTCAGTGCGGGTCTTCATTGTGCTCTAAATGAGTGTGATAAACATCAATAAATGTACGCACTCCTGTTCAGTGCGGGTCTTCATTGTGCTCTAAATGAGTGTGATAAACATCAATAAATGTACGCAATCCTGTTCAGTTCGTGTCTTCATTGTGCTCTAAATGAGTGTGATAAACATCAATAAATGTACGCACTCCTGTTCAGTGCGGGTCTTCATTGTGCTCTAAATGAGTGTGATAAACATCAATAAATGTACGCAATCCTGTTCAGTGCGGGTCTTCATTGTGCTCTAAATGAGTGTGATAAACATCAATAAATGTACGCACTCCTGTTCAGTGCGGGTCTTCATTGTGCTCTAAATGAGTGATATAAACATCAATAAATGTACGCAATCCTGTTCAGTGCGGGTCTTCATTGTGCTCTAAATGAGTGTGATAAACATCAATAAATGTACGCAATCCTGTTCAGTGCGGGTCTTCATTGTGCTCTAAATGAGTGTGATAAACATCAATAAATGTACGCACTCCTGTTCAGTGCGGGTCTTCATTGTGCTCTAAATGAGTGTGATAAACATCAATAAATGTACGCAATCCTGTTCAGTTCGTGTCTTCATTGTGCTCTAAATGAGTGTGATAAACATCAATAAATGTACGCAATCCTGTTCAGTGCGGGTCTTCATTGTGCTCTAAATGAGTGTGATAAACATCAATAAATGTACGCAATCCTGTTCAGTTCGTGTCTTCATTGTGCTCTAAATGAGTGTGATAAACATCAATAAATATACGCAATCCTGTTCAGTGCGGGTCTTCATTGTGCTCTAAATGAGTGTGATAAACATCAATAAATGTACGCAATCCTGTTCAGTTCGTGTCTTCATTGTGCTCTAAATGAGTGTGATAAACATCAATAAATGTACGCACTCCTGTTCAGTGCGGGTCTTCATTGTGCTCTAAATGAGTGTGATAAACATCAATAAATGTACGCAATCCTGTTCAGTTCGTGTCTTCATTGTGCTCTAAATGAGTGTGATAAACATCAATAAATGTACGCAATCCTGTTCAGTGCGGGTCTTCATTGTGCTCTAAATGAGTGTGATAAACATCAATAAATGTACGCAATCCTGTTCAGTTCGTGTCTTCATTGTGCTCTAAATGAGTGTGATAAACATCAATAAATGTACGCACTCCTGTTCAGTGCGGGTCTTCATTGTGCTCTAAATGAGTGTGATAAACATCAATAAATGTACGCAATCCTGTTCAGTTCGTGTCTTCATTGTGCTCTAAATGAGTGTGATAAACATCAATAAATGTACGCAATCCTGTTCAGTTCGTGTCTTCATTGTGCTCTAAATGAGTGATATAAACATCAATAAATGTACGCAATCCTGTTCAGTGCGGGTCTTCATTGTGCTCTAAATGAGTGTGATAAACATCAATAACTGTACGCAATCCTGTTCAGTGCGGGTCTTCATTGTGCTCTAAATGAGTGATATAAACATCAATAAATGTACGCAATCCTGTTCAGTGCGGGTCTTCATTGTGCTCTAAATGAGTGATATAAACATCAATAAATGTACGCAATCCTGTTCAGTGCGGGTCTTCATTGTGCTCTAAATGAGTGATATAAACATCAATAACTGTACGCAATCCTGTTCAGTGCGGGTCTTCATTGTGCTCTAAATGAGTGATATAAACATCAATAAATGTACGCAATCCTGTTCAGTTCGTGTCTTCATTGTGCTCTAAATGAGTGTGATAAACATCAATAAATGTACGCACTCCTGTTCAGTGCGGGTCTTCATTGTGCTCTAAATGAGTGTGATAAACATCAATAAATGTACGCAATCCTGTTCAGTTCGTGTCTTCATTGTGCTCTAAATGAGTGATATAAACATCAATAAATGTACGCAATCCTGTTCAGTGCGGGTCTTCATTGTGCTCTAAATGAGTGTGATAAACATCAATAAATGTACGCAATCCTGTTCAGTGCGGGTCTTCATTGTGCTCTAAATGAGTGTGATAAACATCAATAAATGTACGCAATCCTGTTCAGTGCGGGTCTTCATTGTGCTCTAAATGAGTGTGATAAACATCAATAAATGTACGCAATCCTGTTCAGTTCGTGTCTTCATTGTGCTCTAAATGAGTGATATAAACATCAATAAATGTACGCAATCCTGTTCAGTGCGGGTCTTCATTGTGCTCTAAATGAGTGTGATAAACATCAATAAATGTACGCAATCCTGTTCAGTGCGGGTCTTCATTGTGCTCTAAATGAGTGTGATAAACATCAATAAATGTACGCAATCCTGTTCAGTGCGGGTCTTCATTGTGCTCTAAATGAGTGATATAAACATCAATAAATGTACGCAATCCTGTTCAGTTCGTGTCTTCATTGTGCTCTAAATGAGTGTGATAAACATCAATAAATGTACGCAATCCTGTTCAGTGCGGGTCTTCATTGTGCTCTAAATGAGTGATATAAACATCAATAAATGTACGCAATCCTGTTCAGTGCGGGTCTTCATTGTGCTCTAAATGAGTGTGATAAACATCAATAAATGTACGCACTCCTGTTCAGTGCGGGTCTTCATTGTGCTCTAAATGAGTGTGATAAACATCAATAAATGTACGCAATCCTGTTCAGTTCGTGTCTTCATTGTGCTCTAAATGAGTGTGATAAACATCAATAAATGTACGCAATCCTGTTCAGTGCGGGTCTTCATTGTGCTCTAAATGAGTGTGATAAACATCAATAAATGTACGCAATCCTGTTCAGTTCGTGTCTTCATTGTGCTCTAAATGAGTGTGATAAACATCAATAAATGTACGCAATCCTGTTCAGTGCGGGTCTTCATTGTGCTCTAAATGAGTAATATAAACATCAATAAATGTACGCAATCCTGTTCAGTGCGGGTCTTCATTGTGCTCTAAATGAGTGATATAAACATCAATAAATGTACGCAATCCTGTTCAGTGCGGGTCTTCATTGTGCTCTAAATGAGTGTGATAAACATCAATAAATGTACGCACTCCTGTTCAGTGCGGGTCTTCATTGTGCTCTAAATGAGTGTGATAAACATCAATAAATGTACGCAATCCTGTTCAGTTCGTGTCTTCATTGTGCTCTAAATGAGTGTGATAAACATCAATAAATGTACGCAATCCTGTTCAGTGCGGGTCTTCATTGTGCTCTAAATGAGTGTGATAAACATCAATAAATGTACGCAATCCTGTTCAGTTCGTGTCTTCATTGTGCTCTAAATGAGTGTGATAAACATCAATAAATGTACGCAATCCTGTTCAGTTCGTGTCTTCATTGTGCTCTAAATGAGTGATATAAACATCAATAAATGTACGCAATCCTGTTCAGTGCGGGTCTTCATTGTGCTCTAAATGAGTGTGATAAACATCAATAAATGTACGCAATCCTGTTCAGTGCGGGTCTTCATTGTGCTCTAAATGAGTAATATAAACATCAATAAATGTACGCAATCCTGTTCAGTGCGGGTCTTCATTGTGCTCTAAATGAGTGTGATAAACATCAATAAATGTACGCAATCCTGTTCAGTGCGGGTCTTCATTGTGCTCTAAATGAGTGATATAAACATCAATAAATGTACGCAATCCTGTTCAGTGCGGGTCTTCATTGTGCTCTAAATGAGTGTGATAAACATCAATAAATGTACGCACTCCTGTTCAGTGCGGGTCTTCATTGTGCTCTAAATGAGTGTGATAAACATCAATAAATGTACGCAATCCTGTTCAGTGCGGGTCTTCATTGTGCTCTAAATGAGTGTGATAAACATCAATAAATGTACGCAATCCTGTTCAGTTCGTGTCTTCATTGTGCTCTAAATGAGTGTGATAAACATCAATAAATGTACGCAATCCTGTTCAGTGCGGGTCTTCATTGTGCTCTAAATGAGTGATATAAACATCAATAAATGTACGCAATCCTGTTCAGTTCGTGTCTTCATTGTGCTCTAAATGAGTGTGATAAACATCAATAAATGTACGCACTCCTGTTCAGTGCGGGTCTTCATTGTGCTCTAAATGAGTGTGATAAACATCAATAAATGTACGCAATCCTGTTCAGTTCGTGTCTTCATTGTGCTCTAAATAGGTGTGATAAACATCAATAAATGTACGCAATCCTGTTCAGTTCGTGTCTTCATTGTGCTCTAAATGAGTGTGATAAACATCAATAAATGTACCCAATCCTGTTCAGTGCGGGTCTTCATTGTGCTCTAAATGAGTGTGATAAACATCAATAAATGTACGCAATCCTGTTCAGTTCGTGTCTTCATTGTGCTCTAAATGAGTGATATAAACATCAATAAATGTACGCAATCCTGTTCAGTGCGGGTCTTCATTGTGCTCTAAATGAGTGATATAAACATCAATAAATGTACGCAATCCTGTTCAGTGCGGGTCTTCATTGTGCTCTAAATGAGTGTGATAAACATCAATAAATGTACGCAATCCTGTTCAGTGCGGGTCTTCATTGTGCTCTAAATGAGTGTGATAAACATCAATAAATGTACGCAATCCTGTTCAGTGCGGGTCTTCATTGTGCTCTAAATGAGTGTGATAAACATCAATAAATGTACGCAATCCTGTTCAGTTCGTGTCTTCATTGTGCTCTAAATGAGTGATATAAACATCAATAAATGTACGCAATCCTGTTCAGTTTGTGTCTTCATTGTGCTCTAAATGAGTGTGATAAACATCAATAAATGTACGCAATCCTGTTCAGTGCGGGTCTTCATTGTGCTCTAAATGAGTGATATAAACATCAATAAATGTACGCAATCCTGTTCAGTGCGGGTCTTCATTGTGCTCTAAATGAGTGTGATAAACATCAATAAATGTACGCACTCCTGTTCAGTGCGGGTCTTCATTGTGCTCTAAATGAGTGTGATAAACATCAATAAATGTACGCAATCCTGTTCAGTTCGTGTCTTCATTGTGCTCTAAATGAGTGTGATAAACATCAATAAATGTACGCAATCCTGTTCAGTGCGGGTCTTCATTGTGCTCTAAATGAGTGTGATAAACATCAATAAATGTACGCAATCCTGTTCAGTTCGTGTCTTCATTGTGCTCTAAATGAGTGATATAAACATCAATAAATGTACGCAATCCTGTTCAGTGCGGGTCTTCATTGTGCTCTAAATGAGTGTGATAAACATCAATAAATGTACGCAATCCTGTTCAGTGCGGGTCTTCATTGTGCTCTAAATGAGTGTGATAAACATCAATAAATGTACGCAATCCTGTTCAGTTCGTGTCTTCATTGTGCTCTAAATGAGTGATATAAACATCAATAAATGTACGCAATCCTGTTCAGTTCGTGTCTTCATTGTGCTCTAAATGAGTGATATAAACATCAATAAATGTACGCAATCCTGTTCAGTTCGTGTCTTCATTGTGCTCTAAATGAGTGATATAAACATCAATAAATGTACGCAATCCTGTTCAGTGCGGGTCTTCATTGTGCTCTAAATGAGTGTGATAAACATCAATAAATGTACTCACTCCTGTTCAGTGCGGGTCTTCATTGTGCTCTAAATGAGTGTGATAAACATCAATAAATGTACGCAATCCTGTTCAGTTCGTGTCTTCATTGTGCTCTAAATGAGTGTGATAAACATCAATAAATGTACGCAATCCTGTTCAGTGCGGGTCTTCATTGTGCTCTAAATGAGTGATATAAACATCAATAAATGTACGCAATCCTGTTCAGTTCGTGTCTTCATTGTGCTCTAAATGAGTGTGATAAACATCAATAAATGTACGCACTCCTGTTCAGTGCGGGTCTTCATTGTGCTCTAAATGAGTGTGATAAACATCAATAAATGTACGCAATCCTGTTCAGTTCGTGTCTTCATTGTGCTCTAAATAGGTGTGATAAACATCAATAAATGTACGCAATCCTGTTCAGTTCGTGTCTTCATTGTGCTCTAAATGAGTGTGATAAACATCAATAAATGTACGCAATCCTGTTCAGTTCGTGTCTTCATTGTGCTCTAAATGAGTGATATAAACATCAATAAATGTACGCAATCCTGTTCAGTGCGGGTCTTCATTGTGCTCTAAATGAGTGATATAAACATCAATAAATGTACGCAATCCTGTTCAGTGCGGGTCTTCATTGTGCTCTAAATGAGTGTGATAAACATCAATAAATGTACGCAATCCTGTTCAGTGCGGGTCTTCATTGTGCTCTAAATGAGTGTGATAAACATCAATAAATGTACGCAATCCTGTTCAGTGCGGGTCTTCATTGTGCTCTAAATGAGTGTGATAAACATCAATAAATGTACGCAATCCTGTTCAGTTCGTGTCTTCATTGTGCTCTAAATGAGTGATATAAACATCAATAAATGTACGCAATCCTGTTCAGTTTGTGTCTTCATTGTGCTCTAAATGAGTGTGATAAACATCAATAAATGTACGCAATCCTGTTCAGTGCGGGTCTTCATTGTGCTCTAAATGAGTGATATAAACATCAATAAATGTACGCAATCCTGTTCAGTGCGGGTCTTCATTGTGCTCTAAATGAGTGTGATAAACATCAATAAATGTACGCAATCCTGTTCAGTTCGTGTCTTCATTGTGCTCTAAATGAGTGTGATAAACATCAATAAATGTACGCAATCCTGTTCAGTGCGGGTCTTCATTGTGCTCTAAATGAGTGTGATAAACATCAATAAATGTACGCAATCCTGTTCAGTTCGTGTCTTCATTGTGCTCTAAATGAGTGATATAAACATCAATAAATGTACGCAATCCTGTTCAGTGCGGGTCTTCATTGTGCTCTAAATGAGTGTGATAAACATCAATAAATGTACGCAATCCTGTTCAGTGCGGGTCTTCATTGTGCTCTAAATGAGTGTGATAAACATCAATAAATGTACGCAATCCTGTTCAGTTCGTGTCTTCATTGTGCTCTAAATGAGTGATATAAACATCAATAAATGTACGCAATCCTGTTCAGTTCGTGTCTTCATTGTGCTCTAAATGAGTGATATAAACATCAATAAATGTACGCAATCCTGTTCAGTTCGTGTCTTCATTGTGCTCTAAATGAGTGATATAAACATCAATAAATGTACGCAATCCTGTTCAGTGCGGGTCTTCATTGTGCTCTAAATGAGTGTGATAAACATCAATAAATGTACTCACTCCTGTTCAGTGCGGGTCTTCATTGTGCTCTAAATGAGTGTGATAAACATCAATAAATGTACGCAATCCTGTTCAGTTCGTGTCTTCATTGTGCTCTAAATGAGTGTGATAAACATCAATAAATGTACGCAATCCTGTTCAGTGCGGGTCTTCATTGTGCTCTAAATGAGTGATATAAACATCAATAAATGTACGCAATCCTGTTCAGTTCGTGTCTTCATTGTGCTCTAAATGAGTGTGATAAACATCAATAAATGTACGCACTCCTGTTCAGTGCGGGTCTTCATTGTGCTCTAAATGAGTGTGATAAACATCAATGAATGTACGCAATCCTGTTCAGTTCGTGTCTTCATTGTGCTCTAAATAGGTGTGATAAACATCAATAAATGTACGCAATCCTGTTCAGTTCGTGTCTTCATTGTGCTCTAAATGAGTGTGATAAACATCAATAAATGTACGCACTCCTGTTCAGTGCGGGTCTTCATTGTGCTCTAAATGAGTGTGATAAACATCAATAAATGTACGCAATCCTGTTCAGTTCGTGTCTTCATTGTGCTCTAAATGAGTGATATAAACATCAATAAATGTACGCAATCCTGTTCAGTGCGGGTCTTCATTGTGCTCTAAATGAGTGTGATAAACATCAATAAATGTACGCAATCCTGTTCAGTGCGGGTCTTCATTGTGCTCTAAATGAGTGATATAAACATCAATAAATGTACGCAATCCTGTTCAGTTCGTGTCTTCATTGTGCTCTAAATGAGTGTGATAAACATCAATAAATGTACGCACTCCTGTTCAGTGCGGGTCTTCATTGTGCTCTAAATGAGTGTGATAAACATCAATAAATGTACGCAATCCTGTTCAGTTCGTGTCTTCATTGTGCTCTAAATGAGTGTGATAAACATCAATAAATGTACGCACTCCTGTTCAGTGCGGGTCTTCATTGTGCTCTAAATGAGTGTGATAAACATCAATAAATGTACGCAATCCTGTTCAGTTCGTGTCTTCATTGTGCTCTAAATGAGTGTGATAAACATCAATAAATGTACGCAATCCTGTTCAGTTCGTGTCTTCATTGTGCTCTAAATGAGTGTGATAAACATCAATAAATGTACGCAATCCTGTTCAGTGCGGGTCTTCATTGTGCTCTAAATGAGTGTGATAAACATCAATAAATGTACGCAATCCTGTTCAGTTCGTGTCTTCATTGTGCTCTAAATGAGTGTGATAAACATCAATAAATGTACGCAATCCTGTTCAGTTCGTGTCTTCATTGTGCTCTAAATGAGTGTGATAAACATCAATAAATGTACGCACTCCTGTTCAGTGCGGGTCTTCATTGTGCTCTAAATGAGTGTGATAAACATCAATAAATGTACGCAATCCTGTTCAGTTCGTGTCTTCATTGTGCTCTAAATGAGTGTGATAAACATCAATAAATGTACGCAATCCTGTTCAGTTCGTGTCTTCATTGTGCTCTAAATGAGTGTGATAAACATCAATAAATGTACGCAATCCTGTTCAGTTCGTGTCTTCATTGTGCTCTAAATGAGTGTGATAAACATCAATAAATGTACGCAATCCTGTTCAGTGCGGGTCTTCATTGTGCTCTAAATGAGTGTGATAAACATCAATAAATGTACGCAATCCTGTTCAGTTCGTGTCTTCATTGTGCTCTAAATGAGTGTGATAAACATCAATAAATGTACGCAATCCTGTTCAGTTCGTGTCTTCATTGTGCTCTAAATGAGTGTGATAAACATCAATAAATGTACGCAATCCTGTTCAGTTCGTGTCTTCATTGTGCTCTAAATGAGTGTGATAAACATCAATAAATGTACGCAATCCTGTTCAGTTCGTGTCTTCATTGTGCTCTAAATGAGTGTGATAAACATCAATAAATGTACGCAATCCTGTTCAGTTCGTGTCTTCATTGTGCTCTAAATGAGTGTGATAAACATCAATAAATGTACGCAATCCTGTTCAGTGCGGGTCTTCATTGTGCTCTAAATGAGTGTGATAAACATCAATAAATGTACGCAATCCTGTTCAGTTCGTGTCTTCATTGTGCTCTAAATGAGTGTGATAAACATCAATAAATGTACGCAATCCTGTTCAGTGCGGGTCTTCATTGTGCTCTAAATGAGTGTGATAAACATCAATAAATGTACGCAATCCTGTTCAGTTCGTGTCTTCATTGTGCTCTAAATGAGTGTGATAAACATCAATAAATGTACGCAATCCTGTTCAGTTCGTGTCTTCATTGTGCTCTAAATGAGTGTGATAAACATCAATAAATGTACGCAATCCTGTTCAGTTCGTGTCTTCATTGTGCTCTAAATGAGTGTGATAAACATCAATAAATGTACGCACTCCTGTTCAGTGCGGGTCTTCATTGTGCTCTAAATGAGTGTGATAAACATCAATAAATGTACGCAATCCTGTTCAGTTCGTGTCTTCATTGTGCTCTAAATGAGTGTGATAAACATCAATAAATGTACGCACTCCTGTTCAGTGCGGGTCTTCATTGTGCTCTAAATGAGTGTGATAAACATCAATAAATGTACGCACTCCTGTTCAGTTCGTGTCTTCATTGTGCTCTAAATGAGTGTGATAAACATCAATAAATGTACGCAATCCTGTTCAGTTCGTGTCTTCATTGTGCTCTAAATGAGTGTGATAAATATCAATAAATGTACGCAATCCTGTTCAGTTCGTGTCTTCATTGTGCTCTAAATGAGTGTGATAACCATCAATAAATGTACGCAATCCTGTTCAGTTCGTGTCTTCATTGTGCTCTAAATGAGTGATATAAACATCAATAAATGTACGCAATCCTGTTCAGTGCGGGTCTTCATTGTGCTCTAAATGAGTGTGATAAACATCAATAAATGTATGCAATCCTGTTCAGTGCGGGTCTTCATTGTGCTCTAAATGAGTGTGATAAACATCAATAAATGTACGCACTCCTGTTCAGTGCGGGTCTTCATTGTGCTCTAAATGAGTGTGATAAACATCAATAAATGTACGCAATCCTGTTCAGTTCGTGTCTTCATTGTGCTCTAAATGAGTGTGATAAACATCAATAAATGTACGCAATCCTGTTCAGTGCGGGTCTTCATTGTGCTCTAAATGAGTGATATAAACATCAATAAATGTACGCAATCCTGTTCAGTGCGGGTCTTCATTGTGCTCTAAATGAGTGTGATAACCATCAATAAATGTACGCAATCCTGTTCAGTTCGTGTCTTCATTGTGCTCTAAATGAGTGATATAAACATCAATAAATGTACGCAATCCTGTTCAGTGCGGGTCTTCATTGTGCTCTAAATGAGTGATATAAACATCAATAAATGTACGCAATCCTGTTCAGTTCGTGTCTTCATTGTGCTCTAAATGAGTGTGATAAACATCAATAAATGTACGCACTCCTGTTCAGTGCGGGTCTTCATTGTGCTCTAAATGAGTGTGATAAACATCAATAAATGTACGCAATCCTGTTCAGTTCGTGTCTTCATTGTGCTCTAAATGAGTGATATAAACATCAATAAATGTACGCAATCCTGTTCAGTGCGGGTCTTCATTGTGCTCTAAATGAGTGTGATAAACATCAATAAATGTACGCAATCCTGTTCAGCGCGGGTCTTCATTGTGCTCTAAATGAGTGTGATAAACATCAATAAATGTACGCAATCCTGTTCAGTGCGGGTCTTCATTGTGCTCTAAATGAGTGTGATAAACATCAATAAATGTACGCACTCCTGTTCAGTGCGGGTCTTCATTGTGCTCTAAATGAGTGATATAAACATCAATAAATGTACGCACTCCTGTTCAGTGCGGGTCTTCATTGTGCTCTAAATGAGTGATATAAACATCAATAAATGTACGCACTCCTGTTCAGTGCAGGTCTTCATTGTGCTCTAAATGAGTGATATAAACATCAATAAATGTACGCAATCCTGTTCAGTGCGGGTCTTCATTGTGCTCTAAATGAGTGTGATAAACATCAATAAATGTACGCAATCCTGTTCAGTGCGGGTCTTCATTGTGCTCTAAATGAGTGTGATAAACATCAATAAATGTACGCAATCCTGTTCAGTTCGTGTCTTCATTGTGCTCTAAATGAGTGTGATAAACATCAATAAATGTACGCAATCCTGTTCAATTCGTGTCTTCATTGTGCTCTAAATGAGTGATATAAACATCAATAAATGTACGCAATCCTGTTCAGTGCGGGTCTTCATTGTGCTCTAAATGAGTGTGATAAGCATCAATAAATGTACGCAATCCTGTTCAGTGCGGGTCTTCATTGTGCTCTAAATGAGTGGTATAAACATAATAAATGTACGCAATCCTGTTCAGTGCGGGTCTTCATTGTGCTCTAAATGAGTGTGATAAACATCAATAAATGTACGCACTCCTGTTCAGTGCGGGTCTTCATTGTGCTCTAAATGAGTGATATAAACATCAATAAATGTACGCACTCCTGTTCAGTGCGGGTCTTCATTGTGCTCTAAATGAGTGATATAAACATCAATAAATGTACGCACTCCTGTTCAGTGCAGGTCTTCATTGTGCTCTAAATGAGTGATATAAACATCAATAAATGTACGCAATCCTGTTCAGTGCGGGTCTTCATTGTGCTCTAAATGAGTGTGATAAACATCAATAAATGTACGCAATCCTGTTCAGTGCGGGTCTTCATTGTGCTCTAAATGAGTGTGATAAACATCAATAAATGTACGCAATCCTGTTCAGTTCGTGTCTTCATTGTGCTCTAAATGAGTGTGATAAACATCAATAAATGTACGCAATCCTGTTCAGTTCGTGTCTTCATTGTGCTTTAAATGAGTGATATAAACATCAATAAATGTACGCAATCCTGTTCAGTGCGGGTCTTCATTGTGCTCTAAATGAGTGTGATAAACATCAATAAATGTACGCAATCCTGTTCAGTGCGGGTCTTCATTGTGCTCTAAATGAGTGTGATAAACATCAATAAATGTACGCAATCCTGTTCAGTGCGGGTCTTCATTGTGCTCTAAATGAGTGTGATAAACATCAATAAATGTACGCAATCCTGTTCAGTGCGGGTCTTCATTGTGCTCTAAATGAGTGTGATAAACATCAATAAATGTACGCAATCCTGTTCAGTGCGGGTCTTCATTGTGCTCTAAATGAGTGTGATAAACATCAATAAATGTACGCAATCCTGTTAAGTTCGTGTCTTCATTGTGCTCTAAATGAGTGTGATAAACATCAATAAATGTACGCAATCCTGTTCAGTTCGTGTCTTCATTGTGCTCTAAATGAGTGTGATAAACATCAATAAATGTACGCAATCCTGTTCAGTTCGTGTCTTCATTGTGCTCTAAATGAGTGATATAAACATCAATAAATGTACGCAATCCTGTTCAGTGCGGGTCTTCATTGTGCTCTAAATGAGTGTGATAAACATCAATAAATGTACGCAATCCTGTTCAGTGCAGGTCTTCATTGTGCTCTAAATGAGTGATATAAACATCAATAAATGTACGCAATCCTGTTCAGTGCGGGTCTTCATTGTGCTCTAAATGAGTGTGATAAACATCAATAAATGTACGCAATCCTGTTCAGTGCGGGTCTTCATTGTGCTCTAAATGAGTGTGATAAACATCAATAAATGTACGCAATCCTGTTCAGTTCGTGTCTTCATTGTGCTCTAAATGAGTGTGATAAACATCAATAAATGTACGCAATCCTGTTCAGTTCGTGTCTTCATTGTGCTCTAAATGAGTGATATAAACATCAATAAATGTACGCAATCCTGTTCAGTGCGGGTCTTCATTGTGCTCTAAATGAGTGTGATAAACATCAATAAATGTACGCAATCCTGTTCAGTGCGGGTCTTCATTGTGCTCTAAATGAGTGGTATAAACATAATAAATGTACGCAATCCTGTTCAGTGCGGGTCTTCATTGTGCTCTAAATGAGTGTGATAAACATCAATAAATGTACGCAATCCTGTTCAGTGCGGGTCTTCATTGTGCTCTAAATGAGTGTGATAAACATCAATAAATGTACGCAATCCTGTTAAGTTCGTGTCTTCATTGTGCTCTAAATGAGTGTGATAAACATCAATAAATGTACGCAATCCTGTTCAGTTCGTGTCTTCATTGTGCTCTAAATGAGTGATATAAACATCAATAAATGTACGCAATCCTGTTCAGTGCGGGTCTTCATTGTGCTCTAAATGAGTGTGATAAACATCAATAAATGTACGCAATCCTGTTCAGTGCGCGTCTTCATTGTGCTCTAAATGAGTGTGATAAACATCAATAAATGTACGCACTCCTGTTCAGTGCGGGTCTTCATTGTGCTCTAAATGAGTGATATAAACATCAATAAATGTACGCAATCCTGTTCAGTGCGGGTCTTCATTGTGCTCTAAATGAGTGTGATAAACATCAATAAATGTACGCACTCCTGTTCAGTGCGGGTCTTCATTGTGCTCTAAATGAGTGATATAAACATCAATAAATGTACGCACTCCTGTTCAGTGCGGGTCTTCATTGTGCTCTAAATGAGTGTGATAAACATCAATAAATGTACGCACTCCTGTTCAGTGCGGGTCTTCATTGTGCTCTAAATGAGTGTGATAAACATCAATAAATGTACGCAATCCTGTTCAGTGCGGGTCTTCATTGTGCTCTAAATGAGTGTGATAAACATCAATAAATGTACGCACTCCTGTTCAGTGCGGGTCTTCATTGTGCTCTAAATTAGTGTGATAAACATCAATAAATGTACGCACTCCTGTTCAGTGCGGGTCTTCATTGTGCTCTAAATGAGTGTGATAAACATCAATAAATGTACGCAATCCTGTTCAGTGCGGGTCTTCATTGTGCTCTAAATGAGTGTGATAAACATCAATAAATGTACGCACTCCTGTTCAGTGCGGGTCTTCATTGTGCTCTAAATGAGTGTGATAAACATCAATAAATGTACGCACTCCTGTTCAGTGCGGGTCTTCATTGTGCTCTAAATGAGTGTGATAAACATCAATAAATGTACGCAATCCTGTTCAGTTCGTGTCTTCATTGTGCTCTAAATGAGTGATATAAACATCAATAAATGTACGCAATCCTGTTCAGTGCGGGTCTTCATTGTGCTCTAAATGAGTGTGATAAACATCAATAAATGTACGCAATCCTGTTCAGTGCGGGTCTTCATTGTGCTCTAAATGAGTGTGATAAACATCAATAAATGTACGCAATCCTGTTCAGTGCGGGTCTTCATTGTGCTCTAAATGAGTGTGATAAACATCAATAAATGTACGCAATCCTGTTCAGTGCGGGTCTTCATTGTGCTCTAAATGAGTGTGATAAACATCAATAAATGTACGCAATCCTGTTCAGTGCGGGTCTTCATTGTGCTCTAAATGAGTGTGATAAACATCAATAAATGTACGCAATCCTGTTCAGTGCAGGTCTTCATTGTGCTCTAAATGAGTGTGATAAACATCAATAAATGTACGCAATCCTGTTCAGTGCGGGTCTTCATTGTGCTCTAAATGAGTGTGATAAACATCAATAAATGTACGCACTCCTGTTCAGTGCGGGTCTTCATTGTGCTCTAAATTAGTGTGATAAACATCAATAAATGTACGCACTCCTGTTCAGTGCGGGTCTTCATTGTGCTCTAAATGAGTGTGATAAACATCAATAAATGTACGCAATCCTGTTCAGTGCGGGTCTTCATTGTGCTCTAAATGAGTGTGATAAACATCAATAAATGTACGCACTCCTGTTCAGTGCGGGTCTTCATTGTGCTCTAAATGAGTGTGATAAACATCAATAAATGTACGCACTCCTGTTCAGTGCGGGTCTTCATTGTGCTCTAAATGAGTGTGATAAACATCAATAAATGTACGCAATCCTGTTCAGTTCGTGTCTTCATTGTGCTCTAAATGAGTGATATAAACATCAATAAATGTACGCAATCCTGTTCAGTGCGGGTCTTCATTGTGCTCTAAATGAGTGTGATAAACATCAATAAATGTACGCAATCCTGTTCAGTGCGGGTCTTCATTGTGCTCTAAATGAGTGTGATAAACATCAATAAATGTACGCAATCCTGTTCAGTTCGTGTCTTCATTGTGCTCTAAATGAGTGTGATAAACATCAATAAATGTACGCAATCCTGTTCAGTGCGGGTCTTCATTGTGCTCTAAATGAGTGATATAAACATCAATAAATGTACGCACTCCTGTTCAGTGCGGGTCTTCATTGTGCTCTAAATGAGTGTGATAAACATCAATAAATGTACGCACTCCTGTTCAGTGCGGGTCTTCATTGTGCTCTAAATGAGTGTGATAAACATCAATAAATGTACGCAATCCTGTTCAGTTCGTGTCTTCATTGTGCTCTAAATGAGTGATATAAACATCAATAAATGTACGCAATCCTGTTCAGTGCGGGTCTTCATTGTGCTCTAAATGAGTGTGATAAACATCAATAAATGTACGCAATCCTGTTCAGTGCGGGTCTTCATTGTGCTCTAAATTAGTGTGATAAACATCAATAAATGTACGCAATCCTGTTCAGTTCGTGTCTTCATTGTGCTCTAAATGAGTGATATAAACATCAATAAATGTACGCAATCCTGTTCAGTGCGGGTCTTCATTGTGCTCTAAATGAGTGTGATAAACATCAATAAATGTACGCAATCCTGTTCAGTGCGGGTCTTCATTGTGCTCTAAATGAGTGTGATAAACATCAATAAATGTACGCAATCCTGTTCAGTTCGTGTCTTCATTGTGCTCTAAATGAGTGATATAAACATCAATAAATGTACGCACTCCTGTTCAGTGCGGGTCTTCATTGTGCTCTAAATGAGTGATATAAACATCAATAAATGTACGCAATCCTGTTCAGTGCGGGTCTTCATTGTGCTCTAAATGAGTGTGATAAACATCAATAAATGTACGCACTCCTGTTCAGTGCGGGTCTTCATTGTGCTCTAAATGAGTGATATAAACATCAATAAATGTACGCAATCCTGTTCAGTGCGGGTCTTCATTGTGCTCTAAATGAGTGTGATAAACATCAATAAATGTACGCAATCCTGTTCAGTTCGTGTCTTCATTGTGCTCTAAATGAGTGTGATAAACATCAATAAATGTACGCAATCCTGTTCAGTTCGTGTCTTCATTGTGCTCTAAATGAGTGATATAAACATCAATAAATGTACGCAATCCTGTTCAGTGCGGGTCTTCATTGTGCTCTAAATGAGTGTGATAAACATCAATAAATGTACGCAATCCTGTTCAGTGCGGGTCTTCATTGTGCTCTAAATGAGTGTGATAAACATCAATAAATGTACGCAATCCTGTTCAGTGCGGGTCTTCATTGTGCTCTAAATGAGTGTGATAAACATCAATAAATGTACGCACTCCTGTTCAGTGCGGGTCTTCATTGTGCTCTAAATGAGTGTGATAAACATCAATAAATGTACGCAATCCTGTTCAGTTCGTGTCTTCATTGTGCTCTTAATGAGTGTGATAAACATCAATAAATGTACGCAATCCTGTTCAGTTCGTGTCTTCATTGTGCTCTAAATGAGTGATATAAACATCAATAAATGTACGCAATCCTGTTCAGTGCGGGTCTTCATTGTGCTCTAAATGAGTGTGATAAACATCAATAAATGTACGCAATCCTGTTCAGTGCAGGTCTTCATTGTGCTCTAAATGAGTGATATAAACATCAATAAATGTACGCAATCCTGTTCAGTGCGGGTCTTCATTGTGCTCTAAATGAGTGTGATAAACATCAATAAATGTACGCAATCCTGTTCAGTGCGGGTCTTCATTGTGCTCTAAATGAGTGATATAAACATCAATAAATGTACGCAATCCTGTTCAGTGCGGGTCTTCATTGTGCTCTAAATGAGTGTGATAAACATCAATAAATGTACGCACTCCTGTTCAGTTCGTGTCTTCATTGTGCTCTAAATGAGTGATATAAACATCAATAAATGTACGCAATCCTGTTCAGTTCGTGTCTTCATTGTGCTCTAAATGAGTGTGATAAACATCAATAAATGTACGCAATCCTGTTCAGTGCGGGTCTTCATTGTGCTCTAAATGAGTGTGATAAACCTCAATAAATGTACGCAATCCTGTTCAGTTCGTGTCTTCATTGTGCTCTAAATGAGTGATATAAACATCAATAAATGTACGCACTCCTGTTCAGTGCGGGTCTTCATTGTGCTCTAAATGAGTGATATAAACATCAATAAATGTACGCAATCCTGTTCAGTGCGGGTCTTCATTGTGCTCTAAATGAGTGTGATAAACATCAATAAATGTACGCACTCCTGTTCAGTGCGGGTCTTCATTGTGCTCTAAATGAGTGATATAAACATCAATAAATGTACGCAATCCTGTTCAGTGCGGGTCTTCATTGTGCTCTAAATGAGTGTGATAAACATCAATAAATGTACGCACTCCTGTTCAGTGCGGGTCTTCATTGTGCTCTAAATGAGTGATATAAACATCAATAAATGTACGCAATCCTGTTCAGTGCGGGTCTTCATTGTGCTCTAAATGAGTGTGATAAACATCAATAAATGTACGCACTCCTGTTCAGTGCGGGTCTTCATTGTGCTCTAAATGAGTGTGATAAACATCAATAAATGTACGCAATCCTGTTCAGTGCGGGTCTTCATTGTGCTCTAAATGAGTGTGATAAACATCAATAAATGTACGCAATCCTGTTCAGTGCGGGTCTTCATTGTGCTCTAAATGAGTGTGATAAACATCAATAAATGTACGCAATCCTGTTCAGTGCGGGTCTTCATTGTGCTCTAAATGAGTGTGATAAACATCAATAAATGTACGCAATCCTGTTCAGTGCGGGTCTTCATTGTGCTCTAAATGAGTGTGATAAACATCAATAAATGTACGCACTCCTGTTCAGTGCGGGTCTTCATTGTGCTCTAAATGAGTGTGATAAACATCAATAAATGTACGCAATCTTGTTCAGTGCGGGTCTTCATTGTGCTCTAAATGAGTGTGATAAACATCAATAAATGTACGCACTCCTGTTCAGTGCGGGTCTTCATTGTGCTCTAAATGAGTGATATAAACATCAATAAATGTACGCAATCCTGTTCAGTGCGGGTCTTCATTGTGCTCTAAATGAGTGTGATAAACATCAATAAATGTACGCACTCCTGTTCAGTGCGGGTCTTCATTGTGCTCTAAATGAGTGATATAAACATCAATAAATGTACGCAATCCTGTTAAGTGCGGGTCTTCATTGTGCTCTAAATGAGTGTGATAAACATCAATAAATGTACGCACTCCTGTTCAGTGCGGGTCTTCATTGTGCTCTAAATGAGTGATATAAACATCAATAAATGTACGCAATCCTGTTCAGTGCGGGTCTTCATTGTGCTCTAAATGAGTGTGATAAACATCAATAAATGTACGCACTCCTGTTCAGTGCGGGTCTTCATTGTGCTCTAAATGAGTAATATAAACATCAATAAATGTACGCAATCCTGTTCAGTGCGGGTCTTCATTGTGCTCTAAATGAGTGTGATAAACATCAATAAATGTACGCACTCCTGTTCAGTGCGGGTCTTCATTGTGCTCTAAATGAGTGTGATAAACATCAATAAATGTACGCAATCCTGTTCAGTGCGGGTCTTCATTGTGCTCTAAATGAGTAATATAAACATCAATAAATGTACGCAATCCTGTTCAGTGCGGGTCTTCATTGTGCTCTAAATGAGTGATATAAACATCAATAAATGTACGCAATCCTGTTCAGTGCGGGTCTTCATTGTGCTCTAAATGAGTGTGATAAACATCAATAAATGTACGCAATCCTGTTCAGTGCGGGTCTTCATTGTGCTCTAAATGAGTGTGATAAACATCAATAAATGTACGCAATCCTGTTCAGTGCGGGTCTTCATTGTGCTCTAAATGAGTGTGATAAACATCAATAAATGTACGCAATCCTGTTCAGTTCGTGTCTTCATTGTGCTCTAAATGAGTGTGATAAACATCAATAAATGTACGCAATCCTGTTCAGTGCGGGTCTTCATTGTGCTCTAAATGAGTGATATAAACATCAATAAATGTACGCAATCCTGTTCAGTGCGGGTCTTCATTGTGCTCTAAATGAGTGTGATAAACATCAATAAATGTACGCAATCCTGTTCAGTGCGGGTCTTCATTGTGCTCTAAATGAGTAATATAAACATCAATAAATGTACGCAATCCTGTTCAGTGCGGGTCTTCATTGTGCTCTAAATGAGTGATATAAACATCAATAAATGTACGCAATCCTGTTCAGTGCGGGTCTTCATTGTGCTCTAAATGAGTGTGATAAACATCAATAAATGTACGCAATCCTGTTCAGTGCGGGTCTTCATTGTGCTCTAAATGAGTAATATAAACATCAATAAATGTACGCAATCCTGTTCAGTGCGGGTCTTCATTGTGCTCTAAATGAGTGATATAAACATCAATAAATGTACGCAATCCTGTTCAGTGCGGGTCTTCATTGTGCTCTAAATGAGTGTGATAAACATCAATAAATGTATGCAATCCTGTTCAGTGCGGGTCTTCATTGTGCTCTAAATGAGTGTGATAAACATCAATAAATGTACGCAATCCTGTTCAGTTCGTGTCTTCATTGTGCTCTAAATGAGTGTGATAAACATCAATAAATGTACGCAATCCTGTTCAGTTCGTGTCTTCATTGTGCTCTAAATGAGTGTGATAAACATCAATAAATGTACGCAATCCTGTTCAGTTCGTGTCTTCATTGTGCTCTAAATGAGTGATATAAACATCAATAAATGTACGCAATCCTGTTCAGTGCGGGTCTTCATTGTGCTCTAAATGAGTGTGATAAACATCAATAAATGTACGCAATCCTGTTCAGTGCGGGTCTTCATTGTGCTCTAAATGAGTAATATAAACATCAATAAATGTACGCAATCCTGTTCAGTGCGGGTCTTCATTGTGCTCTAAATGAGTGATATAAACATCAATAAATGTACGCAATCCTGTTCAGTGCGGGTCTTCATTGTGCTCTAAATGAGTGATATAAACATCAATAAATGTACGCAATCCTGTTCAGTGCGGGTCTTCATTGTGCTCTAAATGAGTGTGATAAACATCAATAAATGTACGCAATCCTGTTCAGTGCGGGTCTTCATTGTGCTCTAAATGAGTGTGATAAACATCAATAAATGTACGCAATCCTGTTCAGTGCGGGTCTTCATTGTGCTCTAAATGAGTGTGATAAACATCAATAAATGTACGCAATCCTGTTCAGTGCGGGTCTTCATTGTGCTCTAAATGAGTGTGATAAACATCAATAAATGTACGCAATCCTGTTCAGTGCGGGTCTTCATTGTGCTCTAAATGAGTAATATAAACATCAATAAATGTACGCAATCCTGTTCAGTGCGGGTCTTCATTGTGCTCTAAATGAGTGATATAAACATCAATAAATGTACGCAATCCTGTTCAGTGCGGGTCTTCATTGTGCTCTAAATGAGTGATATAAACATCAATAAATGTACGCAATCCTGTTCAGTGCGGGTCTTCATTGTGCTCTAAATGAGTGTGATAAACATCAATAAATGTACGCAATCCTGTTCAGTGCGGGTCTTCATTGTGCTCTAAATGAGTGATATAAACATCAATAAATGTACGCAATCCTGTTCAGTGCGGGTCTTCATTGTGCTCTAAATGAGTGTGATAAACATCAATAAATGTATGCAATCCTGTTCAGTGCGGGTCTTCATTGTGCTCTAAATGAGTGTGATAAACATCAATAAATGTACGCAACTCTGTTCAGTTCGTGTCTTCATTGTGCTCTAAATGAGTGTGATAAACATCAATAAATGTACGCAATCCTGTTCAGTTCGTGTCTTCATTGTGCTCTAAATGAGTGTGATAAACATCAATAAATGTACGCAATCCTGTTCAGTTCGTGTCTTCATTGTGCTCTAAATGAGTGATATAAACATCAATAAATGTACGCAATCCTGTTCAGTGCGGGTCTTCATTGTGCTCTAAATGAGTGTGATAAACATCAATAAATGTACGCAATCCTGTTCAGTGCGGGTCTTCATTGTGCTCTAAATGAGTAATATAAACATCAATAAATGTACGCAATCCTGTTCAGTGCGGGTCTTCATTGTGCTCTAAATGAGTGATATAAACATCAATAAATGTACGCAATCCTGTTCAGTGCGGGTCTTCATTGTGCTCTAAATGAGTGATATAAACATCAATAAATGTACGCAATCCTGTTCAGTGCGGGTCTTCATTGTGCTCTAAATGAGTAATATAAACATCAATAAATGTACGCAATCCTGTTCAGTGCGGGTCTTCATTGTGCTCTAAATGAGTGATATAAACATCAATAAATGTACGCAATCCTGTTCAGTGCGGGTCTTCATTGTGCTCTAAATGAGTGATATAAACATCAATAAATGTACGCAATCCTGTTCAGTGCGGGTCTTCATTGTGCTCTAAATGAGTGTGATAAACATCAATAAATGTATGCAATCCTGTTCAGTGCGGGTCTTCATTGTGCTCTAAATGAGTGTGATAAACATCAATAAATGTACGCAATCCTGTTCAGTTCGTGTCTTCATTGTGCTCTAATCTGCTTGAAAAAATTGACTAGACGATCAAATGCTGAAAAATACCAGATAAGTCAAAATTAACATTTTTTTATGCCTTGCGTCTTTACGAGTTGCAAGCGAATGGCTATCTCGTGCATAATGATTGAATCGTCTTTACAGTATGTTCAAGATATGTCTTCATTACAACTTTTATATATGGAACAAATTAACAAAGAAATAAAAGATAAGTAGATTTTTTTTATCTCCCTCCCACAGCGGTAAGATGTGACATAAGGTCGGCAAATTGGGATTAGAAAAACATGCGCCTTAGAGAGAGGGCACTCTATCTAGCCTAGAAAAATGCCTTGGCAGCTGCGTCGGCATTCCCCGGTAGGGGCGCTTCAGTGATTAGCAATCCCCTTCTCAAAGGGTGAGAAGTCAAAGCCTGTGGGGTTGGACCTCCGCGAACTGCACAGGACAATCCCTAAAACCAGCGGAATCAAGGCCCGAAGGCCAAGACGGTACCGGTCTAAGAGATGTAGCATCCATCGGAACAAATAATACATTTTGATATCATCCAAAAGGCCGAGAATAAAAGATAGATAGATAAGTAGATAAGGTAATTTATGAAGCAACATTTTGTGTTTATCTTTTTGCCTAGTAATCTCTATATTTGTAAAGTTAGGTATGTGTATATGTTTATAAGTTAGGTATGTTTATATGTATGTATGTTTGTACGTACATGATGTAGTTCTTAACTACTTAACCCATCATTATGAATTTCGGGATACATTTGCCAGACGTAAGACGACCAAATGTGTACTACATTTAGATTAATTTAGTTTTATGACAAGGGGATAAAATAGGCGTTAAAAATTTGAATTCCTACGATTTAAAAAAAACAAAGGTATTAGACATCAATTAATAAATGTTCCCCAAATTTCTTTGGAGTATTTTAAATGGATGTTTTGTTGCTTAATATAAACATTATATCCAATTTGAAAATTGAAATATGTCACCTTTTCATTATATTTAAATATATCACTTTTTCATAGTCATTGCATCCAAAAATAGCAAGATTCTTTGGATTTCAATTTCGAGCATCTTTAACGACAGCTAACAGGTCTAAAAGTGGGTGAAAAAACAAATAGGCAACAAATAATTGTTACCAAAGGCAAAATAAGTTACTCTTTTACTTACCTGGATAAGTTTATTTGTGTTTTAACTTATTTTAAAGCGTTTTTTAGTACGATTTGAAAGTAGTGTCGAGGCGTCACGTGATCACCTGCGGCCAATTTTTCCATTCTAACTTGACATCTCGAGGCTACTTTTAAATCGAACTGAAAAACGCTTCATAATAAGTTAACACACAAATAACCATATCCAGGTAGGTAGAAGAGTAACTTAGTTTGCCTTTGGTAACATTTATTTGTTCCCTATTTGTATTTCACATATTTTTCATTCCGTTAGCTGTCGTTAAAAATGCCCTCAATTTATTTTTCAGACCTTTAAGTTTAAGCTTTAAATTTTAGATATGCTCTAGAATCAAAATTATGTCATGGACTTTGATCAAAATGGGAGCGAGTATTCAAGACATAATGTTTAATATAAATATATCTTGTACGTGGGCATAAAAGTGGTGCAAAACTGTTCTGTTCGAAGAACTAATTTTACCCGTCATGTGACGGGTAGTCGCTTAGTATTTAGTAAATTAGGTTAAGTGTCTTTTTGTTACAATGTCACAAGCGGTTTGTATTTACTTAATAAACGACGCCTTTTCGGCATTGATTTGTTATGGAACGGGCAAGGAAGCAATGAAGTGAAAAGATAAATACAAAAAAAAATCTTCCATCGCGGAGAAACGATAGCTTTGATTTTCATTTAAAGTTACCTCGAACCCGGGACAATTTTCACTCGCATGTCACATGAGTTACGATAGTCGTAAAACGTGCAGCAGAGTTGAATAAAGAATCCGGTTGGAAATATCAAGAGGATTAACCAAAACCCAAAGATAAAGTTGAAGACGTCCAAGTAGGATAATAGAAAAAGAGAAACACGGGTATTCTTAAATGCGTCCATACAATCTGTGCGTTTATTGGTTAGAATGCTAACTTCCAACTTAAGCGTATCCGACCAGCAGCAATTATATTTACAACTTAAGCATGGCAGATTAACAAAATGCTATTTAAGACTTAAGCTGTACATCTCGACGGAAATTGAGCTTTACAAACCGACAGAAATATTATGTACAGTCCTAGGACGTACACCTTCCCAAGCTTTACATTCCCACTCTCTGAGAAGTGGTCAGTTTATTTATAATCACATGAGGCGCACCTACTGACGACGGGGCTTTTAAGGCATTTTTTTCTAAGTCAGAGTGCACTTCTTCTAGAGCGCTAGCTTTCCAAATCCTCACCTGTTCTTGTGCATAACCTCGATGGCCAAGAGGTAAATAAAATAACAGACCAATAAGAATAATGTGTATGACGTAAAACAGACTAACGAAAATGTAATTTCATACTCACGTACGCCCTTTTTCTATTGTGTCAGCGTTATTGACAACATTACACGTTGTATTCAGATGTGCTTATTATTGAACTACAACAAAACAAAGACTGACATTTAGCGGTCAAGTTAGGTACAAACTGAAGCTTATTTGTAACAAATATGGTTGAATTGCAGGAAAAATTGTGAATGTTGTTAAAGATTTCATATGTTGAATTTTTTGTAGGGGGATCACCTTATCATAGTCAGGGTCGGGAAGAAAATATAAAATTGAGAAAAATGGAAATTCAAAAACAAAGAATAAAAACAATAAAAACAATAAAAACAATAGAGATGCTTGAAAACATCTAAAATACTGCTACTACTACTATTACTACTACTACTACTACTGCTACTACTACTACTACTACTACTAATAATAATAATAATAATACGTGTTTATTCATTATTTTGAAAAAAACATAGAATATACAAAGGTTAAGGGAGCTGGGACTTACATATAAACAACTCTTCCGCTTAACTCCCTAATTTATTTATTTTTCATAATAAAAATAAAAATAGAAAATACAAAACGCACAAGTATCAAAACGGCAAATTAGTGATCAATACACGACAACATGCGGAACTTATGCACTCCTCAACAAATACACACTAAACAGACACATGTACATACATATGTGCATTACATATATGTGAACGTTTACTGATGAAATTTTTTTTTCAATTGAAATGTGACAGACCAATGGAAAATTCTATTCCTAGAGATGCTTGCTCTGAGTTTATGTCGATAAGACCATGTCGCGCGCACGTGTTTTTCTAGTATCACACGAAATTTAAATAGCGGCGTGAGAAGGTGAGCGATCAATCCAGGAACGTGAAGCCATTCAAGCAGTGAGACTAAAGTAAACCTTTAGTGCATAAGTAAAGGGTTGCGTTCACCGTTCAAATAATCGCAATTCAGCTGAACATGAAAACAGAACAGTGTTTGGAAGATGATTACTAAAGATTTGCGCATGCGGAAAGTCTGCACAAAAATGGTGCCAAGAATGTTTAATAATGATGAGAAGTAGCTGAGCATGCAGACGTGTCTACAAATTGAATCAGGTTTAATTTGTAGGGTTTCACTAGTAATGAGACGGATTTTTCCTTAATATGAACCGGAAAGTAAGCTGCAGAGCAGTCAGACGAAGTATATATGTATATTTATATAAGGTTAAGTATGTGTATATGTGTTTATATTTGTATGTACACGACTCACTCATAAACTAATTAACCGATCATTATCGCATAATATGGGCACAACGTTCAAATTCGAAAATTAAAATATTCAAGATTTGCATTTAATTCCATCCATAGTCATTAGATAGCAATATTCCGTTTAATTAAATGGTTGGTACTCCTGTCGAATATGTATCAGTATTCGGAAACTTCGCGTCAGCAGTGTTCAGTCATGTTACGTAAACACTCGAGATATGCCGAGGCGATTAGCCAATCAGCTGTCAACTGTCAGACGACATGAAAGGAATGCAGCGTTGGATCACCGAACACGCAGACCGATTGGAAGATCTTTTTAGGGAGGTCTCCGAAGACTATTTGTTACGAAAACCTCGTCAGATTGGAGGCCCAGTGCATACGGTCGAGATAGATAAGTCTCTGTTTAACCCTAAATCTAACCCGCCCTTACCCTAACCCTAACCCTAACTCGACCCTAACCCGACTGATTTATAAAGACAAGTTGACTGAATACAAAAAGTAATGCAAAAAATAATATTAAAAATGTGTACACTTGTTTTGCATTGTTTTGTTACAAAAATTCAAAAATAAATTATTTATTAACAGTGATTTCGATATGTTTTTTTTGTTTTGTTATTATCTATCTTTTATGAAAATAAAACTGCAAAAATACGACTCACCAACGTATCGAAGTTATCGTCTGTCAGCATTCGCCTCGGCATCTCTCGGGTGTTAACGTAACATGCCCGAACGCTGCGGACGCGAATTTCCCGGAAATTGCTACATGTTTGATATCAGCACCCAAATTTTTCTGAAGATCCTTTGAGTTTAAGCCTTAAATTTCAGACATTTTATCGAATCAAATTTGACGAAAATTGGAATAAAGGTTTTATAAAAAAACGTTTAGTATCATTATACCTTGATTTTAATTATCACAAGGGGACATAGAATCGGTGCAAAACTATTCTGTTCGATAAATAATTTTACTCGTCCTGGGACGCGTATTATTCCAGTCATATTATATCAGCAAAGTGGCCGGAAGTGCTAGGACATTGAATTTCACAGTCAATGTTCACTCAAGATTCATGGTTCGAACCTCAATGGCGATACGTTATCTATTTAAAGGCCTCATAGATAAATCTCCGAAAGAAGAAAGGCGTGTCTCTAGATAATAATCTATCTATCTATCATTATAGTACACATCCGTTTATCTACGTTTGTTTGCATAAACCTTTTTTGGATATATTCTAGCATTTTCTTAAACACAAAATGCATGCTAGAATATATCCATGTTTTGGGATTGAATTATGTTTAATAAAAAATATCTGAACAAGTCACTTATGTATCGCTATGTATTTCTCTCGCATTATTCACTCTACATTAATTAACCCACTTGCTAATTTTCATATATCTTTGTGAGCATTCAAAGAGAGAGTGACTCTTTTTCTTCGCCGATGTCATCTAATTTGCATACGTATGTATGTACGCAATGCAAACACGTATGTAAATTATATGGCAAAAATAAGAATCTTTACTTTTATATTAGCATAATTAAGAATAAGTATACTTCTTAACAAGAATAATGAAATTAGTTATAGTACTACTACTATTGCTACTACTATTACTAATACGAATAGAAATAATACGATTAACACTTATAATAATAATAATATTACCAACGACGACGACAATAATAATAATAATAATGATGATGATGATGATGATAATAATAATAATAATAATAATAACAACAACAACAACAACAACAACAACAACAACAATAATAATAATAATAATAATAATAATAATAATAGTAGTAGTAGTAGTAGTAGTAGTAAGAAGAAGAAGAAGAAGAAGAAGAAGAAACACCATAAGCTCTCACGCTCTTCCTAAAAACATTTTTAAAAATTGATTAAAAAATTAAATTATTTTTTTTTAAATAAATTTAAAAAATAAATAAATAAAATTTAAAAAATGTTAAAATTAAAAAAATAGTACCAGCCTAGGCTGACACCACACAAAATATTTGTATAGGGTCAAAGGGGGTCAGAAGACCAAGGAGGGATAGCACAAACTAGACCTCCACTGGAAGTGCAGAGAGTGCTGAGACCTTGGAGAGGCTTATTGTCACCCAAATCCCAGAGAAGACCAATGGTTATTACCAGCGAGAAATCAATGGTAAACAGCTGTTGCGATACTGCAAGGTTATTTGCAGTGGCTATCAAAAAGAGGTAGGGAATACTGGAAATCTGGGGAGACTTGTTGTCACTCAGACTCCAGGGAATACCACCGGCTGTCGGTGAGCAATCACTGATGACCTGTGTTAGAACCCCTAGTGAGTACAAATAACAATAACCCTAAAAATGAGAAAAACAACAACAAAAGGAAGAAGACTTATTAATTGTAGTCATTCAAACAGAATATTTTAAAAGATATGTTGCCGGTTATGAATTTTCGGATAAAATCATGCTGAAATATATATTGATAGTAATTGTGACCCAATGGCTCACGCATACATCAGTTATATATATATATATATATATATATATATATATATATATATATATATATATATATATATATATAAAACAATTTTTATCATTTTTTTATATTCTTTTCATTTACTAACTATTCGATTATTTAATAGCGGTAACGCGCAACGTCGGCGTTTCTGTGTACTACTTGTGGACCATGGACGACTGGAAACCGCCGGAATAATTGAAGAGAGTGGCCGGCATCATGATGCTTTGCGCCGGATTAAAAGATTCGCTAATCTTAGCTGCAGCTCATTGTTTCTTGGATACCTTGAATACCGTAAGATGTGAGCTGTAGAATGTGAGAGCAGTGTATAGCAGAAAAGATCACAGAAGGCGTTCTGGCTGTGGCGAAACAAAGAATTCGCCAAGAAGCTGCAGAAAAAAGGTACGGTAAGATCCGTGCAAGGAAATTAGAACTTTTACGAGAGATATGGGCGTCGGACCGGCGTCTTTGAAGAAATCGTTGAACGAGAATGTTTGTTATTCCTCATACAAGAGCAGCAAGGGCCAACCAATCCCCACCAAGGCCCAAGAGAACTGCTTTACGAAAATCCGCGTATCATGAATACTATGTTTAATCAAACTGTGATGGTCTTTGAGAGTGTGGGACGGCATAGTCTTGACTTCGTTAAGCCAAGGCTATGCCGTCCAACACTTTCAAAATAGGGCTGAGACTCAATTCAGGTCGTTATATTGAGTTGTTCTACTATTGTCAAGCGCTGGCTGGAGGTACTGGCTGCGGGAAGACTATATGTATGGCAACAAGACACAGCTCCATATGACACTTCCGGTAAAAAAATGAAGTGTCTGGAACCTCCACGATTTTAAAAGTTACAGTATCTTGCCCCTCAACTCGCCTAATGGCAACGTCATTGCCTATTATGTGTGGGGCAGTTGAAAATGACATCAACTGTACCGCATGCAACACAAAGAGCATACTGATGCCAGGATAAAACTGATGTTCTGGTGCCTCTTGAAGAACAGCGTGGTGGTCACGTGCTTAAGGATCAGGTCTCGCTTAGATGCTGTGCTGAAGTGGCCTCTTTGAGTGAGCTATAAATGACAACAGATCATCTAAAAGATGCAGTTTGAATTTTCAGAATACATCACTTATTGGCAAAGATATGACGTTTTTCTTTCCTCTGTAAAATGTGCCATTTGTATCAAACACTATATGCATATAAACACGAAATATATATATATATATATATATATATATATATATATATATATATGTGAATATAAAAATATTTAATTATTGGCAATAATTATTAAGCTCCTATAAAGTCGAGATTTTTAAGAGATAACAAGTTGATGATTTATAAATTAGCCACATTGTAGGTGCTCTCTCTTGGGGTGAACTCTCTTTATAATTACAGGTCTTGTGTTTACATTGAAATGGTACAAGGTGTATTTCTCTCGCATTTCAAAGCGTAATCGTCGCACGTGTCGAATGGTTACGGGACCAAGGTTCATAATACTTCGCATTGTCCGACCGGCGATATGGTTACATAAGTTTATACTCACGAGCGTAAAATAAAAACGCGAAATATGTATATATATATTGATATGAAAATAATTATTTATTATTACTAATAATTATATATATATATATTTATTATTACAAATAATTATATATATATATATATTTATTATTACAAATAATTATATATATATATATTTATTATTACAAATAATTATATATATATATATTTATTATTACAAATAATTATATATATATATATATATATATATATATATATATATATATATATATATATATATATATATATAATTATTAGTCAAACATCAAATACAAAATCCTCCTCCTACCTTCTTAAGTTTCCATTTCTGTCTCCCTGTATTGATATTATTCACCTCAAGACTCCACAGCTTTTAAAAAATTAATATCTATTGTATTTGCCTTTTCACTTCTCTCCTTCTGTGTTTCTGCTTGTTGCCATTACATATTTTTCTATTTCTATTTCTCTTTCTTTTTCATTCTTTTCTATTATTCTTTTCTTTTTTCTTCTTCTTTATATATATTTTGAATTTATTATATTTTATATTTTCCGTATATAAATAAAATCGCAAAACATACCTCTTTACTTCCATGTAATAATAATAATGATGATGATGATGATGATGATGAGAATGATGATGATGATGATGATGATGATGATGATGATGATGATGATGATGAGTATGAGAAAACTGCAGAATCACCGATGTGCAGATTGTGTAATGCAAGAGAAGAAACCTTAGCGTTTATTGTATCATAATGTGCTATGTTAGCATAACATCAATATAAAAAGTGGCGACACAACTAAGTCGCTCAGGTACTACAGTTGAATATATGCAAACTATATGAAGTGGATCACAATGATAAGTGGTATGAGCATAAGTCTGAGATGTTGAAGGAGAACGATAATCCCAAACTTCTTTGGAACATACGCATGCAAACTGGTAAGGTTCTTGAACATTCCAAACCTGACTTAATCTTTCTAAACAAAAGCAAGAGAACTTGCTTAATCCTTCATGCAGACTGTCTGTTCGATACAAGAGTGCAGGAGAAAGATTACGAAAAAAAATATCAAGATATAAAATGGGAATTAGTTAGACTATGAAAGTGTAAAGAAAAACAATAGAATTTGCTTAATTGACATAGACTCTCCTTTTGATACCAGAGTGAAAGAAAATCAATAATAAGATGTAAAATAAATTAGACTATGGAAATTTAAAGAAGTCAAGGTTATTCCCGTTGTTACTGCAACGATAGAAGACACGAAAAATAACTTTAAAAGATTGACGAGACAATTTACTTTCCAATTTTGCAAAAGGCTTACCCGATAAGAACGGCGAAAGTGTTAAGATACAGCTTGAATGTTTAAAATTAAAGGGACTGACTTGATGTTTAAAGAAATCCAACTAAAAACATCCAAAGGTTTACACTACTATGAAATAATAATAGTAAACAGACTTAATTTTAGTTATGCAGAGAATGTTTTAAGAGATGCATCAGAGTTCACAATTTTCGAATAGAATCAAAGTAAAATAAATAGTGCACTAGCTGAACGTAATGAGGTAGAGGTCTTTCTAGTATGATAACAAAAGACGTTTTAAAAAATCAATTTTTACCTAAAATGTTCCATTAATATTATTTTTTACTCGATTTTAATAAGGTTGATATTGTGGAACCCTGTTCTAGTAGTAATAACAATAACAACAGGAACAACAACAACAACAACAACGGCAGAGAAACGATCCCTGTAATATATTCGATGTGTATTGGTTGGAATACTTTATACTGATTGGTCAATTTCATCAAAATACTCAATAACGATTGGTTACCGAAACCGGAACTTTACTAATCAGAAATACTTGTCCTTGGGGCGAAGAATCTGCTAGAATGTGCTACAGAAGCGAAATCTCAAGTGCAACCAGCAATGAGAGACTCAACTTGCCACACGAACGTCTGTCAGTTACAACATGGTGTTATCAACTGCTGCACAAACTCCTTGCGGTCAACCTAAATTTAGCCTTGGTTGCTTTACTACAGGTGTCTCGGCAAACAACACAAGATATAGTCATGAAGTACTAAATATAGCAAGAGCTTATAAAAACAGTCTCAGGAACTCACTCCTACACAACACACACATACCGACAAACTTGAACTCTTTTTAACTCTTTACGTTTGGTTATTCTATCAAGTCGAAAATAAAGTTGATATATGTATGTATTAGTAGCTTTTGTCATTACTTTTGATGATGATTTATTCCATACAATATATTTACTTGGGAAAATCGAGAAAAAGACTCCCATTAAACACACGTAATATAACATGATAAGACTAACCGCCAAGGTTTTTGGTGTTTAAGCAATCTATATCATTCTTATTCAAAATCTTTTCATGAATCCAAGAATAGTTTTCTCTTTATCTGTTAGATCAAGCTGGAAGTTTTTTTCTTTTATGTTCATAGTCATTATATATATATATATATATATATATATATATATATATATATATATATATATATATATATATATATGTGTGTGTGCGTATGTCCCGTAGGCAATGTTTGACACCTGATTCGAATTCGAATTTTTTCGGGGGTGCGGGGTGAAGTACTTAACAGAAAATGAACAAGCTCTCCTCTTCAAGAAAGTGTAATTGAGGGTTAACGAATAGTTGCGATCAACGAGAAGTATTTCATGAAGACCAGACAATCCTGAAGTACGATCTTCATTAGCCTTATGCAGAAGTTCAACTCAGCAGTAGAGGAAACGTTTTACTTTATTTTAGAAATTTAAAAAAAATAGGAGTAAAATGGTAATGTTGAGTTCATGACTGTGGGCAAGAATAGACAAGGGTCCGCATTCATTCTCGGGATGCATACTAGTATGTAGAATAAAGGTGCAAGCAGACTTTAAAAACTTCCTACGTAATGATTTAATTTTTGTTTTGTAAGGGCCATTTTCGTCGCCTATATTCCCTCTGCAGAATAAAACGAAACATGACAAAAAATGTATCATATTTTGCGTTCACACTTTTCGATTTATATTTTTCGTCTGTTTTTTTTTTAAATTTATTTTCTGATTACTTGACAATATCGCACCTGTTTTATTACCTTAACAAAACTCACTGTAACCATGTCACTAATGACTTTTCTACTGTCTCCAAAGATTAAACACATACATAATCACAGTTTTTTTGCCAACGACTACAAAAAATCGGCTCTAATTATGTTAGTAAACATTTCTTGATGTGATTGATTTTCTTCAAACTCTGACTAATCAGTATAATAAAATACTTGTGCGTTCGTTTGTATGTACGTTACCACCTACCACACCCATTTTTACAAAAATGAGATCGCCCGATCGCAAAAAATTAGCTATCAGCAGTGTTCGTTCTGCAATTCAAGTTTCTTTTTTAAGGAGTTTATACATCGTGATACTTGCCATAGGTAGTACCATAAGTATGTAGGTAAAAAGTATATTTAATATACAGACTAGTTATACCTAATAAACGTACACGTACTTCAAAGATATTAACAAAAAACATAACTGTATATCTTTTAATTGTACCCGGTAACCAAACCGTAAATTTATGTATATATATATATATATATATATATATGTGTGTGTGTGTGTGTGTGTGTGTGTGTGTGTGTATATATATAAAAATGTAATTGCCTGTGTTATTTTTCTATAGAAAAACGGTTAGAAAAACTAGAAACGGTTTCATACGTAATAATTTTCGGAGAAGACAATACAAGTATTCCCTAATCTTTAAGGTCACCTCGAACAGAACGATGAGAAGAGAACTCAAATATATCCTATTTTTGATGAACACTAAATCATATCTATTACTTTCTCCGAGTAAGACAAAATATATCAAAGTGACAATTTTGGATGAATATGTGATACGCACATAAGTTATGAAAATTTAAAAAAAAAGAAATAGAAAATAATGAATATAAATTTTGTTTGTAAGACGAAAGAAAAAAATACAGGTATTCCTTGAAGTCAGAAATGACGAAAATTGAGATAAATAAATGAATACAATTTGTTGCTATGGATTAATTTTTCCTGTGCTTATTGGAATATAACTAACACACACACACACACACACACACACACACATATATATATATATATATATATATATATATATATATATATATATATATGATCCCACTATTACACCGCCCTTGAAAACGACTCATTCTAGTTGAAATTACTATAAGTATGGCGAGTTCCTGTACGCACTAGAATATAGCATTAGGTCGCTGATCAGCCAGTGGAGCATAAATAATGTATGAAAAGAGGCTTTTGCTTTTTTTTTAATAATATATATATATATATATATATATATATATATATATATATATATATATATATATAAGTCTAAAGAAGCTTTTAGTCGTTTTAAACGAAGAAAGAAGATGCACTTTAAATTCCCAAGCATACTAACTAAATCCAAAATATCGCAGACTTAGCACTTGCATACCGCTGGAAAATGTTCAAATACAAAAGAGATTCAAGTATATAACTGTGAAACCAAAACAGGGGACCTGACCTTGAATTGTGAAATATTAAATGGGGATAACCAGCTGTTTTCCATGTAACTGTTTCGGAAATTTAACAATTGAACAATTTTAAAATTCATTGCTCTTCAGTGGTACTTATCATATATATATATATATATATATATATATATATATATATATATATATATATATATATATATATATACATATATATATATATATATATATATGTATATATATATACATATATATATATATACATATATATATATATACATATATATATATATGTATATATATATATACATATATATATATATACATATATATATGTATATATATATATACATATATATATATGTATATATATATATACATATATATATATATGTATATATATATACATATATATATATATGTATATATACATATATATATATATATATATATATATATATATATATATATATATATATATATATGATGCTGTTTGTCCGTGTGTACCAGCGTATATATGTGTGAGCTGAGTATCATAATGGATTAAAGAAAGGAAAGAGCTGCGATATGAAATATTATATTAGTTCATTCAGTCTATGTTTAATAAAGTATTTCGGTGACCTCACACTTTTCATGAATGGAATGAAATTAGAAAGTCTTGAAAGTTCTAAAAACACATTACAAAATGAAGCCAATATTTTTCACGTGTGAAATTAAACATTTTAATCTCGATTATTATTTGCCTTTTAACTCGCTTTTTGTTTGCCGTCGGCAAAAATAAGTTTTAACAATATTTGCAGACGTTCAAGCGACTCAGAAAAACCTCGTGATGATCGGACTGGCTGCAGGAGTAAACAGTCTGTAATCTTTTATTATTTCTATTCAAGTTTTATTCAGATTCACAACACTAATAGAAAGTCAATGGAGTCAGCACATGGCAATACTTAATACAGGTCTGGCAAACATACGACTGGGGTCCACGGGTGAGGGAGTACATGTGAGGATACAAAATTACTATTTAATAATAATTACAAAGAAAAGGTATAGTAAGGATTTTTTTAGTGATGTTCAGTAATTTGCAACTATACATATTATATAGAATCAGCTTACAATAATTGACTTATTTCATTAAATCAAATGGAAGAAAATAACAAAAATATAAATTCACAACAAATCACTTTATTCACGATAAGTCATGCAATTTGTTTATATTAACTAATTTATTACAGAAAATAGTATGCCATAATACAATCAGAAAACAAGTTTAACATTTTAGAAAATCAAATACTTTATGACCAAAATAATGTTCGGAGAAACAATTTTTATAATTTTCACATATTTATTATTGTTAATGTTACATATACAATTTCTTTTTACGGACAATGAAGAAAATGCTTCTTTATTCATGATACAAAAACAGTCTTAATAATCAAATCAAATTACATTAACAAAAACAAAAAAACAATAAAACATATTTCAAAATGGCAGAAATTTAAATAAAATATATCTGATAAATTATTTTAAAAAATGTTGTACTATCAATACTGATTAGGTTGTCATAAGGATTTTATAAATATTTTTATTTCATAAATAATATTTTTAAATAATTTAAAGGATTGTTCTTGGGCTGCTTTAGGTGAATCAAACAAACAGAAAATCTTTAGAAAATTTATTTGACAATATAAACCTATGCTCGTTTTTCATAGTGAAATGATTCATATGAGAAGTTGACAAAGATTGTTGTCATAGAATGTCTGCAAGTGTTAAATTTAACACCAAACATTATAAGACGGAAAAAAACACCCAATGAACTGTGGTATCCAGTGGAATTTTAAAATTACCACAATCCAAATATTTAAATTTTTCTCGTCATAGGACGGGTATTCTTCCAGTATATATATATATATATATATATATATATATATATATATATATATATATATATATATATATATACATATATATATATATATATATATATATATATATATATATATATATATATATATATATATATATATATATATATATGTGTGTGTGTGTGTGTATCGAGGCAGCATTTTTTCTTTAAGACACGTATTATTAAAAATAACCGACAATTTTTGTCTGGTTATTTTAGTGTTGATCTCTTGTTTGTCATTATTCCACTGACGATGGACCCAGACGGGTCAGAAAGTACTCTGGACCAACATGTACACTATGGCAGTTTTATCAGCCAATGAATACATATAAATATATATATATATATATATATATATATAGAGAGAGAGAGAGAGAGAGAGAGAAAGAGAGAGGGAGAGAGAAATTTTTGTAGGTTAAAATTTTTAACATACAATTGAACGATATTAGATGCACTTATAACTTATGTAAGCACTATGTTAGAATATGCACACACAGATTGAATTACCTACTGGGGTGTTTGAATTTCCTACTGGGGAGTTTGAATTTCCTACTTGTTATTGCCTTGTTTAGGGGCGGAATGAGAACACGGCAAGAGGTAAAACAAATACATTGGAGAAAAGTATATACAACAGATGAACAAGAGAAGTGTACGTCAGTACTGACTGCAAGTGTCGACTGGGGTTAATCTCAACGGTATGTAATTCCCTCCCACCGCAGGAATATGTGACACAAGGTCGGGAAGGTTGAGAAGAGTCAAGCCATCATCCCTAAAGAAGGAGAACTCTGGCCTAGGAAAAATAGCCTGGGCAACCTCGTCGGCATTCCCCGGTAAGGGCGCCTGAGGCAGCAAGCAATAAACTTACTCGTCCCCAAAGAGGGGACACAAGGCCTGGGAGGGTGCACCTCCAAGGAAAACCCAGGATAGTATACTTTAGCCCGGCAGATAAAATGTCACCGAAATGGCCCAGTTCTTTTTCTCGAGAAGAAGCTTTTGAAATATTTCTTCAGTTTTCTGTAGTCTCTCGTCTTCCTCTTTATTATGTTCGAGTTGCTGTTGCATTTGTAATTTTACTAATTCCCCAATCGTCGAATTCAAGTCTTCGATATTTCAAAGTGTGTCCTTTTTTGTTACAAAGTAAATGTTTCCTTTCGGCTTGTTAAAAAGTTATTTTCTGAATATTATGCTTGCTAGACGTGAACTTAGTTGTAAAAGTGTATAAAACCTTTATTTTTTCGATAAAAATCATTTTTTCAGTACGCGTTTATGCGTAGTGCGTAGTAGTAGAACTGTTAGTCGGCACTTTACTTAGAGAAAAAGTAAAATACCGTTTCAATTTTTTTCGGCAGAAGAACTTTTGCTCTTATGGAGAGAGAAATAAAGCATGTATTCTCTTAATGTTAAATATTAGAAAAGTGTTGGAATTAACAAAACAATCGCTGACTTTTATTCAATTAAGAGAATTATAAGTTGGTCTTACGTTATTTTTCTTCTTTTTTGTTCCACCGGTAAGCCATTTTTTTTTAATTAGGATGCTGTCTGCTGAATCTGTAGTCGATTTCTCCAAGTTTATTTTCTCTTCAATGATACATTTAGTCGCCGGTTGTGGCGTCCATTTTAATAAGTTCTCCCGATTTTATTTTACTGTAACCACGCTGTCAGTTGTTGTAGTGGTGTAAGTTTAAAATTTGAAATCCCACGTTGCCGGTCGTTGTAGGGTATGCCCTACAACATCAGCCTCACACTTGCCAAGAAAACGATAAACACCCATGTTATACTGAGCTGTGGGGTCAACATCCTTATGAAAAGAAGAGGAAACCCTTATAGTCCTGAACACCGTCCGAACTTTAGTTGTCAAAAGACAACGTGAAAAGGTTGAAAATTTTCTGTTACAACTTCTGACGTGGAGCTTCACATAAACAGGAAATGTTTGTGGGCGGAAAAGTATTTCTTTAAAAGGCAACGTTTTTGTCTTTTATACATCTTTCAATGACATGTAAAAGATAACCATTGGACGAGAGGATTTCTGTTATACTATGAAGCTCTGAATCTAGTTAAGCACTAGAGCACATCATCAAAAAAAGTTATGAAGCGACTTATACTTGGTCCCCCACCACTGTCTTATAAAAACGTATATAAAAAAGACTTACACCACCATCGATGATAACGGCAGTGCGTCCAATATTGTTCAATTGTATATTAGAATTTTCTACTTACAAAAATATCTCTCCCCTCTCTCTCTCTCTCTCTCTCTCTCTCTATATATATATATATATATATATATATATATATATATAATCCAACACTTCCTCCCAGAAGCTTGAATTAATATACCCTTTAAATTGAGTTACATTTGTGGTGAAAACTTAAAAAATAATTTAAAAGCATAACAATAAAATATTAAACAGCAACAGAAATACTGAATTAAAGAATGCCAAAAAGCTCAAATTAAGACTTGTAACTGCATGAATAAAACAGAATGCCCCCTGCAGCAAAATTGCCTTTCCACCTAATTAGTCTACCAGGCACACATTTAAAGTAAAATCTAACCCAGAAAAATACTATATAGGCATGGGTGGTAATATCTTCAAAGAAATATATACCGGCCATAAATGCTCATTCAATAATTCTGACTATTCAGAAACAACTTCACTCTCTATATACCACTGGGAACTAACCGATAAAAAACAATCACCAATAATTAAATGGAACATGATCAGAAATACCAGTACCTGTAGTTCCCTAAATTCACCCTGTTACTTATGCCTAAGTGAAAAACATGAGATAGTTAGATTTAGGGATAAAGGTAAACTTCTAAACAAAAACCAAGAAACCTCAATTAAGTGTAGGCACAATAAACAACAACATCTTGGTAATATACATATAACCTCTTAAACCAATGTTACCATTAGAAAATAAAATAAAAACTAAAACTATTGACCCGTGTCAAACCCATCATTCTATAGTCGCCAGCAGATTCACTTGAATTAATAACCTTCTCCATGCAATGCTTATCCCTAAAACACGGCAACACTAGGGCCCCTAATATAGATAAAAATAGAGAACATATCTATCCACTAGCTAAAAATAGATAACGTATTATATTATTGTCAGTATGATTATTATATTATATTACTCTATTATTATTATCATTATTATTACGATACCATCTTAATGTAGTTATTAATACAATTAATAATATTATTATTTATGTTGATCATTAGTAATGATAATATTATTATTACTATTACCATTGCCGCTACTATTATTATTAATTTTGTTACCTTCTCATTTGTATTTTTATTCCACCATCATTTCTTTTTATTATCATTATTTTTCATTTTTATTGTTATTATTACTATGATTATTATTCTTATTTCCATTACTATAACATTTTCCTTGTTCTCTGTATTATATTCGATTATTACTATTACTAGTATTAATGTATTCCTCAATCCTTATTATCATATATATTATTGTTATTATTGCTATTATTATTAGTATTACTATTATTGTTGTTGTTGTTACCATGCTTATATTATTATTATTACTACTATTATTATTGTTGTTGTTGTTGTTGTTGTTGTTGTTGTTGTTGTTGTTGTTGTTATATTATGTTAGTTAACTTTAATTAATTATTTAGTTAATTTTAGTTTATTTTAGCTTATTTTCCTATTATTATTGTTATTTTATTATCGGTAGCGACCAGTTGTTTCAGCTCAAATTTAAAAAAATAAAATTTTAATAAATAAAATAATAAATAAAAATAAAAAGTGGAAAATCAACCTAAAATGACTCTTAACTTCAAATAAAGATAGACGGAAGACAGTTGTCTGGTTTCCCCCTCCTACATTTCGCATGGGATTGACGACGTCAAACTAACCCTTAATAAATATCGACGACTTTATAGATATTATCAAGACATAAGAAAGCCTTGAAAATGTGGCACGTGAAATCGAGTATTTTTATCTTAAACATGTATTCACAAATGTGTATTCAAAGTATTCGATTGTTTCAAATTGCCACGTGACCTTCCACTCTTAAATTTTGAATTTCGTTTCTTTTTCTTCTTTTTACACTTCATGATCTGGGGGGAAGGATCAAATTTTCTTTTTACCTGAAGAGATCTCCGTTTTTAACAGCTGGTGATCTATAACATCGACATGCTAGTGTCGCAGATTATGTACATGTATGTATAAATAAAAATAATTATATATATATATATATATATATATATATATATATATATATAAATAATCCAGATAAAACATCCAGAGAGTAGTAATCCAAAGAATCTCAACCGGGTTTATAAAAAGTGCTCAATATCAAATAGAGCTTTTATATATGATTATTTTTATTTACACAGATATGTACAAAATCTGCGACACTGGCATGTCGATGTTATCGATCAACAGCTATTATAAACTGAGATCTCATCAGGCAGAGTAAGAATCCGATATATATATATATATATATATATATATATATATATATATATATAGTCTAACAGTCATGCTTACAGAAGGTAGCATTATGTTGTTTTTTGTATATTTCAAAATATAGTAGCTTTTCAATTTTGTTGGCTGGGAGTCACATGTCTGGGGCACTTGTCAGGAGAGATAAACACACAAAGAGGAAGTTGGGTAGTAACAAGATGGCAGCTAGTAACGGTGAGAAACAGAAGACCATTTTATGATCGTCCCATGTCATGGCCCATCTAAATAGGACAACTTAATTTAACAGTCAGGGATTAACCCTGTACTTTAGCTGGTCTGCTAAATAAACGCAAGACTATAACAATAAGTGGTGTTTAAATTAACGCTTAGTTTCCAGCCACAAGTGGTGATCAATATGTCAGCATGCAGAGACTCATTCAGTCCGTGAGAAATGCAGACCCCTAGATGATCACGGAGCCGGAATATCCAAGAATATTTTCTGTGAATTCCGAGGTAAAGTATTTCGCTTCGAACGTGACACCTATTCTGAAAGATCGTTGACACATCAACTGAAGGACATGTTCTCGAACAGAACTCAATAAATGAGTTCTCAATTGGACACTTTCATACTCCAATAACGCAACTTCCGGCAATCAATGTTCATTTCCTATCGTGTTGCTTATTGATCAATTTCGCAATTATTATGAAAATACGAGGACCTATATTTCAAATATTACATACAATAACACATATACACAATATATATATATATATATATATATATATATATATATATATATATATATATATATATATATATATATATATATGCTGTGTGTGTTAGTATGGTTTGGATTATGTGCATTTGTAAGTAAATATATACTTATATTGATGTGTACATACAATTTTCTGTCATTGTATTTATAATCCTAGATAAATAGGTGTATACGTACAAACACGCACACGCATTCATCCGCACATATGTACAAACATACGTGCACACTCATGTACACACTCGCAAACGCACACACACGCATATATATATATATATATATATATATATATATATATATATATATATATTCGAACTGTGTGACGGCAGAGATTGTCTTATCTCATACTGACGTGTATATGATTTCATTTTGAAAATAATATGTATTTATAAATCATTATTCAAAGCTCTCGAAAGATAGAGCCCTTTAAGTTCAGTTGACAATAAGCCGTCATTCTGCGTAATGTATTACTCTGGGCCTCTCCTATTGAGTTATCTCGATTGGTTGCTGGATAGCCGCCGTGTTTGCTATTTAGATGTTAGTGTACTTCATATTTCTAAACAATACGTGATAGAGCATTCGTACGCACTTCGGCTACTAAGTTAAACATGATATTTGTATCGGGGTTCGAACTATGACCGGCAGGGATTTTCTCCTTCCAAACTGACGATTGCTATTTAGCATGAAACACATGTGTATATTGGCTTATTTTGAAAATAATATTTATTTATAAATAATTATATATATATATATATATATATATATATATATATATATATATATATATATATATATATATATATATATATAATATATTGTAAGAGGGGAGATATAATTATTTTATTATATTTAAAAATCAAACATGTTTTCTTTCGGATAAGAAAAGTTCGAATGCAAAACGCTAACCAATTCTTTCAAATTGATTTTAGAAGACAGAATTATTCCAAATCTAAACATCGACCGTAGACGCCGATTTTTAATTTTTAAAAAATGGTAGAATATTAAGCAAGTATCACCTTACTTTAACAAAAAAAGATTTCATTACGCTAACACATTCCAAAATGTGTTAGCGTAATGAAATGCAACACTTTTCAATGGCGGTAATTTAACAATCTTGGGAATGGCGTTTATCGTGTTTTGCATTCGAATTCTTCATATATTTCTTCATTCTTACTTGATAATCCACCTTTGCGTCGAGAACTTTTTAAATGCGGTTGTCTTGGTATAGAAACAAGTGAATTCGTAATTCTCTATATGCAATCGTATTCGTAACTGAACAAAACAAACAAATACTGTATATTAAAATTGAAAGGAAACAATAATTACGCCTATTTTTTTTTCATTGTAAAAATATATATTAAACCTCTGATAACCTTTCTTGGTTGGGTTAGTTGTCTGCACACTGAATGTTTCTAGTTAGTAGGAAGGGCTAAAAAGACGAGGTATTCACCTTCATTTTTCTTCAACTACACCCCAGAATAATCATCGCTAAACAATATCCGAGACGAACCGGGTTATTTAAATAGATCATTGCATCTGAATAAATGTTATTCCCTTTTTTATGTTCGCTTAATCTTTTGGAAAACATGTTTTGACGGAGGTGTATTCTTATTTACTTATTTAATACTTTAAAATTAAAGAACATTATACAAATGATAATATCGGGTTGAAGGAGTAGAGTAGGAGTAGACTGACATCGTTATGAATTACCGGGCAACGTCGAGTGACCCTTCTAATTTAACTGAATCGTGCGCGTTCAGTAAATATATGATACAAATATATTTCAATAAATCCTTTTGTTAGACTGAAGAGATTATATAATTGTGAAAGAACACCATGCATACGTAGTCAAAGCAGAACAATTTGTTTTGGACTATTAAAATACTTTCCAACGTTATTGATAATGATTACCCATTCATTTGTTCATTTTTATTATCGCTTATGTTTTAATTCATGCCTTGAAACATAGCGTAAATATTAAATCTATGACGTCTTGCAAAAGCTATAATCATTTTTTAAGACAATGTGTTCAGTTCTATTCATAAGAATGGCCAAATAAACCAGTTAGTATAACCTCAGACTGAAGATCTAATGGTTTCGGTTTCGATTTCCGGTCACAGCATCCGCTTTATTGGTTGTGAATTTATTATATACTATTTATGTCATATTTTATATTTCTAAAAGTAGTTAAGATCTCTGATATTTTGAAATGAGAAAAATTCCGCAATGTATTTATTACGTTTAAAATAGTTTGATAGACGGACAGTCAGACAAAATCTCTATCTAGATAATATTTTAAACTCGGAATCCAAACATCACTCAGGTAACTGAATGTCGTAACTCTTCATATTAAATGTATTGTTCGTTTTACGATAGTTTCCTCTAAAATTGATTGGCGTTGTACTCATTTGTCTCGTTTGTTTTCGGTGCCGTCAACGTTGGGTTTTTCTTTTTTTCTTTCTCTTCCTTACTTTCCTTAGTAACTCTTTTCTTTTTTATAAAATGTTTCTATTGATGAAAACACAGGACACGAAAACCAAACAAGTTTTTGTAACATAACAAACACATCGCTTTGTCGTCCAATTTCGTCACATTGTTTCTGATTCGAAGTAGTAGTCGCGTCTCTGTATTTTCACTGCAGTCTCGAATACGTGGCAACAACGTGCAGCAGTCCTTTTGGCTAAGATCAAAGTGTAGTATCTGTTCCGATGGATACTGCACCCCATAGACTGGTATTGTCTTAGCCTTCGGGGATTGATTTACGCCGGTCTATGGGACTGTCCTGTACAGTTCTAGGAGGTCCATCCTCCCAGGCTTTGCCTCTCCTCTTTGGGGAGGAGTAAGTTTATTGATTACTTCCTGAGGCGCCCCTACCGGGAAATGCCGACGGGGCTGCCCAGGCAATTTTTAATGGCCAGAGTGCTCACTTTCTCGGGCACTGGCTTTTCAAACCCCACTTTCCCTGCCCGATCTTGGGTCACATCTTACTTGTGGGAGTAAGATAAAACTGGCCTTGTTCCTAACCCCTGTGACAGAGTAAATAAAACAACGTGCAGCAGTCTTGTCTTAGTATGAGAAAAATACAAGACATGTTTTACCGTTCACAGATTATATATATATATATATATATATATATATATATATATATATATATATATATATATATATATATATATATATATATATAGTCAGAGATTTAGCGAAATCGTGTTTTGCACATTAAGTATCCTCCATTTACCTCCCCAAGACTGAGTTTTGGGCAAAGAAACTCCAACCAGGCTTCGAAATATACTTCTACATCGAACCGCTTTTGTTAAAACAACATTTTATTCCTTTTATGTCACTTGAGTTGAGTGATTTTGTTTTATTTTTCGTTACGTCACTTACGTTTGACCCATATTATATTTTAATTTGACATTGTTGTTAATCATCAGAATATTCATTTGAAGTCATATGAATTGAAAATACTTTTTATCCTCATGTTCTTACTCGTGGAATTATTCTTGAATTTCAAACTATTATTTTATTATATTTTACACGATAATGCAAAATATATGACGTGTCGCGCGTTTTTAGAAATTCTTTTCAAATTTGATATGAGATTCTTGAAGTATGATGGGAAAAATGAGTAAAAACAAAATTATATTACTGTCACATTAAGCCACTGCCTTTCTATCTCTAAAAATTCTGGCTCTCTATTTTCTTTTGTTTACTTTCTTTCTCTTCTTTTCCCTTTGTAAAAAATCAAAGCTCAAAGGAAAAAAGAAAATGAGAGAGAGAATTATCTGTAATACCAAATCACAATGAATTTACAATTAAATAATTACATTATCAGAACGCTCTCAGTAGGAGTTAATGAAACAAGTCTAGGAGCCTTTATACTTATATAAAAGTAAACAGCTTGTTTACTAATTGCAGCCGAAACAAGAGCGTCGACAATACAGTACGCAAAAGAAATTTTACACGATATCTCATAATGACATTTAGTATGCGGTAAAATTAATAGCTGAATGTACATCCACACAAGTTAACTTGAACAGCAGTAATTTATTTTTTTATAGATAAAAATCTTTGGAACATAATAAAATTAACAATATGTTAATCTAAATTATGTTGTTACCTTTCTCCTTCATTGCTGGGGCTACCAGATAAAGCTGTCTGAAGATATCGGTTTCCTGACCCCAAATTCATCAAACATTGATGTGTTATTGTTTCTTTTTCTCTTCGCAAAACTCAATCATGTTCTGCAAAATCCAAAACTAAAACCATCAATTCCCCTCCATCTTCCCCCTTCCACCAGTTCACTCAACCAAACACCATGAATAAATACTTGAACATTTAAAAAAAACTTAAAGCATAAAAACTTTTACCAAAATTACCAGATTCAGCATTAAATAACCCGAAAAGGCTTAATATGCCGTAAAACAAAACAACCAAATCTCTTTCACTGGTACTAATGACAGAACTATATATTCTTTTAAATCTCGATATTAGTTATTGGACAACTTCACGCGTGTGATGTGTTTGTATCTTTTCGTGACTCATCCATTGAATCAATATATTTTTATTAACTATGAATTGATCATTTATTGTAATCAAAAGAGAAATTGAGTATAGTGCTAATACGAACTTTAAATAATCACTATTATAAAACAATTCAATTAAGAAAATAAATCAGTCAGAGTGCATTTCTTTTTACTTGTAAACAAGTCAGCCAGTTTAATTGTGTTTAATAGTTGAATGACTTATTATAATGTGAAAGCATGTCGAATAGAAAGCTTTTAGAAAATACTCATGTATTAATTAATTGACATTTTTGTAGACAATTTTCTATCAAATATTTTTATAAATAGAGATTAAAATAACAGTATCAATAATATCAATTATAGTTGCAGAACATATAGTTTTATAACATATAGTTTTATAATATATAGTTGTATTACCTATAGTTTTATAACATATAGTTGTATAACATATCGTTTTATAACATATAGTTGTATTACATATAGTTTAATATGTTTCATAACATATAGTTTTATAACATATAGCTGTATTACATACGGTTGTATAACATATAGTTTCATCATATATAGTTGTATTACATATAGTTTATAAAGTGTAATTGTATAACATATAGTTTTATAATATATAGTTTCGTAACATATAGTTGTATTACATAGTGTTGTATAACATATAGTTGTATAACATATAGTTGTATTACCTATAGTTTTATAAGATATAGCTGTATAACATATAGTTTTATAACATATAGTTGTATTACATATAGTTGTATAACATATAGATTGATAACATGTAGTTTTATAACATATAATTGTATAACATATAGTTTTATAACATATAGTTTTATAACGTATAGTTGTATAACATATAGTTGTATTACATATAGCTTTATAACATATAGTTTTATAACATATAGTTGTATAACATATAGTTTTATAACATATAGATGTGTAACATATAATTTTATAACACATAGTTGTATAACATATAGTTGTATAACATATAGTTGTATTACTTATAGTTTTATAACATAGAGTTGTATTACATCTACTTGCATAACATATTATTGTATAACACATAGTTTTATAGCATATAGTTTTATAACATATAGTTGTATTAAATATAGTTGCATGAAATATAGTTGTATAATATAGTTTTATAACATATAGTTCTATTACATATAGTTGTATAACATATCGTTTTTGAACATGTAGTTGCATACAATATAATTGTATTACATGTAATTGTATAACATATAGTTTTATAACATATAGTTGTGTAACATATAGTTTAATAATATATAGTTGTATGACATATAGTTTATAACATATAATTTTATAACACATAGTAGTATAACACATAGTTGTATAACACATAGTTTTATAACATATAGTTGTATAACATATAGGTTTATAACATATAGTTGTGTAACATATAGTATTATAACACATAGTTGTATAACATATTGTTTTATAAGATATAGTTATATAACATATTGTTTCATAACATATAGTTGTATAACATATAGATTTATAACATATAGTTGTATAACATATATGTTTTATAACATATAGTTGTATAACATATCGCCGTATAACACATAGTTTTATAACATATAGTTGTATAACACCTAGTTTTATAACATAATGTTTCATAACATATAGTTGTATAACAAATAGTTTTATAACATATTGTGTTATAACACATAGTTGTATTACATATAGTTGTATAACATAATATTTATAACATATAGATTTATAACACATAGTTGTATAACATATGGTTGTATATAACATAGTTTTGATAACATATAGTAGTATAACACATAGTTTTATAACATATGGTTGTATAACAGATAGTTTTGATAACATATAGTTGTATATCCCATAGTTTTATAATATATGGTTGTATAACACATAGTGTCAAAACATATAGTGTTATAACACATAGTTTTATTACATATAATTATATAACACATAGTATTATTAAATATAGTTGTATAACACATAGTTTTATAACATATTGTTGTATAACACATAGTTTTATAACATATGGTTGTATAACAGATAGTTTTATAAGATATAGTTGTAAAACATATAATTTTATTACATTTAATGGTATAACACATAGTTTTATAACATATTGTTGTATAACACATAGTTTTATAACATATAGTTGTATAACACATAGTTTTATAACATATGGTTGTATAACATATAGTTTTATAACATATAGTTGTATAACACATAGTTTTATTACATATGGTTGTATAACACATAGTTTTATAACATATAGTTGTATAACACATAGTTTCATAACATATGGTTATATAATACATAGTTTTATAACATATAGTTATATAACATATAGTTTTATAACATATAATTTCATAACATATAGTGGTATAAAATATAGTTTTATAACATATAGTTGTATAACATATTGTTTTATAACACATAGTGTCATAACATATAATTGTATAACATATGGTTGTATAACACATACTTTTATAACATATAGTGTTATAACATATGGTTGTATAAAACATAGTTTTATAACATATAGTTGTATAACATATAGTCGTATAACACGTAGTTTTATTACATATAGTTGTCTAACATATGGTCGTATAATATATAGTTGTATAACACGAACATAAACCAGTCGTGAGACTGCATACCCTAGCCTTACAATGTAAGGATGAACCAAATCTTATCTGGGCCCTACTTCTCCCTATTTTATGAGGTATTTACGGAGTTATGCGATGGAAATGTTGATTACTCTTAAAACATTTATCTGATCAGACTTCAAATATGCATAGTAGTTACTGTTATCAATGAGCATCATATCTTGACATAAAATTAGGAAAAATCAGAAGATAAATTCTGTCAAAATTTCGACTATGTTATATTTCATTCGTATGGGCTTCCATGCGTGCTCCTGGTGCCGGAAGTTGTCAGGTGACGCGTATTAAAAGTGGCCATATCTGCCACCTTTTTGTATTCCTTTTATAGTTGAATAAAGCTTGGCTTCCAAGTAACACGTGTTTTTTATTACTATTTATTCAACTAAAAAAAACAAATTAAAAAAAAACTTTTTTATGTCTACCACGATACTAAGATGGATGTACATGGAAAGCAAAATGCCTAGACATTGATCCCAGTCTACCGACAGCTGCCAAGGAATACCAACACTGGCGTGCAATATAAAGTAATTACCTTGAAGATTATGAAAATAGAATACCGAACAAATACAGAGCCCTGTAAAGCTGTGTGAGCTCTAATATTTATGAATTTATAGAGACATGTACGAACTTTGATGTTGCTATAGCAAGGCTCGACAGCTTGTTTATTAAAACACCGAATGAAGTCTTTGGAAGACATATACTAGCAACCAGACGACAGAAGCCGGAAGAAACGATGGACGAATTTTTCCGAGAATTAGAGAAACTAAAACGAAATTGCAACTTCCGCGACCACAGTGCAGAGGAGTGTGACGACGAGGCAATGCGTGACGCATTCATTTCTGGAATATCCTCGCCTTCAATACGACATCGGGTCCTGGAAAATAAAACGCTGGATCTTCTGACGGCGTACAGTATAGCCTCTGCGTTGGATATAGCCCAGCGTAATAGTGATACGTATGCAATTCTACCTACCTGGCTACGGTCGTGGACCCAGGATCACTACGCGTATGTGAATGTAGTTGTTCTAGTCCTCCAGTTTATCCCAGTGAATAGGCTACAGCTGCCACATATAATAATCGTAAATGTTTCTTTTGTGGTTTCTCCTATCATTCCAGAAATAGCTGTCCCGCCTGCGAGGCTACTTGCAATAAATGCTCCAAGAAAGGACATGATGCCCGCGTGTGCAAATCTAAGTCTTCAAGTTCAGTGGCAACATTGGTCGGTTCTTACTTACAACATACCACAAGGACTCGCGCCAGCTGCAACGCATGTGACTATTAACGGAGCAAGATTAAGTGCTCTCCTGGATTCCTGCAGTACTGACAGCTATCTTAACGAAAGAATGGTGCAAGAACTAAAGCTAAAAGTTTATCCGTCCAATAAAGACATTTATATGGCTCAGGAAACCTTGAATACTCGTTCCAAGGGCTATGTTTTTGTTAACCTAGCTCTCGATCTTAATAACCAGTTCTACGTTGCTACACGGCTTGGTATTCTGAAAAATATGTGTTCGGACTTAATACTTGGCAAGGATTTATTGCGTCAACATCAGAGTGTAACTTTTAAATACGTTGGGCTCCGTCCCGAGTTAACTATGGATAGAGCTCCCCCCTTTGTGCATTGGCTGCAGCAAAAATAGAAGAGCCGTCTCTTTTTCAAAATGTATCTTCAAACTGCAAACCAATAGCTGCAAAATCCAGACGTTTTTGCAAAGACGATTCATTGCAGAGGAAGTTAATCATCTACTATCTGAGACCATAATCGAAACCAGCATATCACCATGGCGAGCCCAAGTAGTAGTAGCGAAGAACCCCACCCACCGACATAAAAAGCGGGTGTGTGTGGATTATTCCCAAACAATTAACCAACACACTGAGTTAGATGCCTACCCATTGCCAAGGATAGACGACATGGTGAATGATCTTGCAAAATACAAGGTATTCTCCACTTTTGATCTTAAAAATGCCTACCACTAAGTGCCACTGAATGAGGCTGATAAAAAAGTATATCGCGTTTGAGGCAAATGGTTGCTTGTATCAGTTTTGTAGAATTCCGTTTGGAGTTACAAATAGGGTCGCTGTCTTCCAGCGGGCTATGGATAGTATAGTAAAAGATGGGAACCTGCGTGGTGCTTTCCCGTACCTTGGCAATGTAAAAATTGCAGGGCATACTCAAGAGGAACATGATTAAAATGTAAAGCAGTTCCTAGACACTGTCGGTCGGAGAAACATTACTCTTAACCAATCAAAGACTGTAAAGTCCGGGCCTTCTATTAACATGCTGGGATACTGTGTTAGGAATGGTGTCATCAAGCCTGATAAAGAGCGACTTCGCCCATTAAAAGAGCTTCATCCGCCTGAGAACTTAAAATCACTTAAAAGGATAATTGGAATGTTTGTGTACTATGCAAAATTGATACATGAATCTTCTAACAAAATTGAACCATAAAAAACGCGAGGAAATTCCCATTGGAAGAGAAGTCCATAAAATCCTTCAACTTGCTGAAAATAGAATTGGAAAAGGCTACTCTGCAGACGGTGGATGAAAACTTGCCCTTTGAGGTAGAGTGTGATGCGTCAGATGTTGCGATTTCTGCCGTTCTTAATTAAGGAAGACGACCTGTGGCATTTATGTCTAGAACACTACAGGGCAGTGAACTAAAATATCACATCATAGAAAAAGAAGCGACTGCCATTATTTAGGCAGTGCGTAAATGGAGCCACTATCTGGCACGAAGCCCCTTTACTTTGATTACCGATCAGCGGTCAGTATGTTCGATAGTAAAAGACGTACGAAAATTTAGAATGCAAAAATCCAGGAATGGAGACTGGAACTTTTCGCATTCAGCTACATTATCAAGTATCGTCCTGGTAAAAAATAATGTGTTCCCTGACACATTTTCCCGAGCATACACTTGTTCAACCTTTAATAAATCTACACTCGCTGATCTCCACAATGGACTGTGTCATCCGGGAATAACTCGACTGCTTCATTTTGTAAGAGAAAGGAACCTCCTCTTTTCTACAGAAGAGGTAAAGAAGGTGTGTTCTTCTTGTTGGATTTGCGCAGAGCTAAAACCTCAATTCTATCGCTTACAAAAAGGAACTCTTATAAAAGCAACAAAACATATGGAACTACATACCGTTGATTTCAAAGGTCCTCTGCCTAGTGTATCGACTAATTGTTACTTATTAATTATAGTTGATGAATACTCTCGTTTCCCTTTTGCTTTTCCATGTCCCAATATGCATGCAGCAACAGTGATCAAATGTTTAGATTTGCTATTTAGCCTGTGTGGAATGCCAAGTTATATACATTCAGATCGAGGCACATCTTTCATGTCCAAGAGGCTGAAATCTTATCTCTCCCAGTAAGGAGTTGCCACTAGTAATAGCACTCCTTATCATCCAACCGGAAACGGACAAGTAGAGAGAATTAATGGCATTATATGGAAGGCGATTCGTTTAGCTCTTAGATCGCGTAACCTGTCTGAAAAGCATCGGGAACTTGTACTTGCCGAGGTGCTCCACTCACAGAGATCGTTGTTGTGTACGGCAACTAACGCCACAACGCATGAACGTTTCTTCACATTCCAGCGCCGTTCCTCCAATGGAAACTCGCTTCCCTCTTGCCTAATGATTCCTGGACCCGTACTGCTAAGGAGGTTTGTAAGGAACAAAAACGAACCCTATGTAAACCAAGTTGAGCTCCTTAACAGTAACCCGACTTATGCACACATTAGGTACCCAGATGGACGAAACTCGACTGTGTCTGTTCGTGACTTAGCACCGTGTCCCGAAGCCCATTTTAAGGTCTCCTATTGAGGAACAAGACAGAGGGAACAACTTTGTACAGGATAATATACAATGCCATAACGGGAGCCTATGATGACACGTTGGTCCAGCCTAAACTAAGGCGATCAAGTCAAATACCAAAGCCATGTCATAACGGAGCCTATGATGATACATTGGACCAGCCTGAACTAAGGCGATCTAGTCGGGTACCAAAACCTCCCAATCGATATGGAAATTGGCTGGAGTAGCAAGTAAATATATATATATATATATATATATATATATATATATATATATATATTTATTTATATATATATTGAAGGAATGTAATATTGCTTTCGTAAAGGTAAAAAAAGTAAAAGACAAGGGGAAAAAAAGGGAAAACTTAAATTATTGAAGACACTATCTTTTTTCTTTCTAGCAAGGAAGAATGTCATATTACATTCGTATGGGCTTCCCTACGTGCTCCCGGAGCCGGAAGTTGTCAGGTGACGCGTATTAAAAGTGGCCATATCTGCCACCTTTTTGTATTCCATTTTTAGTTGAATAAAGCTTGGCTTCCAAGTAACACGTTTTTTTTTATTACAGACTATGACACATTTTTAAAAGAAATATCAATGGTCAAGTTTATTGGATAAAATATGGGTTAATGGCGAGTCTCTACTGTAAACAGAATCAAAGTTTTCCCCAAAAATCTGATTTTTATATTTTCCTTGATCTTGACCTTGACCATGACCTTTGACCTAGATATTCTCAAATTATATCAGTTCAAAGTTAGATCATGACCCATATTTTGACCAAGTCTCGTGACGATTATTCAGCGATGTGTATGTTAGGCTGTACACAACCAAACACGACTAAAACATAACCATCTTAGCGGAGGTAATAAGAAGTGTGTGGGTAATTGGAACACGTTTTGTCGAATGTAAATAGCGTAAAATAGAGAGATGTTCTCTCTAAATGATAGATGTGATGCCTTGATTCATCTGGAATTAAAAACTAAAAAATGCTTGTCGTCGACCGTAAGGAAGACAACTGTAGAAGTAAATAGAATAAGGGGGCAATGTCGGACAAACGGGGGATGTGGTTTTGATAAAGGACACACAAGATGTCGGGGAAAATATTGGAAATAGACAGATGGTCGATCGCACAAAGATAGACATGTCAACCACATCCCATCTATCGACGCATACTTATGTCACTTACGTCAGTCATTGCGACATGCGACAGTTTTATGATTTATATCGCATTGCATTGCCATCTCAATCAAGTATGTAAATACTGTGCAGCATTATATATCTACATTTATATAGGTTTAGGTATATATATATATATATATATATATATATATATATATATATATATATATATATATATATACATATCTGTATGTAGAGGGTACACCCATAAACAAATTAACAACGGATTATTAATTTTGGAACACAGCTGCAAGGCGTAAGTGTTCCTAATGTGGCCTATGTTTAGTTTTAATTAGTTCAATGCAATTGGAGTAAAAATTAAAATTCAGATAGCTCCATTTTTTGTGAAAATTAAACAATAAGTATTATACATCAATTAATAGATATTTCCCAATATGCAAATTCCTTTGGGTATTTGAAAGGGTTTTAAGGTGGATGATGTAGGTACAACCTTAACTTTGAAGAAAATATTTATTTTAGATTTACATTTAATTTGATCAACAGTCATTAGACACAAATTGAGCAAAATTCATAGAATTTCAATTTCATCTCAAATCTTGTTACGATTAAGCTTCAAATTCTGGAGTTTTTTTCTAAAATAAAAATTATGTAATGATTTTGATCGTGATTGGAATAGATATTCTAGACATAAAGTTTAGTAGCATTATATATGTATATTAAACTTCTAAAAATACATAAAAGTGATGCAAAACTGCTCTGTTCAGAGAATTAATTTACGCGCCATTTGATGACTATTATTCTAGTATATATAAATACACGTATGTATGTATATATATATATATATATATATATATATATATATATATATATATATATATATATCTGCCAAATACATAACCCGATAATTGCCCCATTAGATACCGACTTCAACTCCGGAAGATTTTCCCAACTATCACCCCTCATAACTATATATAAAATTAAAAAGTACGAACAAATACCTTAATCAACCCATATGAACACTACTTTTCCAGGGCAGTAATTGTAACTTTGCCAAACATATTTCTCCAGTCATTAAGAGGGTAACACCCCTATTTCACAACATTATTATTACTCCCATAAGTCCCCCCCCCATTTCTCGGTCATAATGTTAATCTTCCATATCTCCCAAACAGATCCAATCTTGCCGACCCAACCCTTACTCGTATATCTAAACCAGTTTCAATCAGCAATAACTTAGTTTATAATGTTAAATCCCGAATTCAAATAATTCATAAACCCTACACAGTTACTGCCCTTAGACTGCCCAGATGATATCTTTATTTAAATTCCTTTCGGATTGATTTAAAGTCCGTAAATCCAGGATTTAAACAAGAATTTAATTAATGTTGTTCCTTTTAACTTCTTTAATCCTTAAATCCATCTTCTCTCCCTAATTCACATCAAAGACACATCATTAACCCCCAAAACAGTAACGGCCAAATATACGATACTCATCTCAATCCCTAATCCTTTTTTTTCAAACCTTATTAAACCTTCCTTACACTAAATGTAAACAAACATAAATAACACTCTAAGCAAATAACGCGTCCAAACGAGAGTGACACGTGACTTCACATTTCCGAAACAGATGACAATAGAAGCCGAAGAGAGCCGGGTGGCTAAGTCCTTCTATGCTTGAAACCGACAGTACGAATGTTGTACTAATTATTCTGTATCAAAATAAATAAATATTACGCTCTTAATTTAGAATTTTTAACTTTAATTCTTAATTAATTGAGCACTCTGCTGGAATTTTCCTGCTATATTACGAAGAAGTTAAATATATATATATATATATATATATATATATATATATATATATATATATATATAGTAATTTTGTCTGCCTAATGTGTGTGTCTTATGTTCACTCAAACCGCTGTAAAGAATTGCTTGAAAATTGAAATGTGGACTACTGACATCTCAGTAAACGTCTAAGGATATATTAGAAATATATCACTTCAACGCTGGAGGTCCCAGGGGGGGGGGGGCACAGCCCCCAACTGAAAACTGTTTTCCCTTAGATTCAAATGAAATTTAAACCATAGGTAAATGACCGAAAATGATGTCTATTCCCAACATTTACGAAAATCCTGTATTATATTAAAAGGATCCCCGGGGACACAACCCCTCCACTGAAAACTGTTTTCCATTTGATTTAAAGTATATATACATATATATATATATATATATATATATATATATATATAAAATCAAGGAGAACACTCCTATGTCTGTGAATGTCTGTTCCTAAAAACGAAGACATACTAGGAAGTGTACTTCAATATAATTGTATTCGCATGCACAATTTGCATGTGAACATAATGGAAATATTTTTTCGTCTAAGAAGCTATTGACAATTTTCAAAAATGTTACACAATGGAATTAATCTATTCATTAGCGTTAGTTTAAGAGTATTAACATATATTTGAATAGTTCGATGAGTAAGATATCTAGCTGACTGCATAAAGGTTGCTGTTTAAGTAAACTCTCTCTACCATGATGTTGCATATAGTAGTATCCCACACTCTAATCTGAGCAACACCGGGTAGCTCTGCTAGAACCTATATATAAATATATATATATATATATATATATATATATATATATATATATATATATATATATATATACAGAGTGATAGAGAGTAAGAGAGAGAGAAAGAGAGAGATGTCGACATATTTTTACAATATTGTTTTCGTATGATAATTGTTTTTTTAGAAATGAAAAACATTTTTCTTATGTTACCTCATATTGTCCGGTCAGATGTAATCAAGACTTGCGATATATAAGAAAAGTCAAATATGTTTATTTAGGCGGTGAAACATACTAGAATGCTGTCTTAATATAAGGGAAAACAAGTAAAAAAATTAGTTTGCTTTGATGATAGAATGTTATTTCTAAAGGTCTTAGTTAAAAATCAATTTATTTATTTCAATATAAAAAGAACATTTTTAATGTTTTTAGAAATTTCTAAATAAATATATACAAAAATAATGTTTTACAAATGTGTCGACATATCCCTTGATTCATAACTGCGTTTCACCGCGCAAATAGACATTCTTAAATTTTCTTATATATCACAAGTCTGGAATACATCTGACCGGAAAATGAAAGGAAAAAGAAGAGAAAAATGTTGCTTCGATAATGGAATTTTATTTTTGAAAGTCTCAATTTAAAATAAATTGTATTTACTTTAACAACAAAAAACACATTGGTAATGTTCTTTTTATAATTTCTAAATATATATATATATATATATATATATATATATATATATATATATATATATATTAAATTCCCGAAACAGTTTTTCATGGTAAACAACTGATGATCCCTTAAATAATGTTAGAAGCAAACTAATATAATAACTGTAAAAACTAATTTGATATACATGAGTGATTTCCTACTGAACGACTTGGGACTTAAGGGTTTTTTAATTTATTTTTTTTATTTTTTTTATTTTAGTTTTAATGGTTGAGAAACTTCCGAGACTATATATATATATATATATATATATATATATATATATATGAGACGTCCCATGACTAATTGTGTTAATTTAAATATTGTACATTAATATATACATTTAGCACTCTTAACCGAGTTTGAGAGTAAAATAATATATGTTGTAAAAGTACATGTATGTATTACTTATTTATGGGATATGTATTAGATTTGGATACATTGTCTAACTATTTACAAAACATTCTTATTTACAATATATTTCTCATTATTAACAAAAAAGTAACATCCTGATTCTTTTTGCCTCGATTCAATCGATGTAATACAATCAATTATGCGTGGGTGTGAGTGAAGATCAAAACAAAACGCGCAGGGGTTGTACAGAGGTTGAACTGAAAGCATTCAGATTGTGAAGGTTTGGGGGTTTAACTCATCGCCCTCTGCTCACTGCCTATCGTCTCATTCGCCCATCATCTTATCTTATACTTTCAGTGGGCAAACAATCAAACATGCAAGATTATCTCTTCAACTACTATATCGATATATATATATATTACATATATTTCCCGAAGTCTCACCTTGCATCGCTCCGACACCAGCGAAATTTGCCAACATCTAATAAAAAGATGACTGCCCTCATTTTCAATGTAGACACATCTTAGCTAATAATAAAAAATAGATACACCACAATACCAACGTCAAACGATTTAAAATTTTCCAAACCATTTTTACAAAAAAAAACAAAAACATCCCACACTCAATAATGTGGATTACAAAACTAGTTGCAAAATGTTAAACATGATAATCAACATTAATAAATTCTTAGCCGTTAAAAATTATGCTTTTGAATTTCTGCACGCCTTTTGCGCGTGATCACGTTTCGCATGTCGCATATCATCACCATATACGTTCGTTTGAAACGTCCTACATAACTAGTCCTTGGAGAAACTCAGCAATAGGGACATAGTTGTGAACACATCAAGGCTGACCCCGCTTGATAATGATTTGATGAATCAAATCGAAAGTACTCGCGAAAAAAGAAATAAAATGAATCGAGAAACCCACGGAACTTACGTACACTGATTTGACCGAATTACTATATGGACTATTCGAAAAATTGAAAAAATTAAAATAAAGCGTCATCAGGCAAAAACCATCCGTGTTATTTAATAAAGTTTGCCTAAATATATATATATATATATATATATATATATATATATATATATATATATATATATATATACATATTATAGACTCTCCCGTAAAGAACAATTATCAGGCAATCACCAAAGATAAAACAACTAATCTTTGAGATGAAAAACTTCCAAATAAGACTAAGATAGCCTACACTCTCAAGCTTTGCATAGACAACTCATTTAGAATAATGAAAAATCTGCAATAAGACCATATACGCCTTGAATCTTATGCCTAGATAAGGCTACTTGTCAAAGAGAATGAACACTTTGAATTATCACCAGAATAACATTGACTCTCAAGCCTTGATAAGACAATTAGTCAAAAACATGAAAAACTCTTAAATAACACCACGATAGATTTGACTTTCAAGCCTTGATAAGTCAACGTGTCTAGAAGAAAAACTCTAAAATAAGAGCGGGATAGCTTTACATCTTTAGCCTTGATAAGATAACTAGGAAAAGTTTAACTCTGAAATAGCACAAAAATAGCTTTGCCTCTTTGCCCTAAACAAGGCAAATAGACTGACTGAAGGAAAAATCTGAAACAACACCAGTATAGCCTTGACTCTCAAGCCTTGATAAGGTAATTAGTCTAGAATAAGTAATAATAAAAAATAACACCAGGTTTCCTACTAGTCTTATCAACATCCTTGAAAAACTATGTAATAAAACCAACAATATTGCTTGGCGAGATGTGGTTGCAACCTTAAATCATGAAGAGGGCACTAAAGTTGTCATTATGTAAAAAACTACATTTCTCCTTAGTTTACTCTCTTATAATAACAAACAAGAATAGAAAGACATTCCTTGATATTCCATCAAGTTTTAGACTTATGATAATTTCATCAAATAGAAGCATCCCAATTTGTCGCAAAAGAAGATATTTATTCGTTAAATTAACACGACAAAACGGTACTTGTTCGCCTTCGTTTCTGTCGCGAATATGAACGTCGATATGCGGATAATGTTTTCACCAAATGCATTCATAAACGCATCCGTGGTGTATGCAAAGACACGTGCTTACACTCACGTTTGCAAAGATCTCAACGCAGAACACACTCCGTCATAGACTAGAAATCCAATAAACGCGCATATATATCGGCATATATAATGTATTTATTATAGATAAATAAAGATAGAAGACACTTTGAGGCTGTCGCTTTTGAGTCTGACCAACTTCTGTGGGTTTTCTTTCTTGATAATATCGTGTTTGTTTATTATAATGTTTGTAAGATGGCTGCTAATAATATTTGAGACGTCTGATGGGATGCTGAATAGATTGTGTCAAAAAGAAGTATTGCAGATAAAATGAAAAGAACGAGAAATGAAAGAAAATAGAAAATTAGTTTTACGAAAGCACAAAAATAAAAAGTATAAAAGGGATAAGAAAATTGAAAGTATATATATATATATATATATATATATATATATATATATATATATGCGGTTTATTTAGATAATGGTAATTCGACAGAATGCATAAGGAACAAACATAGAAAGGGGAAAAAATTTTAAAATACCACAAATATAAATAGAAAGAGGGTTACAGAAGGTCAAGGTATGATTCAATATTTCGCCCCAAATCAGGGCTTTATCAAAAATAAAGATGGTAAAACAATAGTCAATATTGATACATTTGATGCTGTGGTGTTAGTAAGAAGTCCAACTATGTGCGCTAACAAGGTAGGAAGAGGAGGTTGTGTGGGTAGTAAAGAGACAGTGTTTCAACAATAAATTTCTAGCTGAAACATTATGTAGTGATTTATAAACAGGGTTGAACAAGGAGCGTGAAGTAGAGTAGGTAAGGAGTGGGGTGGGATAAATAGACACCGATAGGCGGGATAGCATGTTAGGAGATAGTGTTAGGATGCGAGAGGCGTCCGTGGATAGCAGGATGGTAGTGGGATCTTGATGGTATCTACAAACGTGCGGGAATATGAATGTGGGTGTAATCAGGAAGTTAGAGGTTGGGGGTTAGGAGAAGAAGGAGGATGTGGGTTTAGGACTACGATGTGTATAGACTGAAATATGACGAAGATTGAGGTTAGGTAAACCGTTGTCTAAAATTCTTTATATGTTCAGAAAGGATAATGTAAGCAATAGCGAGTAAGACCTAAAAGAAACCGGGGTGTAACTTAATATGATTTTGGATTTTGTGATAAGGCTTAATAAGAATAGCAGAAACTATTTATATTGCAAGGAGTTAATTTAAACGTTTCCCAATTGCTATTAGAGGTTATATTTTTATTGTGTGTGTAGTGCTATTTATATATAATTTACTTGTGAATGTAATTATGTGATCATTATACCTACATTTAAAATTATTTTTTTGTGGCTCCTATGTATACTTTTGTTTACTGTTGATATCATTATTTACTGTTGAATTGTAATAACATCACTTGTGAAACTTTTCTTCTTTCGTAGATATTTTGTATTCTACAATTACATGAGTTGGTATTATTAACACAAATAGCATTAATACCGCTATTACTGTTGTTAACTATTTTATTGTTTTTATTTTTAATTATTGCATGGTATACATGTACCAATAGATAAGTTAAACGATAGTTGTATTGGCAATCAGAGATTGCTTTAAGCGAAATGGTTATATATTATCTTAAAGAACAACTTACGTTTTAAAGTCTCTGTTATTAATCAGATTGAACCATATTCTATTTCATGTTCTACTATTTTTGTTTTTATTATTATTCTATGTTGAATTATTAACGTATCCGTTGTTTTTAATGATGTCTTTTATGTTTCTTTTGTGTTGATTGAATATATTTATATTGCTAGAATTAGTGGCTAATCTATAGACCATTTAAATAGAGTTTGTTGAAAACAGCGGATTAGAGTGTTTATTAATATATAATATGATCTTGTTTTACAGGTTTGTGTATTTCATTGTTTCAACTGCAAGTAATGTCTAAAAAAATTTAACTTCCTTTAGATACATTTTCATTATTGTAAAATCCTATGTTTTAAAAATACGTATTATTCTTTTTTTTTAATCTAAACTCCTGCTTAATATGTTGTGAAATATAATGAGACAATTATGCCCCTAAATACCAATATTTTACTTGTTGATTATAGATTCAAACTTATTAACCACATATTTTTCTGTTAATTCGCGACATTATACAGGGTGTTCCAAAAACCTTATGCACATTTCCAGTTCTTATATCTCCTGGACTATTAATGGTAGTAAAATCAAACTGGTACCATTTTAAAGCTAAATTCACTAAGTTTTGTGTAACGATAATTATCTTTTCATATCTTTCCAGGCTCAATAATGGTGTTCACCTAACCAGAAAAGGCGTCCTTGAATTTTCAAAAACTGAATAATGGACACGTGTTAAACGTGCATTCCGCACAAAATTCCTAAAAAATGTCATGTCCAAGAAAGCTATCTACGGACTATTCTTCTTCGAAAGAGCTCCGGTCGGTGGTGGCACGTACCTCGACATGCTGGAAAACTGATTAATGAATAAGTTGAGTGAGGAAGAGACTGACGACTTCATTTTCCAACAGAGTGGGGCGCTACCACACTGGAGCATCTGGGTTAGACAGTATCTATAGACGGTCTGAGCGGGAAAACTGTGACGTCACGACATCTCGACCTGTGACCTAACCCCCCGACCCCGAGGTCTCGTCAACTGTCCCCGCAAATCGTGAGAACACATCGCACCAACTTGCACGAGGTGTCTCCGCTACAAATCGCGCAAGTCAAACCCGATCCTCAACAGACACGTCCATTCCCATAGGGTCATTATCTAACAAATGTGAATACAGTATATATGTGTATTTTATTTTAAGTTAACTTAAAATAAATACAATACTATATATATATATATATATATATATATATATATATATATATATATATATATATATATATATCCACCATCCTTTTATTTATTCATCTACATGCTGTCACTCATCTTTTTTCTGCTACAAACCATTCATTTTACGTACCGCTCTTTTATTTTATCCTCTTTTCCACCATATTTATTTTTTCTCTCACCACATGGTTAGATTTTCATTGTATTTTTTATCCATTTATGTTTATTTTTATTTTCATTTTCAGTCCACCATTTTTTTCTACTTTTTACTTTTCTTTTAATCACGTGTCTCCTATTTTTATTCTATTCCGCCATTTATATTTTTAATTATCTATATATTTTTTTTATTTTTTTTATTTTAGTTCACCATTTTTTTAAATTTTTAATTCCTTCGTACACGTGTTTCCCTATTTATCGTGTTCACCACATGTAACTCAATTTATCTCTCCATGTGCTGTCAACCTTTTTTCTTATATTTGCTACCACAACACATTTAAGCTCCTCCTTCTTTACTAACTACTCGTCTCTTTCCTCCCCTCCACTTCGTCTCACACACGTACTACTCTTCCCACACTTTCTCAACATCTATTGCCTCATTCCTCCCACTACCGTTTAAACCCTTCCTGGATTTTTTTTCTTCTTACACTGCATAAAATTTGTGTTTTGTTTTTAATAAACGCATATCACTAAACGAATATCGTCGAATCCTCTGACCAAAATATCTTGGTCCCGCTATAATAATGTATGTGTGTCCTTATTTACACTAGATTGTTACCTTGTTTGTCCGCATTTCCTTAACCACCTTTACACACACACACACACATATATACAGGGTGGGCAAAAATAAGGGTCCTATTTTTTAAAATTCATAACTTTTTTATTTATTGATTTTTTTTTTTTTTTTAGAATAAGTAAAGGACCCCTACCGAAGCAAGCATGAGCCGTATTAGCCCTAAGGAACGTACCCTCATTTAGAAAACATTATTTTTGCTTAAAAAACTCAAAACAGTGTAAAAAACAATACTTTAGTTTTTGTAAGTTTTAAGAAGTGTTTTTCGGCTTAAATTTGTTTTGTTTATTTCAAAAGATCTCGGAAGGGTCAGTCTACACACACATAAAGTTTGGTGAGTTTAACTTTTATTTTGTGGAAGTTATTCAAATTCAAGTTATTCAAATTTAAAGATAGGACCCTTATTTTGGCCCACCCTGTATATATACATATATATATATATATATATATATATATATATATATATATATATATATATATATATATATATATATATATATATATATATATATATATATATATATATTAAGGTCCATACCTTTTTAAGCTGCCTGATGGAAAATATGTGGTTACATGTTGAGATATTTTGTCTCCAGTATTGTATGAATATATGTTTTTCTAGATAGTACTGGAACCTAATGTTCTATTGAGAGTATTATGCATGATGTTATAAAAGGCGGTGACGAAGACACGATTTTGGAGTCTTCAGGAAAATAAGACTGAATAAAATATTTCCAAATTTTCTTGGAAATGATCGTACGCTATATAATTTGTTGGTTTTGAAATATTGGAACATCTCAACTTATCTTATATCTATATCTATATATATATCTATATATATCTATATATATATATATATATATATATATATATATATATATATATATATATATTGATAGATGTATGTATATATATATAAGCAAACATTGTTTAAATAACAGAATTATTCGCTTGATTTTACCTCTTTTATTTTTTGAATTTTTTTAATGATCTTAATAAATGTATGTTTCATATGTATCACGAACGTTTTCGATTCTTCGTCGATTCATCTTCAGATGACGAAAACAAATGAACAAATAATCTTGAGTAAAGAAAAGAATTCCCAAATTAGACGAGAACAAGCACGCGAAGTCAGTTAAACGCCCAAAATAAAAAATAATGCCTCAATACACACAGTACATAATTATATATATATATATATATATATATATATATATATATATATATATATATAATTCAGGTTCATTTTTTATTCCAATAACCATGTTTATATTTTATTATTTTATTTATATTTTTTCACATTTCCAAAAGACATGACATTTATGTGAGATATATTTTTACGTTCTGTGTTGATTTGTCGTGAGCAAAACAACACTTTTATGGCAATATCGTCTTTGCAACACTACAAAATCACCAGAAATATCTACAAAAAGTCAAACTAATAAAATAAAAACATGGCTATTAGAATATAAAATGAACCTGACTTATATATGCTTTGTTGTTACTGATTAACAATAGTCGAGCTGAATCTTTTAAAGAGACTGCAAAGTAAAAAGGCACTGATAGTATATGCTAATACATATATTTTTATTATTAATTACATATATATAGGATCAAATATAAACCAAAAGTAAAACTTTTAATGGATGGAACCTATTGTGAAGGGGTTTAGCTCAATATACGAGATAGAGCAATTGTAGAGATAGAAGAAAAAAGAGTGATAACTATGCGACGATTGTCCAAATTTATTTCAAATTTCAATTGTTCAATGCAAGGTGTATTCAGTAATAAACTAGTGTTTATTATTCTACACAAAGATTTTATTCGCTTTCTACAATTCATCGGACATCTTTTCAACGGAAATTTACCACCCGGACACAGACCTTTTTACGGAACTTTTCTTTCACTGCGTTTTTTTAATAATATTTTTCATATATTTCTTAAATATTTGAACTTTGGTTTTTTTCGAAAGCCAACTTATCTATCTGTATTTCTCCTCTGATGATAAGATCTAGATTTTTGAAAAGCTTTGGCTTAAGGAAAGAATAATAAACACTAGTTTATAACTGAATACACCTTGCATTGAACAATTTAAATTTGAAATAAATTTGGACAATCGTCGCATATTTATCACTCTTGTTTCTTCTATCTCTTTCTCTCTCTCTCTCTCTCTGTCTCTCTCTCTCTATATATATATACATAAATGATAGTAAATGTTACGTAGTTTAATTCTTTACTGTAGATTCACGTCATGTCTTTCTCTAATGTGCACTTGTACCGCTAGTTTTCAGTATTTCTTTAATTTTGTAAATTACTGTATGTAGTCATTTATGTACCACAATCGTTTGTTTAATTAGTCTACTTTAGAGATTTCTTAATTTCATTTTCCTCAACTGGAAACAAGTGACTTTGCTTAAATTAGAAATATTTTAGCACCTACTCAAGATTTTATTCCGCTTTGGGAGAAATTATCTGTCTTGGTCTCTGTGAAAAAAATGCTTTATACGTCTTGCTCAAGAAAACAATGTTTTCACGTAACATTTTCATTCTGAGAGAAATAACACAATAACAAGTGAAATTGTCCCTGAAGAGAAATTAACAACAAACACTGGTTTAAACAAATGCGCCTTCATCAAATCTGCTTATCATCCCTTGATTTTAAAAGGCGCCGTATTTTTTCTGAAGCTGAATTTCGAAACGTTATTCTTTAACGCTTATTTACAGCCGCCATTTATATTTATTGCCTGTTTCTAACCGGGGTAGTTCGGGAGTAAAGTCAATGTTGTTTTAATTGTGCACGAGGAGTAGTAAAGTGGTTTGCTTGTTCTGTTTTACGGCATATCAACCCTTTTCGAGTTATTTAATGCCGAATATGGTCATTTTGGTAAAAGCTTTATGCTTCAAGTTGTTTATATCTTCAAAATTTTGAAATTTGTCTTTATTGTTTTGGATTTTTCAGAACATGATTGAGTTTTGCAAAGAAAAAACAATAAAAAATAATTGTTTGGTTCATTTTCAGTCAGGAAGTCGATAACTTCAGACATCCTGATCTGGTAGCGCCAGTAGGTTCTATTTGACCCATAGATGGAGCTCTTACAGGTACTATCACTCCGGGCTAGAGTGGACCTGGGAGCAATGGAAACTATGGGGCAACTCCACATTCCGCACAGCTCCAAAATAAAGGTCTCACCACTGGGCGTCTTTTAAGGTCATACCCAGGATCGTGAGTAGTAAAGTAAGTTAAAGCCCGAAAAATTGAATTTCACGAAGTAATTAATTAAAATGACTAACTTTTTTTCTAAAAAACAAAAAGAATCCTAATTGATATAATTTAATGAGGAAAGTATTTTTAAATATAAATGAATTAGTTTTTGTAAGTAGTTTTTTTTGTTTCGCAAAGTAATTCAGTAGAATGTCTGGTTTGTTTTCTATAAAACTAAAATACATTCTAGAGGATTTAATTTAACAATATTTGTGAATAAATTATTTTTTCTGAACATGGTTTTTAATTCAATGACGTCATTTAAATGACGAAATTGTTTTCTAAGAAATAACAATATACTATTTCTAAACATTCTTTAATTTTGTACAATGTTTAACTTAAAAAAATTGACATTTATTAAGAATGTTTTCAATTTTTGTGAATAAATTATGTTTTCTGAATAAGATTTTATTCAATGATGTCATTAAAATGACTAAATTATTTTCTAAGAAACAACAACGTATTATTTCTAAAAAAATGTTGATTTTGTACAATGTTTAATATAAAATAAGTGACATTTATTATTAAGTATATTTTCACTTTATGTCATTTGTAACGACTTGTGTTAGAATTTGCAGCAAAACGTATTAATTCTTAGGTTCAATAAATCAAATGACTTCTTCCAATCAGTTTCTGTATTTGTTCTGAGATCGAATCATGACGGATTATTTTTGTTTATTTTTTTCATAAATGATACATAAGTATAGCATCCACCTAAACCATTTTACTGGGCAATGTTTTGTAGTAATTAGCATTGGTTGGCTGATTCTGTTCAATGTTAAGTGACATCCTATGTCTAATTCGAATTTACCATTTATGTATTCAATTTTTACAGTTTCAGATTTTCTGTTACTCACAGTAGATACGTTTGTTATTTTTCTAGAATGAAGCGTATTCTTAAATTTCGAATTCATCTTCTTTTTAGGTTCTTAGAACTTATTTTCTTTATTGTCACAATGAAGGCATTCCTTATTTGGAAATGGACAAATTTTATATAAATGTATTTGACCACATCCATAATAAGAATTCTTTTTGAAAGCAAATATTGTTTACCCTGTCGCTATCTTTTGACTGAGTGTATGTTTGAGTTATTCCGTCCACAATTTTTGTAGTGTTATGTCGTAGATTTATCATCCGTAAACATTACTCAACTTTTTTCTCATGTTCCTTCAGAATATTGTTCTCATTTAAATAGTAGAGGTAATCTAATTCCAGTGTCACTCGGAGACATTTCACAAATATTAGACATTCAACCAAATCTGGAGAATATTCGCTGAGTTCGAATTCTTCACATTCTTGGCAAATGTAGTATAATTTTCTGAATCTTTTTTTGGTTAGATTAAAGTATTGCCAACGCATTTTGAAAGATGAACTCTTTTCACGAAAAACTATTTACTACTAATCCCATTCATTCACTGTGGGGGCCCCCAGGTGCCGAAAAGCTTTTTACCCCAAAAGCTTCTTTCCTCGTTCTGCTGGACTCTGGAACTTTCTCCCTGCTCCCCTTTTCCCTGACGGTACTGACATGCAAAATTCAAAATTAATGTAAACAGACAACTCGCTGCACAGCTCCCAATTTAGATTGGCCCCTCAAAAAACTTTCACCTTTTTTTCTCAGTAGCTTTTTTTACGTTTACAGTGGCGGCCTGCCTTGTTTGGGGTGAACTATGCTTTAAAAAAATATTTTAAATAGTGTTTTTTTCATTGCTATCTCTCTAGAACTTTGTAAGAGCCCTGTAAACGATTCCATCTGTCGTTCGATGTTTTATCGTTCCTGCTTTTCGAGTCTTCTCACATCTTGACTACGCTGTTTTCTTGTTAGTGTAAAACTTCCAACATTTTAAAGTCCTCCATTTTTAAAAAACTTGGTTAACTTTCTTCGCGTCTTGTTCGTAATGTTGTTACTATCGCAAAGGTTAATACAAATCCCCTCGCTCGTCGCCAATTGGTTTTATCATACATCAACAGCCAACAGAATAAATACACTCGAACACAAAGTTATGGAAATTTACTCTATATCTTTTTTTATTTTCGCTCACACATTAAACAATACATAATGCTTATAGTTCTTTTTGGACTTAGTCCATTATTGTCGTCAGAGGTGTTATCATTTCACAACAAAACTCCTAGTCTTTCAGGAATAATGTTGTATATTAAGAGTGTGTAGTTTTTAACAGTTCGGATAGGCAAGTGATATCGACCGACCGCGGGTATGGTGAAACAGAATAAGCCTGCGTAAACGCAAGTGGTTGTCTGTCGTCGCCAGCAGTTTAGGTTTTACAAACGTACCAAAGGATACATTCTGAATCACGTGAGTGGTAACATCATCTACGAAATTAGTTCATATGTTTGTAAATGAGAGATCGACTGGTAAACGTGTCGAGCAGAACGTATAAACTGATATCTTATAAGATAAATAACTGAAGCAGACTGAAGTCGCCTCTCCTTCTCTCAGCATGCAACCACAACGATTAAGATAAACTGAAAGAAGTACTTGTTATTATTTGTCAATGTTGATTTAGTATTATTAACAGCAACTGAAGAAGTTCATGTACAGCACCAAGTTGTTCATGGAGCGATAGCCATCATCAGCAGCAGTTCTTCAGGGTCAAACTTCAAGAGTTTGGAACTACACAGTCACTAATAGATTACGATGGTCTACAACAACAACAACAGCAACAACAACAACAACAGCAACAACAACAATAATAATAATAATAATAATAATAATAATAATAATAATAATAATAATAATAATAATAATAATAATAATAATAATAAATGATAACAATTGAAATATTAAGACAATTCCCCGAGCGCAGAGGTCAAACGACATAACCAAGTGACACCGACCAACTACAGGAAAATTGAAGTGGTATAACGCTGCGTAAACGCAACTCTAAATAAAGGAAGTACATTAAACAAAACATAAAGGAACTAAAACTACCATGGTAATTATGTAAGAAACCCACAAGCCTCACAAAATAAAATCACGAAAAGACAAACATCGGTTGATACCACACGAAATGGTCATGAACGATCTAAAAAAAGGGGGGGCAATATAAACCTTTATTGGAAGAGCATGAAGAGTAATGGAATCCTGCTGAGGTTTATTGCCACTCAAATTCCAGAGAAAGCAAAGGTCCGTTATCAATTAGAATTCAATGTTGTTTCGATAAAGCAAATCGATCTGTAACAGTGATTGAAACGAGCAGAGAGTGCTGCAAATCCGGAGAGATATTTTGTCACTCAGACTCCGGGGAAACTCCTTTGTTTACCAGTGAGTAAACATTGGTGATGACTCGCGTTAGCACGTCTAGTAAGCAAATAATAATATAATATCATATCTATATACTTATAAGATTCTGTGGGATTTGTTTGCTTGTTACCTTGCTTCTTGTTTGTATCTGTACACAATGGATTACTTCACAATAGAATGACGCCAATCGTTGAAACAAATAGAGAGAGGGAGATATTGTTAAATTTTTTTCGTGCACAGTAGATGATGTCACAAAATGATTCACAAAAAAAATGAGAGAGAAAAGAGAAAAGAGAGCAGAGAGAGGGAGTACATAAAAAGAGTATTTACTGTTACGAATAATATATATAATTTCTTGAAAATGGATGAGTTTATTAAAAATGACTGATAGTTTTTGACAACTTTATATATAGAGAGTAGACGATCCGACTCATTGTGAAAGAAAGTGAAAACTGGGAAGAGCGGGAAGAAAGTCTACAATAGACGACGTATCACATTTTACTTAACCTCCACACGAGGAAAAAGTTTTTTATGTGGGGTATATCCCGTTCTTTAAAAAGGTGCACCCTTGATGAAACAAAACTTTAAATTTCGTCAATTAAAAAGGATGTATCCTCATATTACCGAGTACAGAACAAATACTACATATCCATCCTAGCCAACCAAAAGCCAAGAAATATTGTTTTCAAACATTTGCCAATTGTTTGCGGTTTTTATTATTATTCTTAAGGTTGTATAAATACCAAACACTATTATATATGTGAGTCTGAAGCCATGATCTATATAATAATACGCTAAAGCTCGTACGTACGTCATAAGCTTTCACACTCATTGAGAAAATAAGATTGTCCAATATTGATTGATGGTTAATCTGATGTCGATAAGGTAAAAAAGGTCTGACTTTACCCATTTAAAAATGAATAGTTCCAAAGTCAAATTATGTCGTCCGTCGACTAAAAAAGTACAATTTAAAATAGATACATTTCAAAAAGTGGCATTCATTTTATTGATTTGAAGAATACTTAGCTGACAATTATTTTATGGCAGAGAACAAGAAAAATTATTGTTATTAAAGAATTAAACTGCTACAATTTGAAATAGATAAGATATAGATATTCGTTTTATTTATGTTAAGAATATTTAGCTAAAATGAAAATTATTTTTACGTAAGAAGAAAATCATTTATTTCTAATAGTGTTCACCCTTGCAGACATTTATTGTCAAAAATAATAGTATTATTAATAGTAAATTATACAGATAGATTTAGAAAGAATTGTAGAATTCATACGGGGTCCTGCTAGTTTTATGGGGTTTTTAATACTAATGAGTCACCGCTCATCAAGGCCCTAGAGCATCTCGAGTACAAGAGTTAATTGCTTGTGTCAGATAGATTGTGAGACTAAAACCACAAGCATTGCAAACGATGGTTTGGGAAATCTTTATTACTTAAGAGGACGGCTCAACAAGAATTTGCTAACATTTGACTTAAATACTACCCTACTGTATTGATTTACTCCTCTCCAGGAGTTAGGCACAAGGCCAGTTTTTATCTTACTCCCACAAGTAAGATGTGACCCAAGGTCGGGTCGGGAAAGTGGGGTTTAAAAATTGCCTGGGCAGCCCCTTCGGCATTCCCCGGTAGGGGCGCCTCAGGCAGTAAGCAATAAACTTACTCCTCCTCAAAGAGGGGAGGCAACGTCTGGGAGGGTGGACCTCCTAGAACTGCACAGGACAGACCCATAGACCGGCGTAAATCAAGCCCCGAAGGTCAATACAATACCAGTCTATGGGGTGTAGTATCCATCGGAACAGATACTACACGTTGATCTTAGCTAAAAGGCCAAAAACTACCCTACTGTAGTTAGCTGCGAAGAAGCAATGTGGTATGGTATACAATAGATGCGCAATTCTTTGAAAGAAACTATTCTCATGGAAGTTTGGTTTAGCTCCAGGTACGCAGAGAAAAAAAAAATTTCTTGTAGTTGTTGTAGCTAGACGGGTTTTTGTGTGAATGTTTTACAGGGATGTATTAGAGTTAAGTCGAGCACCTACTACGTAAGTTTTGGTATTAATATTGTTTTTTTTAATCTAGAATGACATACTTTTACTAATTGTGTTAGTGTTGTTAATGTTTTGATAAGTTGTATTTATATACATATATATGTATATATATGTGTGTGTGTGTGTGTGTGTGTCTGTGTGTGTGTATGTAAGTATGCGTATGATAAAATCGACGAATGAAAAAGTATGAAAAAATAAAGTGAAATAGTGAAACTGTGACAGAAAAGAAATAAGAAAAGAACTCAAATAATGAAGGATTCATTAAAATAAATAAACAAGGATATAGATGAGTGTGGGTGTGTGTGTGAGAGAGAGAGATAGTGTGTATGTGTGTGTGTGTGTGTGAGAGAGAGAGAGAGAGAGAGAGAGAGAGAGATAGTGTGTATGTGTGTGTGTCTTTTATGTTACTCTATTGACAACGAGAATCTGTTGCTGCAACAAACACCCGAGTGGATTCTAGACAAACTTCAAAACAAGGAGACTGTATCTCTTCATTCATTCCATACATGGATGGCGCCGGTTCCGTACAAAACAAGGTGTAAACTCGTGAATGTGCTTCCATTTAACTATTCTTCAAGAACACATAGACAACATGGCCCAAGTTTACTGAAATATATAGCGGTAGAAATCATATCTCTGAATATGTCATTCATGAATAGGCATAGATGATATTGTTTATATAAACAGTAAGATTCCCACTGCCTCACTTGTGCCAATAGCGGAATGGATAGAAGCTCGTTCTCGGACGATGAGTTTTTACTATCTATTTCTACCTCTACCTGCAACCCCCCCCTCTCTCTCTCTCTCTCTCTCTCTCTCTCTCTCTCTCTCTCTCTCTCTCTATCTCTTCCTTGTAAAACATTCACAGCAAAAACTCGTTTTCCTACCACAACGAAAAGTGCCTAGCATCAGGCGGAATTTCCATGAACAGAGTTTCTGTGCAGGGGCCTTCCGTCTGTGGAACACATTATCGTGGGACTGCTTCTCTGTTTATTACAACTTGGTTGTCTTCAAATCTAATGTTCCCAAATACATGCCATAACCCGCCCACAATTAATCAAACGCACTTCATAACTTTTTATCAATGTTAGTACTCCAATAGTGTTCCGCATCTCTCGACTGACAATCACTCTTCCTCATTAACTCTTATTCTCGAGTGGCTTTTGGTCTTCCTAAGTTTGGACTTAATAGTAAAAAAGCAATAAGAGTTACTTCCCTTTGCCTGTTTGCATGGTATGGAGAATCTCTTGTTACCCTGCAATATACCGCATAAGAATGAAGAAATAATTATTTCTATTATAATGTGTTTCTATGTAGATATATATCTACTTCTACGTATATTTATTTTAGAAATGATATATACATTTTTTTTAAATGATCCCTGACTTTCTAACCATAGCATGACATCCATTCCAGACACACCTCCTTCGATATATACAAAAGAATTAAAAGTTTAATGCCATTTTAAATTCGAATAATTTTAAAAGACATACACATTAATTATAATGTAGTATTTTTCAAACTATAATATACTAAAACTTAAACTTATAAAATATCATATCGACTTTCACACAACTTATCACATAATCATGAATAAGCACGCCCGTGCACTAAAATCAAACTCGCATCAGCTATAGCAGTCCAAAAATTCCTGACCATTATACGATTACTAAAAGGTATGCAAACGGATCCTCCAGTTGGCGATTACTTATCTAAAATACCCGTTTTGTTTTTGTTTTCTTTAGTTATGAGAAAAATTACTTGTTTTGTTGCGTTGCGAAAAATATATGCTGCAGCATCTATAGTTGTTGTTTCAGCAAACAGGGTTTAGTGTTACTATCCAGTCAACAGTATTATTATTTTGCTCTTCGTCTAAGACTATCCTATAATGTTGTTAGCCACCGTAACAGCGGGGTGAATCGACAAAAAACACTTTCGAAATGTGATGTGTTGAATAAACAAAAACATTATTGTTGTGGACCCGTTTAGGGGTACCAACAATGAAATAAAAGAACAACAGGTTTAGAGATAATTATAATGAATTGTATTGAACAGAGAAATTATACACAAGTCAGTGTTGGCAGTGCTAGTGCCTAAATGTGCCTCCCAATGTTCTCCCGGCAAAACCGGTATTTATGGTAGCCGGTTGCTACCATTTAGTTATTATTAAAGGGTAGGTAGGTCACCCACAACAATTATTATAAAGGTGTACCATAGGAGCTTTCGTTCCAATAGAATAAAGGTAGCCTCTACGCATCGAGGCTATCTTTCTTCTATTGGAAGGAACGCTCCTATGGTACATCGTTTGCTGGATCATGTGAAGATAACGGCTTTACGCTGGGGTGAAAAACGTCCTCAAAAGGCAGATTAAAATTCCGGTTGATTATGTTGTGCGCCCGAATCGCGTCTCCTCGCATCCTCCATTACTCAAATGAAGGATAATTATCCAAACGTCACAGGCCATGATAACTATGATGCATCCATCAGCGTCGCATTGAACTGTTTAGACGTCTACAGGCTGACCACAGATTCTGGCACCCTGTTACTATTATACAATGTGTCCATGAAGTCTCTTTACAATTTTTAAAAAAATTATTACGACGACAGTTGATGAGATATCTTGACCAGATTTTTTTTTGTTTTGATCAGTGTTTATTCAAGTTTTTTATTAACAATAAAATGTTGTATTTCAGATATTTTTTAATGGAAGGGCAACTGTTAAGTAAACCCCTATAAAATGGCTACGCTTTATGTTGTGAAGTTGTCCAACAGTAAATAATAAATAAAGGAAGTCAAGTCGAGGGTTGGTTTAACAAGTGTATTAACAAAGTAAGAAAGTGACTAGCACTTGGCTAGACAGTTACAAGACTGTGCTTTGTCTTCTCTGTGTCTCTGGTGACTCGCACTATTTATAGTGACAACCGGTGTTGTTTCTCCTGTGTAAGAACGGCCGGTGTAACACTTTAAGAGAAAGCAAAATGTGTATCCTATTTTATCGAAACAAAATCGGATGTGCAGACTCAGCGAAACTACAGACTAAATATGGAAAAGATCCATTATCGCGTCTTTCAATAAATGAATAGAACAATAAATTTATGGAGCCACGGTCGGTGTTCGATAAATGGAGGAGTAGGTGACCAAGAACATCTGAGGAATAAATCGAGTACCGTCTTGATGCGATTCGGACCACTAATGGTGTCCATATAGCGGTGGATTAAATAATTTTTAAAAATCATAAACATTAATTAAAACAAAACAAATGTAGTCCAGGTATTTCAACTGTCTTCTTCATAATAAACTTGTTAAATTTTAAAGACAATTTATGGACACCTTGTATATTCTTAAATATCTCTGATCTATTCCATGTAATATTCCGTTCATTATACAAACAAATTGGATTATAAAAATATGCTTTGACGTCTCTTATAGCGATAATTCATTCTCGAAAATGAACAGGCCGGTTGGAAGCTCACATTTGTATATATTCTTATACTACAATGACTAAATGCATCACCACTGGTTAGATATTTCATCGTTATGTGCCCAGGCTGTGTTAAAAAAATCCTCATAAGTTTGGAATTAACACAACTTAGTGGCTTGATTGGAATTATGGAATCCTATAATCGAACGCGGGGGGTACGCGTGAGTGTTGTCTGCTTTCTGTTTTTTTTCATAAAGTTTCTACACGATATAACATCTTTACAAATGCCTTTTATTTTGGTTCCTGAAGAACAGCGTGTAATTTAATTTAATTGTAGCATATTGCACGTTGCGAATCAATTGTAAGAAAATCGTCAATTCTGCCATAGCAAAAAATAAATAATATGAGTAAAGACTAAATTGTTGTCATTCAAATTTAAATAATTGTTATATATATATATATATATATATATATATATATATATATATATATATATTATACTAAGCCTCTTTAAGAAATTAAAGTTGAGCACTCTCGGGGATGTTAAAAATAGACTGTCAAAAAAGCTCTAATGCAAAGTTCCGAATAAGTTCGTAGAACACTCTCGACTAGTCTACTATATGTGCCCGCTTCTAGATAAATAGATCTTAATTTCCTTTAATTGCGTGACAGTTTCCGTTGGCTAAGTGGATATGGCGACTGCTTGCAGATTCTAGGCTGACTCTGTGAACCGGATTCACGCCTGCCGACCGTCTGATATTATTACTTTCTTGCACTGATGAAAGTTAAGTCAAAAGCACCCATCGGAACAACAGCTTTGATGTTCCGATGGGTGCCTTTGACTCAGCCCAGATTGCCGATCTGGTGGGCATATTTATAATGTACACTATTAGCAGAATTGTAGAGCCTAATTTAGTGGGTTTATACAGGGATGATGGACTATTTATCATCCCTAATAGTGACGACCCCCTGGTATCTAAAATACATTAAAAAAATAATAAAAGCCTTCAAATACCTTGGATTTAAAATAGATATAACCCCAAATTGTAAAGAAGTAAATTATCTAGATATTACACTAGACTTAAAAAGGGGGACATACAAACCATTCAATAAAGATAATCACACACCATCCTATATCAATACTAGATCTAACCACTCGAACTGTATAATTAAACAAGTACCTCAAACGATTAATACTAGAATTAATAAACTTTCGGCTAACAGGGACATTTTTGAAAAAAACAAACATTTATACAATAGAGCGCTAGAAAAAAGCGGATATAGTGAAAAACTCAAATATACCAAGAAAGAAAATAAAAATAAAAATAAATCCAGGAATAGAGGCCGGAAAATAATATGGTTCAATTCTCCGTACTGCCAACTATCTAACATCAACATCGGAAAAGTATTCTTGAACCTGGTAGATAAGCATTTTAGTATGAATAATCCACTTAGGAAGATATTTAATAGAAAAACCATCAAAATCAGTTACTCTTGTACTAAAAGCATGGATAGAATAATCAGCACCCATAATCATAAATTACTAAAATATTCTAGTAAAAATGAGGTTTCAGTAGATAAATGTAATTGTCAAGTGAAAGATAACTGCCCACTGGACGGTAACTGTAAAGTTGAGTGCGTGGTTTATAAGGCCACTATTCACCCGGAAGATAACTACAGGGACAAGAAACTTTACATCGGCATTTCCGCGAGTAACTGGAAACAACGTTTTTATGACCACAAACACTCTTTTAATAACCCAGAACTCAAGAACAAAACGGAGTTAGCTAAACAATGGTGGCTTCTGAAAAATGAGAACCGGTTCCCGGTGGTTTCGTGGTCAATCCTATGTTTTTCGGATGTTCCAAATGAATTTAGGCAAAGATGCAATTTATGTTTAGAGGAAAAAAATAAGAATCCTAAAATATGAGCACAATAATCTTTTAAACAAACGCGATGAGCTTATGGCAAAATGCAGACATAAATGTAAATTTAAAATAACCAATATCTCATAATCCGATAGACCTCTAGATTTTTAACGGTGAAGATACCAAATAGATAAAAAAAAAACAATAAGTATTTATAATAATATGTGTTATGGGCACGTAATTACTGACTTGGTGATATTCATTATAGGTGTTTTGGGAGGTATGCATATATAATTGTACTTTAAGATAATTGTTTATTCTGATTATTTAATCAAAATAAGATAGCCTTAAGAAATTTTTCTGCTGATAATACACTAATCATTGAATTAATTTAAGTATAAGTGTCTAATATTATCACTAGACATTGTTAGATTGGAATTAGGTTATAAGTATTGGTTTCCATAGATTATAAAATTAATGTAAAATGAATTTTTAGAACTCAGATTATTAATATATTACGAATATAGAATGTCTATGTAAATGTTTTGTATTTAGATACATATTGGCATCTGTGTGTGTATGCATTAGATTCAAATATAATCTTAAATAATTTTTATTTTTCAAATATATCCTATCTCGGATCTAGACAGAATTCAAACTTGTAAACCTTTCACAGTTTGTCAGTCGGTTGATGACACGCTAACGCCTGTCTGTCTCTCTTCTTATCTTTTTCCCTTTCTTTTTCCAAGTCTAGCCGAATTTGTATGACACAAAAAATATTGTTGCGTGCGTGCGTGATCGTAGGATGCGTATATATGTGTGTGTGTGTATGTGTGTAGAGACGTATATACGTGTTTATATAACCAGGTCGTAAGTGTTAAAAGAATATGTGTTTTTAACTCAGACGTTATTTAAAAAAAAACCAATAAGATACATTTCGATCGCCTTAGTTAAATATAAGTTTTTAATTCCTCCTCGCTCTGTAAGGGGTGTTCAGATTGGTTGCAACCATCACTCTCTCTGGTTGTATTTGAATTGTTGAAGGTGAATTCAATTTTCTGTCAGTCTCAAAAATGTAATTGTCTAGTTAGATGCCCGAGGAAACCACAAGGTTGAAATAAATTATTGCATCGACAATTATGTAATTTCGTGTTATTATATTTTATGTTATATATATATATATATATATATATATATATATGTGTGTGTGTGTGTGTGTGTGTGTGTGTGTGTGTGTGTGTGTGTGTGTGTGTGTGTGTGTGTGTGTGTGTGTCATAAAGAAAACATAGTTATTTCTGGGAAATAAAATTTAAATTCATGATGTTTTATGGTCCGGGGATTAAAGTGTCGCGGAAAAATTAGGACGATTCCTCATTTATATTGCATTTGAGATAACGTTCATTGACCAGCGTTCATATATTGTGCTATATCATGCATGGCCAACCTATGTTCATGTGTGGACCAAATAAAGTTTACTCAGTCTAGACACGAGCCAGGGCTCTTATTATAGACCACGCATGTGTACTGATGCATTCATATATCTTATAGGTATAGATATATCCAACTATTGATGTTTATTAATTTATGAATCTGTAGTTATCAATAAAATAATTCGTTATATAAAAAAGGTATTCAAAAAGTAATATTAATAACTAAAATAATAATTAAATAACATAATTCACTAATTTTACCATGAGAAAGTTTCCGCTGTCCACAAAAAAAGCATTTGTGGGCCGGATTTATCCCGCGGATATAACGTTGCCTACACATGTGTTATATAGTACCAGACGGGGTAGAGATAGATATATTAATATTTGTTTCAGAAATTATGTCTGGCTATAGTGAGCTCTGATGAGGATAGCTTTGTTTTGAGCACTGGCCTGTTACTTTTATTTTTTGATAACGAGCAGCTCTAGTTGTATAAATTTGAAATCAGAGTAAGGAAAAAGCAATGTAAGATCATATGAATTACAGGGCCAAATCAAAATGTATCTCCTTAAATCACTACGACAGCATATACGCATTATCACGTCACTAAATAAAGAAAAGATGACTCCATGATGTTGGGTGCTAAGTATATTAACACGACCATATCGGGTAACGACGTAAGATCGTTAACCGTGATCGAATATGTTGGTTTCGATAGAGCGATATGGATCCAGTGTAATAAAAGGTATACATAAGTCAGCGACTTGATTGATATATCGATTGAAGAAAACCAGCATCAAATTAAACACCGCAAGATTAGCAATCACTTTGTTTATCTACTGAGATTAATGGGAAAATTGATGAATAGATTAAAAAATCGATATATAGATAGATGGATAGTTTAGTAGATAGATAGATAGATAGATAGATAGATAGATAGATAGATAGATAGGGGAGAGAAAGAATAAGAAAAAGATATGTAATTAAATATTATAACAGACAAAGCTATGGCAAACACAAATATGAAATAATGTAATGAGATATTATAAGATACGAAGCTACGGTAAACAAAAACATGAAACTGTGTAAAGAGATATTATAACAAAAAAGCTATGTTAATAACAAACATGAAACTATGTAATGAGATAGAACAAACAAAGCTATGTCAATGTCAATGTCAATGTTTATTTAATTATATCTTTTAACAACAAACGTATGTAAACAACGACCGTTGAATTATGTAATGAGATATAACAAACAAAACTATGTCAAACACCAACATCAAATTATGTAATAAGATATCATAGCAAATAAAGCTATGTCAAACAAAAACATCAAATTATGTAATAAGATATGATAGCAAATAAAGCTATGTCAAACAACAACATCAAATTATGTAATAAGATATCATAGCAATAAAGCTATTTCAAACAACAACATCAAATTATGTAATAAGATATCGTAGCAAATAAAGCTATGTCAAACAACAACATCAAATTATGTAATAAGATATCATAGCAATAAAGCTATTTCAAACAACAACATCAAATTATGTAATAAGATATCATAGCAAATAAAGCTATCTCAAACAAAAACATCAAATTATGTAATAAGATATCATAGCAAATAAAGCTATGTCAAACACTAACATCAAATTATGTAATAAGATATCATAGCAAATAAAGCTATGTCAAACAACAACATCAAATTATGTAATAAGATATCATAGCAAATAAAGCTATGTCAAACACCTACATCAAATTATGTAATAAGGTATCATAGCAAATAAAGCTATTTCAAACAAAAACATCAAATTATGTAATAAGATATCATAGCAAATAAAGCTATGTCAAACAACAACATCAAATTATGTAATAAAATTATAGCAGACAAAGTTATGTAAGAAACGAACATAAAATAATGTAATATAACATTATTAAAAACAGCTATGTCAAACATTAACATGAACGTATGTAATGAGATATTATGAAAAACAAAGCTATGTCCAGCACCAACATTAAATATATACTGAGATATTATAACAAACAAAGCTAGGTCAAACACAAACTTTAATTATGTAATGAGATATCATAACAAACTAAGCTATGTAAAAACAAACATGGAATTGTGTAATGAAATATTATAACAAACAAAGCAATGTTTAACAGTAACATGATATTATTCAATGAGATATTGTAACAAACAAAGCTATGTCAAACACTAACATGAAATTATATAATAAGATATTTTAACAAAATAAGTTAAATCAAACACCAATATTGAATTATTGTTGTGGCCATGTAAAGGGGCTGGAATGAAAACACGAACTCGGGGTTTAAGGAAAACAAGTATATTGAAGAAAAGTATCATACAACAGAGAAACAAGAGTGGTTGTACGTCAGTCTTGACTGCCAGTATAGACTGGGGTTGATTGAGGTATTTAATTGCTTCCCACCGCAGGAATATGTGACACAAGGTCGAAAAGGTGGGGAAGAGGCAAGCCAGCGCCCCTAAAGAAGGAGCACTCTGGCCTAGCAAAAATAGCCTGGACAGTCCCGTCGACATTCTCTAGTTTGGGCGCCTCAGGCGATAAGAAATAAACTTACTCCTCCCTAAAGAGGGGAGGCAAAGCCTGGGAGGGTGCACCACCTAGGAAAACCCAGGATAGTATACCTCATCCCGGCAGATAAAATGCCACCGAAATAGTCCAGTTCCTGCCGGACTGATTGTCGAGAACGAATCCTCGACTTGTATTACCTTACCCCATCCCGACGTCCACACTCAACCGAAGTTAAGGAGAAACTGATCGGTGGTTCAACACTGAAGAGCAAGTGCTCAAAGTATTTATTGTGAATGGAAGAGTTTAAAGTCCGTTATAGGTAAGGTACCATAACAACCACTTAACAAGCCCTACCCCTTCATGTGTCATAGTATCGTTTCCTGTTTAGATTGACGCTATTCTGATTCTGCTTATGTCGAAAGTGTTGTATCTGATCACCATAACTTCTTTCCTGCGGTGTGCTGTTGGTGTCTTATTATAATCGTTCCCTTATATGATGTAGGGGTCTCTTATGAGAAAACTTAGGGCCTCTATGAAATTCAGATATTATATCATCCAGTTTTTTTTTTTATTCTAGACTTATCACATCTTTAAATTTTGAAAAGAAATGTCTTCTTTGCTTCGGCATTCATCTTCAAGTACAGTCAACTTATCTTTCATAGTCTTTAGCACTTATGAAAACACTTTGAGTTTAAACTTTAGCGATTCCAACTTTGGCACCATTAATCCAAAGAATGTGACTTAAAATTCTTTCAGTTGTGTATTAACCATTTGCAACGTGAATTTTGTGTCCTTATGTGCTTTTATTTATGTCAACAATTTATTTTGTGTTCATTTCATACGATGTTAAATGGTTGAAACAAATTTCTTTTTTTCGTTTTTCTGACTCGATCGTCAGGTTTTGGCTAAAAAATCTTGTTTGGTAAACCCCAGAAATTGAATAGCTGCAATAGGTCTACGCCAAACAAATTATTGGTATTTCTTAGTATCAAATCTTTTGCTTTTTTCGTAGTTCTGTTTAAAGTAATGTCAGGAATTATTTCACCCTCGAATTTTATTTTGTAACCAGTCACCGTTCTGGCTATTTCGTTGGTTCTTATCATGGTCGGTTTTCCCAACTTTCTCCATCTATGCATGTTGATAATCGATATGTCTGCACCAGAATCTAATTGTAATTTTACGTTTTTATTTTTATAATTATGCCGCCATATTAGTTCGTTTTTGATGGATTTAACCCGAGATTTATTTCTCTATTCGTTCTGCAATGTGAACTTTTGTGTCCGACTTTTGTACAAATTATACAGGTTTTAAAACGATATGGGAAATTTGTTACCCAATGAAAGCTATCACACGATAACGAGGGCTCGGCGGTGATTTATCCTGTTTTCATAGGGCTGGATTGTTTGTGTAGAGGCGTGAAAATTTTTTTTTCGTTTTGAATTGTTTTGAGGGAGAGTTGAATTTCAATTTTTGACGTACTTTTCTAATGTGTGCAATGCCTGACTCTTCGATGTCCTTTTAATTCTGTTTAATACTAATAAATCTCTGGCAGTCTTAAGCTAATTTCTGTAGTGTTAAATTAGGTTCACTTTCTAATTTATTTCGCGTTTTTCCTGATACCAAACCTTGTACAAAAATTAAGCATTTAAAAATGATCAGCACTAAGTTCGACTAATTCGAAATCTTCACGATGTTTATTGACGATTGATGCGAACGTTGAATAATCTTTGCTGTCTTTTTTGACCAAGTTCAAACACTCCCAGGGTCTGTGAAACAATGAAGTCTTGGAGCTAAATAATTCAGTTAAAAGATTTACAGCTTAAGCAAAAGTCAAATCGCTCGTTTCCTGGGACAAAATAAAATCCACGAACTTAGTATGCTCGGTGGTGTCTAATTTTCGGAGCAGTAGGCGAACCTTTTTAGTGACTGCCCAATTTTCACAATCTATTTTGTATAGATCCTCATATCTTCTAAAATACGAAGTAACGGTTTTATCTCCGTCTAGGGAATAAGTGAAATTGTCAATTTCATTCCAAACGGCATTCTGCGAGAAAGCATTATTATTTTCGTTACTGTAACCCCTAACCGATATTGTTTGCATTGATACTTCAATCTTTTTGTCGGCTTCTTTTTTGTTCTATTAGAAGATTTAAAAATCTTTTTTCAGTTTTCAGTAGCCTTTTGTCGGCTTTTTTTTGTTTTAGTTGCTTCTGCATTTGATACTGCACTAGTTATGTTGTAGTAGCTTTAATTGCTTCCATGTTCAAACTGTATCCTTTTAGAATACAGCTTTTTAGAAACTCTTATTTCTATATTACGCTTGCTAAACGCAATCTTAGTTGTAAAAAGTGTAGAAAAACTTTTTTCTTTTTTCTCTACTAAACAGAAAATCAACGTTTTTAGTACGCTTTTAAGGTAACCGTAGAATTTGCGGTCGGCATTTTAGTCAACAGCGAAAAACGAAGATAAGGTTTTTATTTATTTTCTTTCAGCAGTAGAATTTTCTGTTTTAGAGAGACAATGAAAACTGATGTATTCCCTTGTTTACAGTTAACAACATTGTCGTAATAGCAATAAAAAGTCACTCACCTTTCTTCAATTGGAGTAAAAAGTTGGTCTTCTACGTGTTTTCCCCCACCGGTGAAGCCAGTTTTGAGAACAAGTGCCTTATCTGGTAAATTTGCCGTTTATTTCTCCACGTTTTCCCCTTTTTAAAAGCTCTCCTTTATATACTTAGTCGCCAGTTATGGCGTCCATTTTAAGGTTCTCGGTAATCCTTTACTGTAACCACGTCGTCAATTGTGGTGGTGTAAGTTTGAAATCCTACATCGCCAGTTGTTGTACTGTCCTTTTTAAGGTTCTTAAGAAAAATCCTTAACATTGTTGTATTTTCCCGTGTAAATTCGAATACTTCTTAGCCAGTTGTTGTGATGTCCTATTTAAGGATTTTCGCGAATTGTTGTGAGTTCCATGTAAGTTCGAGTACTTCGTCGCAAGTTGTTGTGGCCCTGCAAAATGGCCGGAATTAAAACACGAACTCGAAGTTTAGGGACAACAAGTATATTGTAGACAAGTATGATACAAAAGAGGAACAATAATCGTTGTACGTCAGTATTGACTGCCAGTATAGGTTGGTGTCGATTCAACAATGGGAAGCAGGTGCTCCCAGTATTTATGGTGGATGGAAGAGTCATAAGTCAGTTATAGGAAAGGTACCATAACAATAATGTAATGAGATATCACAACTAAGCTCTGCCAAACACCAACATCAAATTATGTAATGAGATATTATATGAACCAAAGCTATGTAACAACCTAAACATAGAAATAATGTGTTGATATATTACAACAAACAAAGCTATGTAAAACACCAACATCAAATTATGTAATGAGATATTATATGAACCAAAGCTATGTAACAACGCAAACATAGAAATTATGTGTTGATATATTACAACAAACAAAGCTATGTCAAACACCAACATACAATTATGCAATGAGATATTAAAACAAAGCAATCGAAAACACAAAATAAAAAATTATGTAATGAGATATTAAAACAAACAAGCTATGTAAAAAACGAACATAAAATTATGTAATGAGATATAATAAACAAAGCAATGTTTAACAGTAACATGATATTATTCAATGAGATATTGTAACAAACAAAGCTATGTCAAACACAAACTAGAAATTATTTAATGAGATATTATAACAACGCTATGTAAAAAAACGAACGTGAAATTATGTAATTAGATATTATAACAAACAAAGCTATGTCAAACACCAACTAAAATTAAGTAATGACGTATTATAAATAACAAAAATGTGTCAAAATCAAACATGAAATTATGTGTTGAAATATTATTACAAACAAAGCTATGTACAACACGAACAGGTTAATATGCAACCACATATTACAAACAAAGCTATGTTAAACACAAAAATGCAATTACGCAATAGGATACACCTAACAAAGCTATGTTAAATACAAAAATGCAATTACGCAATAGGATACAACTAACAAAGCTATGTTAAACACAAAAATGCAATTACGCAATAGGATACACCTAACAAAGCTATGTTTAACACAGAAATGCAATTACGCAATAGGATACACCTAACAAAGCTATGTTTAACACAGAAATGCAATTACGCAATAGGATACACCTAACAAAGCTATGTTTAACACAGAAATGCAATTACGCAATAGGATACACCTAACAAAGCTATGTTTAACACAGAAATGCAATTACGCAATAGGATACACCTAAAAAAGCTATGTTTAACACAGAAATGCAATTACGCAATAGGATACACCTAAAAAAGCTATGTTTAACACAGAAATGCAATTACGCAATAGGATACACCTAACAAAGCTATGTTAAACACAAAAATGCAATTACGCAATAGGATACACCTAAAAAAGCTATGTTAAACACAGAAATGCAATTACGCAATAGGATACAACTAACAAAGCTATGTTAAACACAGAAATGCAATTACGCAATAAGATACAACTAACAAAGCTATGTTAAACACGAAAATGCAATTACGCAATAAGATACAACTAACAAAGCTATGTTAAACACAAAAATGCAATTACGCAATAACATACAACTAACAAAGCTATGTTAAACACAAAAATGCAATTACGCAATAGGATACAACTAACAAAGCTATGTTAAACACAAAAATGCAATTACGCAATAAGATACAACTAACAAAGCTATGTTAAACACAAAAAAGCAATTTACGCAATATGATACAACTTACAAAGCTATGTTTAACACAACAATTCAATTACGCAATAGGATACAACAAACAAAGCTATGTCAAAAAGCAAATATAAAAGTATTTAATTACATTTAAGAAAGAAAATCTATGTTACAGCGAACATGGAATTGATTAATGAAATATAACAAACAAATCTATGTCAAACACAAACATGAGATTACGTAATAATATATTACAACAAACAAAGCTATGAAAACACGAACATAAAACTATGTAATAAAGTATTACATACATAAAAGCTATGTCAAACACTAACATTAAACTATGTAATGAGATTTTACAATAAACAGAGCTACGTTTAATAATAACATAGAGCTTTGTATTTAGATCGGATTACGAACAACCCTATTTCAAACTGGGACATGAAAAGACGTAATGAGATATTATTAGTACTAAAGCTATGTCAAACACCATAATAAAACTTTTTAATTAGAGATTATAACAAACAAAGCTGTGTCAAACACGAAAATTAAACTATGTAATGAGATATTATAATAATCCAAGCTATATCAAACACAAACATTAAACTATCTTATCAGATATTACAACAAAAAAGCTATGTCAAACTCGAAGATGAAAATCTGTAGGGAGATATAACAAACTAAGTTATGCACAACTCAAATATGAAAGTATGGAATGAGATATTATAAGAAACAAAGCTATGTCAAACACGAACATACAATTACTTAATAACATATGATAAGAAACAAAGCTATGCCACGCACCAGCATAAAAAACTGGAAAAAGATATTATAAGAACCAAAGGTATGTCAAACACGAAAATGAAATTATGTAATGAGATATTATAAGAAACAAATCTATGCCAAACACACATAAAAAGCTGAAATAAGATATTATAAGAAACAAAGCTATGTCAAACACGAAAATGAAATTATGTAATGAGATATTATGAGAAACAAATCTATGCCAAACACACATAAAAAGCTAGAATAAGATATTATAAGAAACAAAGCTGTCAAACACGAAAATGAAATTATGTAATAGGATATTATAAGAAACAAATCTATGTCAAACACGAAAATGAAATTATGTAATGAGATATTATAAGAAACAAAGCTATGTCAAACACGAAAATGAAATTATGTAATGAAATATTATAAGAAACAAAGCTATGTCAAACACGAAAATGAAATTATGTAATGAGATATTATAAGAAAAAATCTATGTCAAACACGGTAATTAAATTATGTAATGAGATATAAGAAACAAAGCTATGTCAAACACGAAAATGGAATTATGTAATGAGATATTATGAGAAACAAATCTATGCCAAACACACATAAAAAGCTAGAATAAGATATTATAAGTAACAAAGCTGCTAAACACGAAAATGGAATTATGTAATGAGATATTATAAGAAACAAATTTATGCCAAACACACATAAAAATCTAGAATAAGATATTATAAGAAACAAAGCTATGTCAAACACGGAAATTAAATTATATAATGAGATATAAGAAACAAATCTATGCCAAACACACATAAAAAACTGAAATAAGATAGTATAAGAAACAAAGCTATGTCAAACACGAAAATGAAATTATGTGATGAGATATAAGAAACAAATCTATGTCAAACACACATACAAAGCTGGAATAAGATATGATATGAAACAAATCTAAGTCAAACACGAAAATGAAATTATGTAATGAGATATTATAAGAAACAAAGCTATACCAAACATCAACATAAAAAGCTGGAATAAGATATTATAACAAACAAAACTATGTCAAACACGAAAATGAAATTATGTAATAAGATATTATAAGAAAGAAAGCTATGCCAAACACAAATATAAAAAGCTGGAAAAAGATATTATAAAAAACAAAGCTATCTAAAACACAAACATAAAATTATGTAACGGGATATAATAAACAAAGCTATGTTAAACAGTAATATCATTTTTTATGAAATATTATAACAAACAAAGCTATGTCAAACACGAACATTAAATTATGGAATCAGATATACTAAACAATGTAATGCTTAACAATAACATGATATTATTTAATGAAATATTATAACAAACAAAGTTCTGTCAAACACTAATTAAATTTAAGTAATCACGTATTATAAATAACAAAGCTATGTCAAACACAAATATCAAATGATGTGTTAATATATTATAACGAACAAAGCTATGTTCAACATGTAATCATTGAATGAGATATAACAAACAAAGCTATGTTAAACACGAACATGAAACTATGTAATAAGATATTATAACAAACAAAGCTATGTTAAACACGACAATACAATTACGCAATGTGATATAACTAAAAAAGCTATGTCAAAAACAAACATGAAATAGTGTAAGGAAATTTTATTACAAACAACAGTACATCAAACACAACCATGTACTATGTAATGAGATATTATAATGAGATAATAAGATATTATAAGAAACAAAGCTATGTGAAATACTAGCATTAAATTATGTACTTAGATATTACAAAAAACAAAACTCGAACATAAAAATAGGTAATCAGATATTATAACAAACAAAAATATGTTAAACACAAACATGGAATAATAGAATCAGATATAATAAACAAAGCTATGTTAAACAGTAACATTATATTATTTAATGAGATATTGTTACAAACAAAAATATGTTAAATACTAACATGAAATTATGGAATCAGATATAATAAACAAAGCTATGTTAAACAGTAACACAATATTATTTAATGAGATATTATAACAAACATAGCTGTTAAACACGAACATGAAATAATGTAATGATATATTACAACAAACAAATATATGTCAAAAACAAACATTAAACAATGTAATTAGATAACATAAACAAACTGGTAATTTTTAAATACGTTCTTAGAGAAATTACAAATTAAACAGATACTACACTTTGATTCCTGTCGGAATGACGAATGAAAGTATAATCTCGCGTGTCTCTGCCATCTATTTGTGGACTTTATCCAGTGATTAACACTTAAAACTTCCTGTCTTTACATTGGCTCTGACTTGCATTACTTTCAACGAAAGCTGAAAAGAAGCTGGGTTGAAGCCATTAGGCTTACCCACGCACACTGTCGAATTGTGGAAGCACTTTTACTCACGCATTCAACAAATAAACTTTGACCGTGCGTGCACGATACTCCGTAAATCAATAAACGAGTGCGGGGTTTATTTCTGTTTACAAACATATCGGTTCAAAATTACCAAGTGTTGGATTAAGTCATACATTACGTTATCTCTGGCAGAAGTCATATTAACGTACTCTATTGCAATGTTGAATATAATTGACTTAAACCACTCAGGGAACAAAAAACTAAATAATACATTTATATATATATATATATATATATATATATATATATATATATATATATATATATATATATATATATATATATATATATATATATATGATTGCTACTTCTATACATCAGCAGGCCATCCCTACAAGATTGCAATGCCAGGTTATGAGCACGCAGATGGCTCAGCAGGCCCGACTAATTTTTTACAAGTTTTACTGCAGATATGACATACAAGGCTACAGGTTTCCGTCTGTATGTAGCTATGTTAAAGTCCTATTTGACACGCGATATATATATAGACACTGAAGAGCTGTGATACAGCGAAATAGTCTTATATGGATGAATATATATATATATAGAGAGAGAGATAGATAGATAGATAGATAGATAGATAGATAGATAGATAGATAGATATATACATATATATACATATATATAACATACATATATATATATATATATATATATATATATATATATATATATATATATACTAGACGTATTCGCAAACCGTTTGGTCACAACCACTTCCACTATTTATTCTACTTTGATTTCATTCATAAACTGCAGCATATCTGTAAAGAAATTCTTCTTGCATATCAAAAAGTAAAAAGTATTTTTACTGTATTTTTGTGAACGAAAATTTACACGTAGGCTTATCGAAACGTTTGATCATGCAACTATTTGACGCCAGCTCAATAGACACAAATCCTAAGTGTTAACATTTCTTTCTCGTCCTCTAAATGCGGAAATATTCTCGTAGATTACCCCACCATATAAGAACAGAAATAACAGATACTAAAAGCCTTACACATAGAAACAAAAAGTCAGTCATAAATACAATTAATTTTTAATACAGTGAAGTCGTTTTAAAATGTCTCTAACAATAGAAATGCTCTATAATTGCTATCATAAATCTTAACTGTCTCGCCAAAAATATTCACGATCTTTTGTCTTTATTTTATACCAACATCCAATGATGGTTTTAGAGCGAGTCGAAAGTACTAGGGTCGACAATCACTGTGACAAGTTTATCAACTAGTTGCACCCTAAGATTAGGACACTCATTAAGAAACTCGAGAAGATATGCAAATATAATTCTTATTCCAAGTGGGTACAAGATCCATTACATGACTTTGATTCTAGAAAATGTGTAATATTTAAGTCTTTGCATGAAGACGACATTGAAATTCAGAGAGTCTTGCTTAATTACTATAGATCAAATTTAATGCAAATCTTAAATATATTTCTTATTTTCGAATGGAGGTTTTGTCCATATTATGCCCACCTTAAAAAGGATTGAAATACAACAAATTAACTGAATGTTATAATATCACAAAATAGGAGGTATCTGACTTTTCACGAAAAGCTTCCCCTTCCTCTTTGCCTCATTTGGATAAAACTAAGTAAACTAAATATAGCCCACATGACTTACATTTACGCCTATCTAATTTGTATACAAACATACATAGAAATATATAAGCATATACACATATCTAAGTATATATATATATATATATATATATATATATATTGGTGCGTAAAATATATGTTTATGCATATTTCTTATTATAAAGTCCAAATTATTCAAGGTAAAAGCTCAGTGATTGTAAATATTAAACAACAGAGCATATACAAATAAACAATATTACGCTAAGTGACCAAGTTTTTATTCCTTTTTCTCATTATTTTTTGATAAAATTAAGACGTTTTATATTATAGGACTTATATGAAAAATGTAGTTTTATTCAATTTATAAGATAACATATGTCTTTGATTTATTTCTGTTTCATGATGTTTTATATATACTTTTAAGCAATGTTTTAGGCTATTCTGTTTTAAATGTTGACTAATTTTTTCATATCCTTATGGTACCTTTCATATAAGCCATTAAATAAATAAAAACACTCTCTTAGTTTATTTAATTCAATCGAAAACATGTCTTTTATTTATTATTGCTTAAAGATATTTATCTATATACTTTTGGAAATGATTTTGAATTTCTCCGTTTTAATTGTGGGTTATTTTATAGGTATTGTAAATGCATTCTCGTCAGTTAATCAATTTGTTTTAGTAATGCAGTTTTCACCATTAGTTGTGTTAATATAATATGAGGCAACACATTCAATGAAGCTTCCAAGTCTTTTGATAAAAAAATTAAATAGTTATCTCTTTCATCCCCCCTATCCATAAAGTTATTCAATCTTATAACGGTAGCTACGTATGTATCTTTATTATTTTCAAATCCTTTTTAAATGTTAATACATCATGTTAATCAATAATGGATCGGTGCTTATCTAGTTATTTATCTAGTTATTTGTTATGTAAGACTCACGTTTAAATAACTTTAAGTAGAGTCTTAATAGTATTAGCTCCCTAATTATGTTATATTCTCCTCTTATATAATGGTACAATTGGTTTATAATTAGTTAAATCAGTTTAAACTCCTTGCATTTTCGTTTCTTTATATTTTGAAATACGTTTTTACTTAACCATCATTGTACATAAACGAGTCAATATGTTGTACTAGGTTGGGTCTAGTCTACAAAATACTAAAAGCTGAACAAGATCGGAGTATGGGAAAGTGTCAAATTTCGAATATGATTTATTTTAGTTTACAAGTCATTTTCCGTTTACATGTGAAGCACTAACTCGCTCAGTTTTCATGATAAATCAATACATCTTGGATTTTTACCGGGTTTTCAGGGCCAATCTTTCACATGAAAGGCTTACGAGTGATACCAAATAAACCTTTACAAACTATTAAGGAGTACGCCTACGCCCATTAACATTGTTGCATCCACCCTGATTCCCTTATGTCACAGTTCTTTTTCAAAACTTTTCACTCTTCATCATCAGTTTCCACAGGATCATTGTTCATATTGTCACAATTGCCGTATTGACAATATCCACATGCACTGGTAAATTCTAGTCCATGATTTCTGCAGGTACACTATAGGGCATTGCATCCTTCCAAACAGTTGCAATTAATTATCTGAACTAGTGAATCTGGAGCACGGCTTTTGTCCGTCATAACTCGAACAAGTTTGTCCTCTCTCAGGTAGCATCATTTCATTACTACATCCTATCTAGTCCATAACCTAGTAGAAGGTCTGCAAAGAATTAAATTTACAGGTAGCGGGCGTTGGTGGGAGTCGTTCTGGCGTGACGAATGTCTTAACTCTCGCAACTTTCTTGCAGATCATATTGTATTTAATTGATGCCAGGAAGACCTTCTGATCCACATTGAACCAAGCTACCATTGCTTTACAACCATTGGTTTCTCCC
>OY744526.1:44629316-44671816 GCA_963556195.1 Sepiola atlantica | reverse complement strand
AGCAGGCGTCGTCTCGAGTCGTAATTTCTATAAATTACGTAGATCATAAAATAAGATAGGACTTAAACCAAGCAATCTGTTTAATCTTGTAATTTGAAATGTCTAAGTTAATTTGAGGACAAAGGAAAATGGGTAAAAGTAATTATGCCCGGGTGCGGTTCGAACTCGCAGCCTCTACTTGTAATATGGCGGGCTAATCACTTCACCGACGACAAGGTGCGAAATTATGATGCTATTAAATACTAGACTGTCATTTATTGTTGTCTCGCTCGCTCGCTCGCTCGCTCTCTCTCTCTCTCTCTCTCTTTCTCTCTCTCTCTCTCTCTTTCTCTCTCTCTCTCTCTCTCTCTTACTCTCTCGTGCGGGAGCTATCTATATATCTATTTATCTATCTATCTAGAGTCGAAAATCAGTCAGACAAATGTAACGAATAAAGGAAAGAAAGAAAGCGCCCCTTTTCCACAGATAAATGTTTTAAAATGCGACTAAAGTACACATCATTTCAAATGACTGCACAACAATCTATTTAGTGCTTACTTACTTTTTTATAAAAGAAGGAAAAAGTTTTAGTCGAATAAAATTGGCAATGGAAATAACCTCAATTTGCCGAAATTAGTGTAATTTTGCAATTTGTAATATTATTTATTTTTAAATATTAAATTATTTATTCGTCATATTTTCTTTCTTAAATTGTTTAATTATCTCTCTTCCGTAAAATACGTGGCAGCTATAAATTACTAAAAAAATAACCAATATCATACTGTGACAATACCGGCGTCCTTCCTCTCTCCTTCAAACTCTTCTTCCCTATTACCTTTCCTTACACTTTTATATTGTTATCCTCATCCTTTTAATCCTCCTATTGCATAGTTTTCATATTAAAGCATAAGAATATACAAATCAAAATTTATTTAGCAAAAAATAGAATAGTGCAACAAGCCATGTAACATGACAGATGGGTACCACTTACATCCGCATAGAGTCTAAATGTTTTTCAGTGCAGCTTTACACCTTGATATAGTATTCATCGTGACAACCACCTCTGGCTGGTTTTCCACGGAGCAGAAACACGGACAGAGAATGATGCATTTCTTCTATTGAGCCTAAAGCGACACTGGTACATCTTTTGCTGATGTCCGCGGAGACCACGACTTGGCGCTGCTGTTAAAAACTTCCCGAAAGTTCGATTGGCATCCACATTGATTATATTGTACGCTAGAATCACCAAGGATCTAATGTAAACTCTTACAATGATAACATTCGTATGAGTTTTATAGTGTTTATGTCTCTTTGTCTTTCAGTTTCTCTCTCTCACTCTCTCTCTCTCACTCTCTCTCTCTCTCTCTCTCTCTCTCTCTCTCTCTCTCTCTCTAAGTATGTAATTGATAAGAAGGCTCTACACCAAGACCAAACGCAACTAAAACTGTACGGCAAATTCAACAGTTGTATTAATCTCCTGTCTCGGACCCATAAACACCTCAGCTAACGTTTCATTTTGTTTTTATATTTTTATTACAAAGACCTGTAACAAAACTAAACACACATTTTCAAGTGTAATATTTCACGCGGAACACAATGATGTTAATTATCATTCAATCTGACCGCTTGGTGTTCGGGAATTTTCGAATAAGAATAATTTCATGCGTAAAAATATACGAATCAGAATAATGGAAGAAAAACATGTTTCAAATATTTAAAGTAACACGCTTATATATTACATGTTTTGCATTCAGCTTTTAAAACATAAGGACCATTTTCATTCCAGAGCAACGTCGGGTTTCTGCTGTTAATAATTTATTATAGTTTAACTACAATCTTTCAATCTGTTTCTATATTTATTCAGATAGACAAAACGTGAAATACACCTGTTTAAATATAACCAGAACTCGCATCAGTGACGTAATATATTCAAAACGATATTTCAAACAATATTAGCTTGCCCTATTTTTCAAATTCTTTGAAAATTAACAAACATGAGAAACAATGCAGTCACTACAAACAGAAATAAAATATAAATATATATTATAAGTAACAGGCTTAGGGTAAGGGTTAGGGTTAGGGGATCATTAAGGACAGCCGTTCTGTACTCCAACACCAACCTATGATTATTTCTATATTACCATTTTATTCTTATATTTATTACTATAATTTTAAATTGGTTCCGGAGAAAATGATTTTAAAACAATTTATAGAGTTATTTGCCGTAATTCTTACAATATCTTAAACTTCTTAGATGAAAGAAATATTTTTCTGATTCAATAGTCATCAAGTTTGTCTATGAAGACCAGAAATTAATAAATTTAGCAATATTTTTTTACCATAATCTGCTCGAGGTTATACTAAATCAGTATATGTATAACTTATATAATTTTACATTTGATAATTTCCGAATATTAGACGGAAAGCCAGTAAAGACAAATGTCCTTTATATAATTGATGTTGATATTTTTAGGAGAATAATGGTGCTATATGGTTTATGGGTTAAGGCAATGCCGACAAAAATAAATCGTGCCAGTTAAAATATGCTATTTCGTATGCAATTCTTTTGCTACATTTTAAAGAAATCTGAGCCATCTTTATCACTACTTAGTGCCCTTCCAAAATTCCACTTTAAGGTCAACGTTTGGCTACGGGAATCCACTTAGCAATCTCCAATAACAATGGTTCTTAACATCAGACTTGTAAAATATACTATTACTTCTTACGATTCTCATTCGACCACATAAAAAGTCAGTGACGACATTATTTACGAGGAAAATATTAAAAAAATAAAAACCTGTATAGCATTCCAAATAAATTACGATCAAATTCTTAAATATATTCTAAATAATTAAAAAAAAACTGCAAACAATGTATAATGTCTTTCTAAAGTAAAGTTACATCTATTTCGAAAATATTTATGTTAGTTTCTTAATAAATTAATTAACATACAACGCTTATAACAAATACATGTGTTATAAAATGTGTCGTTAATTATGTTGAAATATGATTGAGAAAAATCTTACAATTAGTTTCAGATTCTAATATATTGAAGACGAATATTATTTTGGAATTTAATATCTGTAAATGGGTCTTAATATTTGAAAACGGATCTTAATATATGTAAATAGTTCTTACTATTTTGAAAATAAATCTGAATCATTTTGGAAACGTAACTTAATATTTATAAATGGATCTAAATAGTGTGTAAATGAGTTTAACATTTTGAAAATAGATTTTAATGTTTAAAAATAGATCTTAATATTTTTGCAATAGATCTACAACTTTGAAAATATATTTAAATGTTTTGAAAAAAAACATTTTTATTTTGAAAATGGATCTTTACTCCACGCAAATAGAAATAAGTTTTTTGAAAATGGATCGAAATATTTAGAAATTGATCTTAATAATTAGGAAATAGATCTTAATATATTGAAAACTGATGTCCATATTTTGAAAATCTATCTCAATCTTTTGAAAATAGATTTTAATATTTTTAAAACAGATCTTAATATTTTTAAATGTATCTTAATATTTTAAAAAGAGATATTTATATTTTTTCAAATCGATCTTAATATTAAACAAACAGATATAAGGATCTTTTAAATCGATCTTAATATTTTAAAAACAGATCTTAATATTTTTAAAATCGATTTTAATATTTAAAAAGAGAACAGATATTAATATTTTTCAAATCGATCTTAATATTAAAAAAACAAAGATTTATACTTTTAAAATCGATCTTAATATTTTAAAAACCGATATAATATTTTTTTTAATCGATCTTATTGTTTTTGTAATAAATCCAAACTTAGTTCGGATTATATAATATTAGTAAATTCCAACGTTTGATTACGTGACACGTTTTATGAGTAAATACTCTTGATAACATTCTGTAACGGTTATTCTTATAAAAGTGATAACGGACTTCTGGAAAGTGATCGTAACATTGCATTTAAATATGATTATCAGAATACATGCGTATGTGTACGTGTGTACGTGTGTACAGTTTGTACGTGTGCACAGTTTGTTCAATCGATTCGTGGTGACTTACTCAATTTATTAGATCTGTAGAAAAGGGCCCATGTCGCTCCTTCAGGTTCGTCGTGACGACTGTAAATAAGTTAATAGCTTTTGACAACTATGACATTATAGCAGACCATCTGGCTTAGAAGTGAGCTGAATCAGGATTTCTGCCTTAAAGAAACGATAAGAGTAAAGAGATACCTTCTAAGGAAAAGTGGCAAGATGGCGTCGAAAATGATATATCGACTGATTGTAGGACATAACAGTTTTGTGTCCTTTTGTTGCAAAAGTACATACGGGTATATATATATATATATATATATATATATATATATATATATATATATATATATATATATATATATATATGCATATATATGTATACATATATATATAAATATATATATACATATATATATACATATATATATATATATATATATATATATATATATATATATATATATATGTGTGTGTGTGTGTGTGATTTTTTGAAAGCTTACCAAAGCATTCCGTTCAAGAGCCACACAACACCACAGAAGATATTTTCATCCAGAAATCATTTATTTATCATTTAGCAAATTAAAGTGTTTATTACCTACACGTGTTTCACTACCAAGCAGGTACTTGCTCGGAAGATCATCAGGGAAAAATTTAGCACCTTGAATAAGATTAACAACACCCGGCAATACACAATGTGGTGTTGATTTTCTTGGGGTCATTTAAGAAGGGAAGAAAAAAATAAAGTTAGATAGAGAATAAAAAATATAAAATATAAAGTAAGAAAAAGAATAAAAAACTATATATAAAAAATATATATACAAAAATATATATTAAAAAAATATATATAAAGATATATATGAAAATATATCTAATAAATATATATAAAAAATGATAATAAAAAGCAAAAATATATAATTTAACCTAATTTAATAAATTGATGATGTCTTCAATGTTATTATTTTTTATTTTTTAAATTTTTTAACTTATTCCTTGAGTTGACCTAATTCCTGTCAGCAGTACCCATATTAATGGTCGAGTGATCCCGTTTTCGCGGAAAACACCTTGGATTATCCTATATATCCCTTAACGAAAATATATTAATGCCGCATATTGCCTCCAAATTCCATTATCATTTTGAAAGAACCTTCCAATTTATGAGATTAATCTTAACATTGTGTTCATGCTGGTATCTTTACATCCGGGATAGTCATAGAAATGTGTAAATTACCTTAACTGTATTGAAGTAAAGTTCAAAATTTCTATATATACTAAAAACATAAATATTAATATATATATTGTATCACAAGACTAGTTAATACTTTAAAGATGTTGTCCTAAGTTGTTGGGGCGGTTTACAACATATTAGGGAAATATTAATTTATTGAACTATGAATGATTCCATCATACTGCAGAACGACGAAGATGGAGAATAACATCATTCTCTCCACACACGGGGGGGGGGGCGGAGTTACCTATTAATACCACTTCCCGCCTAGTGCGATCTATGCTGGTTCAACTTTCTCCAGCCTCGCTACCTCTGAAGTTTTTAGATACATTTACTGGCTTTCCATTTGTCGCCCTACCCTAGCCTATATCTCCCTTACCCTTCCGTGGAGCTGTATTTGGGTACTTTATCTATTGAGGGATTTTCGGAATGGGTGGATTATCATGTTTAAGGGCTACGTCGAAGTAGGTTTCGGACTTCACTGACCATCCGTCTGATTCTCTAGAGTTAATTAACCCCACATTACTGCCATACATAAACTACATGAAATTTCCAATGCCTTCCGTATGCTATATCTATTTCCATGAATAATTATGATTTATTATTTATTGTTCAATTATCTATTTGTATGTTACCAAATTCCTTCACTCTACTTTGCTGAGGAAGTATTTACTATTGTTAACCTTCAATAGTACATCCTCCGATAGAATATTTCCACCTAGAGATCTCCCTCAACCCTATGTCCTGATTTCTACTGATAATCCAATCAATTCACATCTAAGCCTAAGTACATGCTGTTAGCTCATATCCTCTATATTATACGGTAAATTTTGCCCTAGATTGGCACAGGAAGTACCCTTACTGACTATCCTGGCTGTAAGTTTATATCGCCCTCCCCCCTTTTCTTCCTATCCAGGCTTTAAGCTTGATAACAGGTAACGGTTTCTATGCAGACAGCATTGTAATATTTCCTGCCTAGCGTTCAATAAATTATCTCCAGAGGTCATGATGCGGTATGACTCTAATGCACATCGGTTGCATCTCCTCCTTTTGTTCGGTCTATATTTGCTGGCCCTGCCTAAGATAGACCATTTCAGTTCGAAATGGTCTTATCTAGCAATGAGATTTCTCACAAAACGGCCAAGGGAAGTGTTGGGCCTATCTATGTTTTCCCCGAGGCTACCTCTGAATGAACTCATGTGATTTCTGAACCTATCTTTGAACTCACCCCCGTGGATCCGATATATGATCTCCTACTACTTTCTGGTATCACTTCGCATCTGTAGACAATGCTTGAGACCCTACAGTTTCCTCACATTGGGCAGTTGTTGGGCGCTCTGCATTACAGTTGTGTGCTGGGCCGATGCTGCATGTTCTGTTACTATGCATATTAACAACGATGGTTCCCCCTGAACTGGTGTTGCTGGGATCAACAGCAGAAGTGAATGTGTCTTCCCTTGGTTTAGCTATCTTACAGTTATTATATCCTATGATTGATGCGGCTATATTCCTACAGGTTGAAAAAGACAGTTTTACCATATATGTTTTAATGATTCTACCCAATCTGCTTTCACTTGGAAAATATTTTTCCATTATGCCATAAAAGATCTTTGAGATATTAGTTTTAATATGCTGGCTATAGAGGGATTGAATCATGTAGTGGCCCTTCTTCTATTTTTCTTCTTTCCCTCCCCCCTGATTTGGGGGCCATGTGTTGACAATTCGTTACTAACATCTTCACGAATTTCATTATTGTTTGATTCCCTCCCTACCCGGCTTTCATTACTGTTGGGTATACTCCCTACCCGGTTTTCATTACCGTTGGATACACTAGGTCTCCTATATCTGCTCTAGCCCATTGTCCTATTATATGAAACCATGGATCGAAAAGCAATCGAGCTCCCGTTTAGAGCCCCATCTCCAACCGAAGGAGGCCCACAGTACTTAATATCTTCCTTTTATCCTGATCTGGTTAAAGCCTCATTGTAGAAGTGCTTGCTGCTGTCGAATAGATGTTGATTCTTGGACAGCTTAGATATCCTACCCGAGATTGCAGGAATAATGGCTCTCTTCACCATCGGTGGGTGATTTGATTTAGCGTCGATATAGTAGAGTGTGTGGTTGGGCTTGTGATAAGGTTCATATGTGTTGTTGCATAGATCAAGCGTAACATCCAAAAATTTACCCTCTAGTAGTTTATATCTATAGTTACGCTGAGCTGCATTGTGCTGAATAATTTATTGAGTTTTTTCTTCTTAGTTTCAAGATTCCTGACACTCGTGTTGACAAAGAATAAGGCGTCGTCCCTATATAGACCGCCCGCCAGTTCAGGAAGTCTCTTGCGGATTTCCCTGAGGATATAGATCCCTACCAAGTCAGAAAATTGTGCTGAGTCCGTTGGACCCCATCGTAATATCGAAATTGTTTTCCCTATCCTTTCTGGTCCATAATTTATCATTGTATGATATTAGTGTTCTTCTTGCTAGTCTAATTATATCTATCTCTAAGTTTGTAATGTTGGATTCGTTTTTAGCCATAGTTAGTGCTTTTTCTAGTAAAGAAGAGGATATAGAGGGGTAGTAAAGAAGAGGATATTGAGGGGTAGTATGAATCTATATCCAACATGATGAATTTACTTTGATTAGTGGAGTGGAATTCCTTAAACCATCCTAGCACTTCATCTGATGAGGACCACAGATTCAATTGAGTTCTTTGTTTAATTCCTGGTAATATTCTGTCTTGTATTCTGGAATCTTACCATTGAACGTATACATAGGACGCAGACACGGATAAGGAATAACTCTAACATTACAATTCCGGCTGATAAAACTCTAAAAACATACTCCATGAACATGGAAACATATAACAACCTAATCTTGAAAGAACTGAATAAAAACTACAAAACCACAGGGCATGGGGTGCTACAGGAGATTAACTCGACAGCCCTTAAGATCTGCACAGAAATCGGCATAGAGGGAAATGTTGAGATCTACACCCTAAATGCCCTCGTTTCACTCTTAAGGATCATAAGCCATATTTCAGTAATAACCCATCCATTAGACTGATCTCGCCGTGTACTTCAGACATGGGTGCAATCAGCTAGAAAATACTAGACAGAATATTACCAGGTAAATATAATTTAATGTTTATTTATGAATGTTATATATATATATATATATATATATATATATATATATCCCTCTCGAGAGGTAATAAAATGGAAAATTAAAAAATTAACCACGTTGCAAGGTGCTCTCTCTTTAGGAGATCGGAACTCTTTTTAGAATCCTAGTACTTTTGTTTACATTCAGGATACAAGGTGTATCTTTCTCGCATTTCGCATTTTCAAAGCGTAGTCGTCACGTTTGTCGTATGGTTATGAAGCAAGGTTCATAATACTTGTACCGGTAGTCTGTTTACGTAATTACAAACTGACAAATGTAGAATACGCGAAACAATATATATATATATATATATATATATATATATATATATATATATATATATATATATATATATATATATGTGTGTGTGTGTTTGTGTGTGCGTGTGTGTGTGCGTGTGTGTGTGTGTGTGTGTCAATCAATATTAAAATATGTTTTATTAATAAATATATATCTATATACATAACCGTATATTAAGACCGAAAAATGACAATTATGGGTGAATTTTACCCCTGACAATTGCAGGAATGCATGAAATTATGGGAATGACTAATTAAGAAGCACATAATCTGTTTAAGTACCATGAAGCCTTACCTAAAGAGGCAGATATGACTGTATGCAAATGCAAATAAAAATATCTGAACCGAAAAAAAAATTATATATATATATATATATATATATATATATATGTATATATACAAATGTATAAAGTTCAGATGTATTTCCTAAATTAAGTTAAACCAATAGTCTGCAGAAGTTCTCAATAATAGATAGAGCTTTAAAAATATTTATTACATAAACATCCGTATGGCTGCAACTGCAACTGTATTTTGGCGACATCGCCTCATCGGAGCCAAAGTAATTATGAAGATGAATTCAGACAATAGGCATATATAAACATCCAAACTATAAGGTTCTATCTGAACATAGAAAAATTAGCCATACTGATGAGTCGTATAGATGACAAAATATGTTTGTGGATAAGTATCATATATATGCATATATACATAGATATGTATATATATACATATATATAGTACATTTCTCTAATTTATCATGTGTGAAAAATATACGAATTTATCCTTTTTTGCAAGTGTATAAGTAACAGTGATACAGTAGCCTCGACAGAATTCAAACTTTTTACGCCGAGCACAGAAGAGCATGCCATTTTGTATAAATGTTTCCTTATCTTGACAGATTTTGCTGATATATATATATATATATATATATATATATATATATATATATATATATATATATATATATATATATATATATATTATTTCTAATATACGGTTCTCAAGATGATATATCGTTGTCAGCTTTGATTTTAAAGAGATTGAAATAATAGAAAAACATTACGCAGAATTAGAAACATTTCTATGCTTAAAAGCTCTTCTTATGGGCGCTTGGACACATAAAATTAAAACAATTCTAAATCCATGTAATTAGATCTAGAAACGTGAAATCTGGTAGAAAATGGCTCTTATTTGGAAGGTGTAGTTTTCTCAAATACATCAATATACATTCGCAAATAGTGTTTTCCTAGAATATTGAGAATTATTGTTTTATTTTTTAATCGAAACTGGTTTGATAAATTACGTCATCATTTTGAGACGTCACCAACTATGCACGATATAGCTCAGTTCTCAGTTTTAATGGATGACAATACTTTAGTGACGCCACCCACTGGTCACGATTATACCTATCTGTGTTAATGGATGACTTCACAAAACGATGACGACATCCAGTGTTAACAGGAATAAACAAACAAGAACAACATAATTTTAGTAGTGTATCGACGGTTGTCTAGTAGACAACCCGTGACCCAGTTGACGTCTAGATGGTGCTATCACTCCTTGAGGTTTAAACCCTCTCAACCCTACTAGGGCCATTTTCTGTAAAATAACCGGTGTTGGAATATTGTAGAAGAGGGCCAGGTTATAATATTTTAATAATATACTAGACCAACAGGAGTCTAGACTTCATTGCGTCGTTGGTAGACGATTCCTGACACTTTGGGTCTGGGTAAAGGACATCTGCCCTCTCCATCTCTCTCATTTTATAGATGACGTTATAATTTTGTGACGTCATCTAGTGTGTACTGTTATCTCTAATCTTTATTTTATGGATGACGCACCCCTTCAGTGACGTTATCCTTTATGACACCATCCCTTTGCGACATCATTAAGTGTGTACGGAGATAAACAAGACAAGTTAACAAACAATATAAGAAATAGACGAACAAGATCCAAAGAGTGTTAGTTGTATATCGAATATCTGATATCGTTGATTCCGAATGATATCGTTTTATTTTCATACATATCAGACGGAGCTCTGTGTATACATTTTATCAGAATTGCATTACGTTTAAATGGAGAGAATTAACTTTCATATCCAACCATGCATCAATAGCTATTCAATATTTGCATCTGGATGGCAAAAATATTAACTGTTAATGATATATGATTGATATTTTCTAAAGTTCCACCTAAAAAAAGATAATATATACTAATTTAAAAAATAAAGTTTTTAATAAATTACTTTCCGGATTGTTAAATCTCTAGAAATTGATTTATTTACATATATATAATCAACATTTTTTGTTGTTTAATAGTTAATGGAGCGGGGGGGACTGAGATATAACAATACTGCTGACTGGTCGGTCAAGATCACGTGTTATGGAAGAGATAATTTTAATTTTATTTGAACAGTTAAATAGTTAGTTAGAAAATGTGTGTGTGAGTATCAAATTAGCTGTAAGCTCCCGCTCCCTCCCCTGACCAACATAAAAAGGCAAACGGTAATGGAAAGTTCCTAGTAATCGATAACGTAACGAACAATCTTGGCCGGAAGAATTTGTTTTCAGAATTAAATAATCGATTAAATTGATGTTGGGAATATTCGAACGTGTCCGTATTAAGCTATTCATGATAAACTTGTTTCCCGCCACTACAAGGGAAATTACAATATGGCGAACTGGTTCACCACGTAAAGAGTCCAAATACCAGATGAAAAACATTGAGACGATCACTCTGGAAAATGATCAAAAATAATCTACGCTGTTGCTGTGACCATCATACGATGCAAAATTGTGTGTATATCTTGCATGAAAATGACTATTAACAAATATGGCGGAAACAATAATAGTCTTCATTTTATATGTATACTAGCAAAACTACTCGCCCTCCGGGCAGCAATTAATTGGGGGAGGGTATAGTTAACTAATATATTTGTAACACTAACCCTAAGTCCGACTGGCACGTAATCGCCTAAAAGATGGACCCCCTTCGAAAAAAATAACGCACAGAATAACGCACAATTTGTGTTAAATATATATGAAACTGATCCATCACTCTAAATTCTAAAATATGTTTTCTTTCTTTCTATTTTCCAGTGTTCACACGTAATCGCCTAAAAAGCAAAAAATATATTTTAGAGGGGGTAGCGGAGTGTGTTAACCTGCAAATTTACCAATACTTTTTTTTTAATTTAGTATTTTTTAACTGTACGTCTCTTTTTTATTTTAATTTTAAGCAATTCAGTGTATTGGTGTTATTTTTTCGCGTGAAAATTTAATAAATGGCTTCTTAAAAATTATCTAAATAATTTAATACCTTATTTTTGTGTATAAATAAAAAAATTAAAAGTATAAATTAATACCCTCAGCTACCCCTCTCCCTCCCCCCTCAAAAAAATACGACTTACTTTTTTAGGCGATTACGTGTGGATACCCAGAAATTCTTGGCGGCAATAGAAAACAACAATAAAATTATTTTGGAATTTAGAGTTGAGTACCAATGTCGCATATAAATTTAACTTAAAATGATCCTCCATATCCGTGCCATTCTAGGGTCTTATGGTATTCTAGGGTTTGTTTTTGTTTTTTTGATCTTGGAGATAAATTCTGTGCGTTATTTGGAGAGGCAGAGGTCCACTTTTTTAGACGATTACGTGTTTTTGTACGACCTTGCCAGTCGGACTTACGGTTAGTGTTAAAAATATATTAGTTACTGTCCTAATAAGTTAGAATGACGCTGAAAAGTAGAATCACATTGTTTAAACTTAGCTGAGGGTATTAATCTACAAACTTATCAAAGTTTGTAGTTTAAATTATGGAAGTCTGAGTAAAAACATTGTTTTAACTATACCCATACCCAATTAATTGGTGTTTTTATATAAATATAGTTTGGATGAATCGAAAAAAACTTTCGCATTTATTAATTTAGAAGACAAAAAAAATAGGTTTAAAAAATATGAATCTATTTTTATTATTATTTCAAAAGCTGAGAGGGGTGAAAAACTTTTCTTTTATTTATTATCGCAAATACAATCATATTCAATAGTCGTCGTTGTCGAAAACAACAACAACTTTAGTTTTAAATATAAAGTATATATCTAAAAACAACTTTGTTAGTTATTGCATTCAATGCGGAGTGTATTTTTTCAAAATAAATTATTCCAGGTAATCGAAGTTGTTCGTTCGTGTAAACATACGAATAACCGGAAGTTATTCGAATTTCAAAGTAATCACTTTTAACGTTAAATGTTTTTCATAAATATATCTTCATTAATATTACTACTACTAATAATAATAATAACATTAATATTAACAAAACTTTTGAATATATATAAGAAAACTGTAAAACGAAAATAGAAATGAATTGTCTAGAATATTAATTCATTAGGAGGTGTTTTTTAAAATGATTATGCTAATGAAGCATCGAGATGAGTGTTTTGACGCAGTGTTCTGTTGGCTATACATAATGTATTTAAAGTGCCTTTTGGTCAAGATCAAAGTGTAGTATCTGTTCCGATGGATACTACACCCCATAGACTGGTATTGTCTTGGCCTTCGAGGCTTGATTTACGCCGGTCTATGGGATTGTCCTGTGCAGTTCTAGGAGGTCCACCCTCCCAGGCTTTGCCTCCCCTCTTTGGGGAGGAGTAAGTTAATTGCTTACTGCTTGAGGCGCCCCTACCGGGGAATGCCGACGGGGCTGCCCAGGCAATTTTTGATGGTCTGAGTGCTCACCTCTCGGGCGCTGGCTTTTCAACCCCCACTTTCCGACCCGACCTTGGGTCACATCTTACTTGTGGGAGTAGGATAAAACTGCCCTTGTGCCTAACTCCTGGAGAGGAGTAAATAATACTTAAATGTATAATTGAATTAAATAAGCGTAACGTGTTTTGATATAAACATAGTCAGGATAAATAAAAAAAAAACTATTTCGCATTTATTCATTTAGATAACATCAACTATTCGATATTTGCGTCTGAATGATCCATGGTAGTGTCACGGATCTGCGTATGAGTCATAGTAGATCTTTCGATATAGGTAGTTTGTCTACAGACGCCACACCTGTAGACAAAGCAGTCGTTCTTTGTTGAACTAGAGTACTACACCATTGACTTAATCTGGCGAGGTCATCCGCTGGGAGCCCACATCCACTGGAAAGCCCAAGGATTTACTGTAAACCTGGCAGAGGGCAGCCCGTGATTTTGTTCTGTACCTCTTATTTTGTGTATTCGCAGCTGACCTTTATATCTAGAGGCCGTTCTGCGATCCGCAATCTGGATAGCTGCTGGATGAGAGTTATCATCGTCATACCATACATATATTGGTTAGTAATATTAAATAAGAATAAACACAAGTTCTCTTTGTCCAGAAATGCCTATTTAAGAACCATTATCGGTAAAACCCTCCTGGATCGCTGCGAGAAACCCCAAATTTAAAAAAAACTCTCAGGTTTCGAAACGATATCATTAAGGTTATCAAGAAAATAACAATGATCTCGTTTGGCCATGACGTCAGATGAGATTCTAAAAGCAATGCGTACCACGCATTCAAGGAAGAATTTCCCGGTAAAAGACCTTGTGGAAAGCCTTCAAAGCGCTGGACAAACCAGATCCGCATCGATGTAGAGATTCCTTTGCGAACAGTGGAAAGATAGCCATCACATCGAACAATAAGGAAGGATTGCGAATTCAGAAAGTGGTCAAAAATACTCTGAGGATTATGCAAATAAGTAAAGTAACATTAAAGGGTAAATATGGCTTATATTTCCACACTGAATTTCAATAACTAGCAGGACCCGAATCCCGGCGTTGCCCGAGGGAAATATGAAAAATGCATTTGGCATTGACCTGGGAAAATATAAAATAATGATTTAATTTAATAAAAAGATCTATTAAAAGATAAAAAAACTCATAAAAGAACTCATTTCACTGTAAGTAAATTAGGTGATTAAACTAGGATGTGTTAAATAAGTATTTATTGTTTTAAATCAAACAAAATAGATTGTTTCTGTTATGGGTGACTGAGCTCCCCCTCTATCAGTTTTAAGTAGAGGCTTATTACTAAAAATAAAAACCGCTGCACCAAAAACTAAAAAAATAAATATGACTCAAAAACATTTGTGAAAGTTTCCGCGGTCACCGAAGGAGACATCCTTCTAGACTGAGGCTACTGGTGATGTTTTCCATCGTGTGCATATCTGTTGTGAGTGCAGAAATCCTAATTTCCCTATTTTCTGTTCGTTTTATTTTATTTTTATTCTTACATCTGCCCTGTCCGTGATCAGTGAAAAGAACTACTTATAGACTGAGGCAATTGTTATTTCCCTTAATAAAATTGCAATAAATGAAATAATTGGTTACACTTTTCCAATTCCAAGACTTTTCAAGACTTTTCAACGTATTGGAGCAACGTGTGATCTATTTGCGTTAATAATAGTTCATCGGCAGCACTTTTTATGGCCGCCATTGACCGCCCCTACCCGCTACTGTTTGTTGCAATCACAATTAAGGATTTGTCTTCCGTGACTCAAATTAACCAATCAATCACAACTAGTTAAAATTAAAGAAAATCGTCTGCCTTGAATATTAAAAGATATAAACAAGAGCTTATCTTACGTCCCCGCTGAATATTGGCCGACTTTAGAATATTTTTTTTTCTTTGTCGATTTATTTTTGTTTGACGTTTTGATAAAAGAATTAACCTTAAAGTGAAGTATCTGTTTTGATACTACACTTAATCTTTTCTCTCATCGGTCAGTGAAAGAGAAATCCTTCCGTTTTGCGCCAATTTTTATTGCACCTCTTTGTGGGGAGGGATTTTCTCCACATTAAAAACCGACACGTCTAACCCTGCCCTCGAGCAGAGAACAGTAAATGAAAAATTCATAGTAAATTGTAAAATTGACAAATAGTTAACAGTCGAGAAATGGTAAACGAAAAACAACAATAAATACCTTATATCAAACGGCAACGTGTGCACGGTGGTCTCGTCAACCGCTCTGGTCGCGGTGACGGATTGTGACTACCACTCGTGCCGATCGTCGTAGTCGCAATAAAAAATATATAGATCGAAATTCCTCTAGGCTGGGATGGCGACAATGACGATGATTACGTCGCCAATCTTGTCGTCTCGTCCAGCTACAAATACACTCCCACGTTGAAACTGTTTATATCAGCGAGCGATCACTGGGCGAACCGTAACCGGTTGGCTCTGTGAGGGCGAAAGATCGTTCAAAGCAGAAGAAAAGGAAAAGAACAATGTTCAACAACTCGATCGGGGTTTTTTTGTATAGAAGAGTAATTATTGATAAAAATAAAAGAACTGATTTTACACTGGATTAATGCCTATCGTATTCGTAAATGTCCTTAGCAAAAGGCTGTGCTGTCTCTAAGTTATTTCGTTGGCTCTCTGTGTGTTTGAATTTGTTTCACAAGTTGTTGTTTATATCACTAATCAGTGGGCGAAGGCGACGGTGGGGATTTCGTCCGGTTTTCTTTTCCTCGACGCATGCCATCATCGGCGCGCGGCGCCCGGCGAACGTCCGACTCTGTCTCCGGACAATTCAACTCTCTGGCTCTCTCGCCGTCTCTACTGGTTCTGCTCGTGCGTGAAAAACGCACATTCTTTTATTGAAGATGTCTATCGTCGTACACCCCCTTCTCCGCCATCTTTCTTCCTGCATGTCTTCCTCTCTCAATGGAAGTGGGGACGGGCACCTCACTTCCCCCTTCCCTAAAATAAATGAAATTTTTTTTTTATCCTATTGTTATCGCCAAATCAAACGCTTTCTCATTCTGTCACACGGCTGGAGATGATATGTGACCGGGTCCGTAATTAACGATGACAGGCCCAATTAAACCCTTGCCAAGTCAAGACAGCTTTCACAGAATCGTGAATCCAAACTATGTCATTCCCCCAAACAATAATATCGCCTTATTTATTTTTCGGAATTAAATCTAAGATCATGGAATTTCATTATCTCTAACTTCCCATCTGGCAACTGTCTCCTTGCCTTGGGAGGCAAGGATTTTGACTACCAAACACGACCAACCGAGACACACCGGCGCCTCGTTCCCGTCGTTTGAATAAGGTTGTTTCTACGTCAATATATACTAATTTTATATCTCCACCTCGTCTCGACGCAGGGCCTAGCATCACCACCAAGATGCATACTAGTGCGTCATCAAGGTACCCGATCCCCATGGGGCTCCGGATACTTTGTCACATTAATTCTATTTTGACAAGTTACAAAAATATAAAATAAAAGACGGGTGATGTTTTGCGAAAAGTATTTATGCCCTCAACAACGTTTGACAGATTCTTCCCAAGGTTTTTACGTAAGGAATAATATACAGAACGGTCCCTGTATCCGAGAAATCCTTCTAGACTGCGGCAATTTTAATTTTTGTTCCAATCTAGAGTGCCCCTTTTGAGGAGAGATGGATTTTCCCTCCTATTAAAAACCGGCATTGTGTCTAACTCTCACCTCAAGGGGAGGCAAGTAAATGGAAAATCATATTAAATTGTAAGAGTACAAAATAGTTAAAGTCGAGAAATCATAAACAAAAAACAACAAAAATACTTTATATCAAGCGGCAAATAAAAGGTTAATTTTACTTAGAAAAGTAAAAAAAATTAACAAATAAAAGTTGTTTAGCAGGAAGTATTTATGTATTTACCAGCGCTCGGTAGATTCGAACGATGTTTTAACTTAAGGAATATCATATAGAACGGTCCGTGTATCCGATATTCCTTTATTCCTCGAATATAGTCATAACCAAGAAAAACGGAAGTGAAGTTGAGAAAACGTGCGTTCTGTATGCCAAGGATTAAACATCTTTTATATATGAAGATTTAAAAGCTATTGTTGAAGAAATTATTTGTGTTAATTAAACCGTTCTATATAAATTTGGAGTGTGGAAATAATTGCTGTTACTGAATAGAAAAATATGAGACGCAATGTTTAAATTTAAGTTGGTGTTTGTGTAGTATTCATCAGAAATAATGACGGTCGTGGCAAAGAAAATTATTCTATGAAGAATAAGTCTCGGTGTTAGGTGGTGGTGGTGTTGGTAGTAGTAGATTTTTGGATGTGAGTAAAAGTTACTCCGACTATTTGTATATATAACTATTTTTAGTGAGTAACACAAGCGAAATTCATGTAGAAAAGTATGAAATGAAACAGAACGATAATTTCCGATAACAGGAATCAATTACTGGCATAAAGCGTGACCATAGTAGAATTATATATATCGCTTGTATTTACTGAACTATGATTTCTTGATATTAGGTGGAAAACAACTTTATTTTATTATATAGATGATTAAAAGAAAACCGTTTTTAATAAATTCATTTCTTTGTGTCGTGGATATTTCATGTTAGATAGGGTTTAAACTTCCGCACAAAATATACCAATTGTTATAAATATCGGACATCATTGGTCGGTTCAAACCTGTTCGATTTTTCACCGCCCTTCTACTACCTAGTACTTTATCGTCTGAAATACAAATTGAATTACAGATCGGCGATCGAACTTACCCGTTTTGTCAGGCGTTCGTACGTCCAGGCGTGAAGCACTCGAAATGGTCAGAAAGCAAACGAAATTGCACGAAGCGTGTCGTTGTGAATAAATTTATTCTAACAAAATGAAGCACTTGGGAGATAGATATGTGTCAATGCTAGGAAGATCGATTGAGAAACGAATTAAATAAACGTGATGTCCATGATCATCCGTAGAATTCGTTCAGAACTAGCTTAGTCTCGAGCCATTATCGGTAAAAGTTTCGTTCCAAAAGTAAATCCAAAATAAAAATAGGAAACGAACTGAAAATCTGCTGGCGACAAGAATTCGCGTTTCGATGTTCGTAAACAGGATTAAGCTTCTTTTTTTGTTTAAAAAGATGGCTAAAATAATTTTCAATTTCGTTGCTTGTGTTCGATAAGTTAACTTCTTTTATAACTTGGTTTTACTGTGTGATATTTTTCGAGAAGTTGTTTCTCTGGAAATGAAAATAATTGAGAATAGAAAATCTATGGGATTTTCGTCAAGAAAATTTAGTAGTAAGTGTTGGCTGCAAGTGATAAAACTTTTTATTAAAATTTTATAATAAAAAAAAGAATTCATTATAAACGTAAATAATTTGAAAAAATACTGCAATTTTTATTTTTAGGAGTAAGTGTTGTAAGTGTTGGTGATCAAACATTTTATTAAAATTTTATAATAAAAAAGAATTCAAATTAAAAAAGTACTGAAATTTTCATTTTCTTTATTATAAAAGTAATTAATTCATGAATAAATACTGAAAGGTTTGATTATTTATTATAAATGTAAATAATTAATAATACTGAAAAAATCACTTAACTCTCTATGTATAAAGTAAGGTATGTGTATATGTATATATTAATATGTAGTTGATTTAATTCTAAACCAATGAACATATTATGAATTATTAAAAATAAGTATAGACAACACGGTGAGGATCGTGAAAACATTATTCTTTGTAAACTTAAATATTTAGGAAATGTGCTCCCCAAATGTTGCTCCCTAAAACAGTTATATACATGAAATTTTATAATAATGGTATAAATAAGATAACTAATAATAAAATAAATGATACAATTGTTAGAAATGTCGAATCGGGACGTGGCACACGCGCGTGGCGTTGATAACATGTATTTGCGGGATAAACTGCTAAAATAATGAACTTATCATTATAAATTATGGGATATGTATTCTAGGCCACACGGTGAGTAACGTGGGCACATTATTTGTTGCAAAACTTTTCTATATAAAGTGAAAACTAATGCTATCATTTTGTTTATATTCGTCCTGGTGCGGGTGTTCTTTTAGTTCATTATAAATGTAAATAATTAGTAAGTACTGAAAATGTAATTGAAATGTGATAATTCTCTGTTCTTTACTAATTTTATAAGACCAAGATAATCTCGTAAATATTTCGGAAATTTTACATGCGGATTGACCTGTGGCGCAACCGATGTAAGTGCTAAGTCATAATCAATTAAAGTGATGTTCTCCTGAGGATTGAAGATTCGATCATCAGAACAGGCGATACTAAAATACAATTACGGATTACTCAAGAATTCTACCCAGCCTTGGCTGACGGGACGATAGTAAGCTACCCGCGTGGATAAAATAACGGGTTCAGTTTAAAATACCGTGTAGATTACCGAGTTCGACATAAAGATATCTGTGTTCAGCAAGACACACCTGAAGAAGATCGGAGCTTACATCGGCCGAAACGTTGTAAGAATTATATCTAAGATGAAAACAGTAGCTCGAATAATCCAAATAATATAGAATTTTACTAATATTTCAAATACTTACAGAGTTGAACGAGAAAAAAGTCGATTCTCCAGGAGAGATAAACGAATTTAAAATTGTGATTTATCTCCCTTTAAGAATTGTCAAGGATTAGAATAATTAACACCGATGCAGGCAAAGTGAGCATTATATGTTGAGATTTCTGAGAACTAGATGAAGTATTTTACCAGGAAAATGTGTGAGAGATGCTATCGACGACGGTAAGGAGAGGGACAAAGAAAATAACGTATACACCGTCTAAACCATATGTGATAGATAAAAGTAATAGGTAGCGTATCAAAATAAGAGTGGGGGTCAAACCACATGTGATTGATACATTGATAGATAAAAGTGATAGCGTATCAAAATAAGAGCGGGGGTCAAATCACGTGTGATAGATACATTGATAGATAAAAGTGAGAGATACCGTATAAAAATAAGAGCGGGAGGTCAAACCACATGTGATAGATACATTGATAGATAAAAATGATAGATACCGTATCAAAATAAGAGCGGGAGGTCAAACCACATGTTATAGATACATTGATAATAAAAGTGAAGGATACAGTATAAAAATTAGACCCGGAGGTCAAACCACATGTGATAGATACATTGACAGATAAAAATGATAGATACCGTATCAAAATAAGAGCGGGAGATCAAACCACATGTGATAGATATATTGATAATAAAAGTGAGAGATACCGTATCAAAATAAGAGCGGGGGTACAACCACATGTGATAGATATATTGATAATAAAAGTGAGAGATACCGTATCAAAATAAGAGCTGGAGGTCAAACCACATGTGATTGATACATTGATAGATAAAAGTGATAGATAGCGTATCAAAATAAGAGCGGAAGGTCAAACACCATGTGATAGATACATTGATAGATACAAGTGAGAGATACCGTATCAAAATAAGAGCGGGAGGTCAAACCACATGTGATAGATATATTGATAGATAAAAGTGATAGATACCGTATAAAAATAAGAGCGGGAGTCAAACCACATGTGATAGATACATTGATAGATAAAAGTGAGAGATACCGTATAAAAATAAGAGCGGGAGTCAAACCACATGTGATAGATATATTGATAATAAAAGTGAGAGATACCGTATCAAAATAACAGCGGTGGTAAACCACATGTGATAGATACATTGATAGATAAAAATGATAGATACCGTATCAAAATAAGAGCGGGAGATCAAACCACATGTGATAGATACATTGATAGATAAAATGATAGCTACCGTATCAAAATAAGAGCGGGAGATCAACCCACATGTGATTGATACATTGATAGATAAAAGTGATAGATACCGTATCAAAATAACAGCGGGAGGTCAAACCACGTGTAATAGAGATATTGATAGATAAAAATGATAGATACCGTATCAAAATAAAAGCTGCAGGTCAAACCAGATGTGATAGATACATTGATAGATAAAGGTGATGGATACCGTATAAAAATAAGTGCGGGAGGTCAAACCACATGTGATAGATACATTGATAGATAAAAGTGATAGATACCGTATCAAAATAAGAGCGAGGGTCAAATCACATGTGATAGATAAATTGATAGATAAAAGTGATAGATATCGTATCAAAATAAGAGCGGGGGTCAAACCACATGTGATAGATACATTGATAAATAAAAGTGATAGATACCGTATCAAAATAAGAGCTGGAGGTCAAACCATATGCAATGAGTTAAGGTTCGAGTGATAGATATAAATGTTTTAAGAGGTAGGTCACTTGGTAACTTAATTTACTGTTATTTAGAACAATTAAAATCGAATTGTTTTTCTAAAACATAACTCAATACTTAAACTGTGAAATGTGTTATCATTAAAACATAGTAAAAATACTTAGTGAAACGAACGTTGATTAACTCAACTTTTGTGTGATGATAGATTATATAGTTCAGTAACGAAATTTGTATATTTTATTTAATGGGTTCAATTTCATAATCAAATTCACATTAATTTGCCGATATGTCATTGATACATTTCTCTTGTGTCTAAAACAATTTTACTTATGAATCATTTCTTTGAGAGAACCAAAGATTCTTGGGAATAATTTATATTACCATCAGTAACCAGAAACGATTTCAAATTAATATAGACTTAATTTAGTATTGTAATTTTTATCCTATCATATATTCAGCTAAATTATGAATCCATTACCAATAATTGTCTCGTCTTCAGACAATTCCGACGCAAATAAAGAAACCCAAGAATGTTAGAATACGCAGTGACTCGAAACAACCAGTCTGTTGAATGGCTGAACACGTAAACTGATTGTCGGACAAAGAATCGCACGATCTCTATTGATTATTAATACAGAAAATGATCGATTTAATTCTCTAAATAATAGCAAGTTCACGTATATAAACTTGGATTGTGCGGCGGCAACTTTCTGCGCGGTTAACCACGACTTGTAATACACTTACGTAGATAGCATTTTACGACTAAGGAATTTGATGGCGAGAAATCGTTATGTATCTGTCACACCACGAGGGATGGATTTTTTTAACTAATGATCACCGCTTATCAAGGTCAAAAGTCACTCGATGATAAAAGTCAATGGGGTGGATGGATTGTCGGTTTCACGATGAAGAATATTATGAGAGGATTGCAATGATTAATGGAATGGACAAACTTTTATTACTTATAATAACGGTGTATGGCAAGTATTTGTTGACATTCAATTTTAAGACGGCCATGTCATAATCTGTATATAAGCGGTACTATGGTAATTGTCCCAGAGATGATAGGTTTTTGGAAAGAAACTATGTTCATGGAAATCCCGCCTGACGCTAGGTATACGGAGGAAGAACGGAAAGTTATTTCCAATTATGTAATAAAGACGAGTTCTTGCTGTGAATATCTTACAAAGATAAACTAAAGATTGAAGCTCAGTCGAGAATCTTCCATTTAAATCACGATAGAGTGACGACATTCAATCTGTGAGAAAGAAGCTGTAGAGAACAGAAGTGATCATCCATCACTAGATTGCAAAGTCAATTTCCTACTTTGTCAAGTCAATAAAAAATGCTCTGAGCAGTACCTCTTCCAGTAATATCAGACCCGTTCACGGAGTCGAGTTTTTCTGGTGACGTCATTGATAGTGGTTAGTAAGAACCACTATCAATGAGGACCGGAAGAGCCGAAAGTTATAACGCGCATGTGTGAGAGTTCATCTTTTTTTCAGCAAGTAATCTATGCGAGCAGACTCACTCTAAGGAATATTTATTCACTTGGAAATCATATTTAACTTGTTCCTGCTATTGTGATTTTATTTCCCTGCCAAGAACACGGCCGCCATCCTAAGGATTATTAATTCACTTGGAAATCATTGCTAACGTGTACCTTTTTTCAAACGCATTTCCTAATGAGAGGAAATTACAACATGACCGCCAACGATTAATACATTGTATTAAAGTTCGATTTTGAAGACCTCAAAAATAAATTAGAATTCTATTTCGGGATAAAAAATACAATTTTTAACTACTTAATAAATTTCATCTAAAATGTGTGCGAAAATGAAACGAAATAAGCGAGATATTCAAATAATAATGTATTGTAAATAAACTGTGTGTTTAAAAAACTCACATATTCAAAGAAACTGTTCGTTTTCACAAATTTTAATTTCTTTAAAAAATTGTCCGTTTGGAAAAAAAATGTCCCCCCAAAAACATGACTCATCAAGACTCAAAGGCAACTTGAAGATAAGGTTTAATGAGTTTATCAGTTTGAAGATGACGCAACACCTTGGGGGATTGGAGACGATGGTTTAAATGGGCAGAATTTGATTATTGTAGATGAGGGCTTGACAATAATCTGTTAACATTGTATTTATATACGACCATGATTTAGTCAGCTGGGTAGCAGTTGCGTGGTAATGTGTTTCATAAACGGGATTTTCTGAAGAGAAACTATATTCAGGGAAGTTCAGTTTAGTTTATGGTACACAGAGGAAGAAAGAAAAATTATTTATAGTGGTTGTAGTTAAACGAGGTTTTTTTTCTGAGAATGTTTTACAGAGGGGAACCATGGATTTAAGCTCAGTCGAGCACCGACCATGAAAATAACGATAGTGTAGTGAAATACTTTCGAGCTCCCTTTAAGCCGAAGTTGTAGTGACAGTCGGGCTCCCATCTATAAGTTAAACAGAATCCGCCCGGGATATAAAACTAAATCCGATCGTATACAAATAAATAACTAGATAAAACAAACACCATTTGAAACATTTTTTTTACTTATCGTTTTGTGCTAAGAAGCTCAAGGTGAGAGGGGAATTGAAGGAGAACAATAAAAAATGTTCAATTTCATATTTTCTTGAACACGACTTGTTATACAGTAGATAGCATTTTACGACTAAGGAATTTGATGACGAGAAATAGTAATTTATCTGCCTCTCCACACGTATTTTCTACAAGATTCTAGTTCTTTAAAATGAATAGTTTGTTTTACAATGTTTTAATGACGACCGTTCGCCTTTGTTTTGTTTTTAAACAACATACGGTACTCTTATAGAGAACGCACCGCGTTTCCGTGACTTCGCATCGTCAACGTTCGGGCAGATCTCGGAAGCGCCGGAGAGTTGACGAGGCGAAAACTGCGAAACGATAAATTGAAGACTAGCAGACGATTAATCAAGACGAAGAAAACCAAAGTAAAATACATATATAAAAATAAAGAACGCACAAATTATATCTAAACAAGTGTTATTGGGTAGATGTTTATTTTTTTGTCAAATGAACCATTGTTAATCAAATGTTTTTAAATTAAAAAAAATTGTGCATCGAAAAGTTTCAAAAGATTATTGCTTATATAACAAGCAATGAACCACTGTTTTTAAGTATTTTATTTGTCCTTTTTGTTTTTTACGAAACAACGGATTTTAAGCAAATGTAGTTTTTAAAAGAAAATTCTAATGTTTTTTTTACATTTTTTCAATATTTTATTTCTTGTTAACATAAACACCGCAATAATGTTTTTTAAGCAAATTTTTCTTTTTTTAACGAAACAACTATTTTCTAAGCAAATGATTTTTTCTTCAATTTTTTTTCGATGTTTTTTTAATGTTTTGTTTTTTTGTTTTTACATTTTCTGGGTTAGGGTTTAGGGTTAGGGTTGCAACTGGTCCAAAAGGTTTTTGGATACTGGTGCTGTTGCGCTATCGTTCACAGACTATTTGTTTACAGAATATACGTCGAGCGGAACATCTGGAGATGTGCCGCTCAGAGCATCCTTTCTTGCTTTGACTGAGTACAAATCTGACTTCGAAATCTGTACATCACAGAAGAGAGCTTGCTAGTCTTTTTCTACTCTATAGTTATTGCAATGGTAGGTGCTTGATTGAGCTCCAAAAACTCGTCCATCTACAACCACTGTAAATATGTGTTCCTTTCTTCCTCTGTGTACCTAAAACTAAACGGAACTTCCATGAGCAAAATTTATTTCCAAAAACTATTTGTCTATGGAACACAATACCACGGGACTGCTTCCCAGCTGACCACAGCATGGTCGTTTCACAGTCCAATATTAACAAATTATTGTTGAGCCGTCCTCTTAAATAATCAAATTTTGCCCAGATTCAACCGTCGTCAGAAATTCTCACGGTGTTGTCTCACCGTCTACCTGAAAACTCATTAACTCTTATCCTCGAGTGCCCTTGGGGCCTTGATAAGCGGTAACTCGTTAGTACATAAAAAATAAATCTAGGAACAAATAATATACAAACATTACTTCGGTTTCGGCATAAAATTATCCAATAACAGTTGATATGCCGTAAAACCCAACGACACAACTAACTAGTATAATGGATGCATTATTGGACTGATGAATACTATTGAACTGCTGATTCTCGGTTTGAATTCCATCTAATCTATGGTGTCCAATTACGTATCAGTACCATAGAGAAAGGTATGAACCCAATATGCCATACAATCTCGCTTTGTGTAAAAATCAACTTGTCTCCAATTAATCCTTTCAAATTGGACATCGTTCTTAGGCATTAAATAACAGAAAATAATTGTTAACGGACACTAAAAGCAAACGTTTACTCGTGAAAGAAGACGTCACAACGTTTTAACCTTTTGCTAAATGTTACATCTCCTTCACGTCGTCCAAACTAATTGATATTAAAGACTTTCCAACTGAATATGGCCATTAGCAAAATTATCACGTGAAGACAACGTTCCACCTGCAGAAATGCGCAATCAACGCTTCACATTATTTGGCGCGAAATCAAGGCGGTGTTAATCACAGGCAAAGAACAAAGTCAACTGATTGAAATAACGAAGCAAAACCTCGATAAGAAGCAACATTTGCAATAAAATAGGTGCGCACTATATCACATTTTCGGATATTACATCCACTTCATATCCATATATATGACCAAGTGGTTAGGTGCCGGACACTAGTCACTGAGGTTCCGGTGTGAAATCTCGCTCGGTCTAACCACGCCGATCAGCTGGAGACGGCGAAACACATGCACGTGTTCAATAATATTTTATAATTACATACACTCCTATATGGGGGCATCACACTAGTGAGTAAGAACAATATTTCTTCTTTAGCTTTAGCTTAATGCTTCCCCTAAAAAAGGATGGTTGGATGCATCCAAATATCAATATCGCACAAACAAAAGCAATAAAATAAATAAATGACAACATATATATGCGATATACCACCTCTACTGATAACGAGTTTTCGTGTCCCGGTGGTAGAGTGCCGAGCCTTAGTCACTGGAGTTTCGGTTTCGAATATCGCTAGGTCTAGGTTTCGAGCCGTACATGGAAAACACATGTCAATGGATACATATATATATATATATATATATATATATATATATATATATATATAAATCTGTCTATCTAACTCTCTCTCTGTATATATATATATATATAATCATTATAATTAAAATCTACTACAAAGTGATAATGCTTGATATATGTTTACAGCCGAATTAAGACCGGGCGAGAGCGATCATTTCTTTTAAACATATGCCTTTGTTGCTTATAATATATATATATATATATATATATATATAGCATCATCATTTTCGTGGCAGATTTAATTATAGTAATTGATTTCTTTATAATTTTATTAATGAATATACATTTTTTAAAATTCTATTACAGTAGTTCTCCATTTTTATTAGCCCTAGAACCCTTTCAAAATGTATACGAACAATATTTCGTCTTTTCAAAAAATGTCTGACTCAAAGTCGCATTCATACTAAAAATAATAACTAATACTAACACAATAATATTTAATACAAACGCGAGCGAACATGTAACGTGACCTTTCAGTAGCGATTGGCGATGCACACTGTTTTTTGTGGCCATGGATCCAGTTTTCGTCCGGTAATCTGTGGTGCCAATTCATCCTCTGAAAATCTGAAATCCCTTTCTGGGAGGGATTTTGTTCTGCTCTATTAATTCTGTTATTTATTATAACAATGAAAAACCGGTGATAAACAAGTTGAGGGGGTATTGGCGGGGGAGGGGCATTTATAAATGATTTATTCAATAACTTTCAAAGATGTTTGCGGCACGCCTATAATCCTTTTACGACACGCTGGTTGACAATCAATGGGTTAATGGGTACGAATGACATTTTTTAGTCTCAGCGTTCTGAAATGCAGCGGCCATTTTATATTTTAGTGCTTACCTTTTTAGCGACGCACGTTTTCGCAGATATCTTTCCAGTACACGGGGCCTTCATTTTTCGTGTTGTGTTATCGTGGATAACACGCACGAGTCTCAAAAGAAAATGAAAAAAGCTATAGGTAATAAGCAGTTGGATTTGCATGCACATGCATATATTCACAAATACACAGTTAGTTGTATACGAACTTAAAGAGGGGTACGTAACACGATATGATATACAAAGGGAGAAGAATATGCATAAATACTAAAAAGGGAATACCTTACGTTGCCAAATACAAAGAGAATGAACAGATGTTCACGGGATCGAATATAGAGAACTATGTGTGAGCAATGAACAAGTAAACGTTACTTATAATGTGTTGTATGTTTCTGGGAGTATATGCGACTGTTATCCTAAGGGAGAGGTTTGCAATCATTTTGGAAGGAACACTCCTAGGAGGAAGTAGGTAAACGATCTGTTCACTTTGAAAGGCGAGCCAGGAAAAGAACAGTCTGGTTCTGAAATTCACACACATGGACAGTAGTAGGTTTATAAACTTCCGAATAGGGGAACGCATTCTCTATCGTTGGCCACAACAAATCTAACTCGAATAATTATGTCCATATACGGGTTTGTTTGGGATTGATTAGTTTAATCGTGTTACATCGAAAAGGTTTGCAAGTAGATCACAATTCTGACTAAAATTTAATTGAAAAATTAACATAAGGCCATATCATCCTAGACAGGGACTTAAAAAAACTCCTGCTTCCTCTGAAGATAGACAAAAGCAACTCTTAACCAACATAAATATCCATATATAAATATATTATACGTGAAAATAGGCATCATCTTATTTTGCGTGTGTGTATCAGCCCACCAGAAATAATATGATAAAGACAGCAGCTTCAAAATCTGGTAAACGGAAAAGAGAAATATACTTCCGCTCACATCGACGGTTTCTACGGATTTCACTTCTTCTTTCCATTTTAGACTCTTTAGGGTGCTTCTGCATTGCTATCTGATCGAGCTGCAAAGGTCTTAATTCGACATTTTATTTCAAACGTGTCCGTTTACCCATTTCCTAAAAAAACGCAATCTGGTCGCTTGAACTTGATCCGACCTGCGATTGTGTGAATATTAAATGAAATGAAATAATTGCTTTCTATTCATGTCTTTTAATAAAGGCGATCCAAAAAGGAAAGGATGCTTACATAAGTGTATATGGGATGAGGAAAAGTGCTGAACCCAATTTCATACAAGAAGATTACGTTCTTTTGCAATATATTCGCTGGTCAGTCACAGAACGTGAAGAAGAGCTTATCATTAAATTGAATAGCTATATATATATATACATATATATATATATATATATATATATATATATATATATATATATATATATGTATATATGTATATATATATATATATGTATATACATATGAAACCACCTAGTTAGTTTTATATAAAATAACACACATCCGTAAATATATATATATATATATATATATATATATATATATATATATATATATATATATATATATATAATACACATGTATATATACATATGTATAACTAAATATGTATAAGTAAATACGTTTCCGACACAAAAATATATAAAGTAGTCAATAAATTATATATATATATATATATATATATATATATATATATATATATATATATATATATATATAATTTGTTCGCCGCGCTATATACTTTAGTATGATAATATACTTATGGAAGTAAGCTGTTCAGAAACTGTTATGTTTCATTCTCGATGGAAATAATTAGACTATTTTCTTGTAATAATCATAAGGTTAATTGCTTTTAATTAATAGGGTCTAAACACACACACACACATATATATATATATATATATATATATATATATATATATATATATATATATATATATATATATATATATATTTAAAGGAGTTAGGTTACCAACATTTGTAGAAAGATTTTTACAACATTTATTTATTATTTTGTTATTTTATCATTTTATAATTTTATATAACGCGTTTAAAGCGGTGGTTCGCTCTCATCAGATATGTAAATCCATTTGAAGAAATGTCTTTCGATTTGAAAGAGTGTTGTTTCATTTGAGGAAATGTGTTATTGTTTGGCTTTTTGTGCATGTGTGTGTTGGCGGGTGTGTGTGTATGTGTTTTAATATTTTTTATTTCTATTTTTTACTATTATTTTCTGCTTCTCTTCGTCAAGTTTATTAAGTGTGTGTGGTTTTGACCTTTATTTTATCGGTCATCTCCATTTCTTGAAGTGTTTGGATTTTCTTTTGAAATTTATTATTTCTTATTGCCCTGTTGTCGCATTGGCTGTTGTGCCCTTGTGTGTATGCGTGCGGTTAGTTCTGAATCTTGTACATGGGTGGGCGACATACATATACCCCCTATACCACACACACACACACACACACATATATATATATATATATATATATATATATATATATATTTATATACATAAATATATATATATATTTATATACATATATATATATATATATTTATATATATATATATATATATATATATATATATATATATATATATATATATATATATAGCATGGTAAATCTGAGTTGGATTTAGTGTACTTGATATAAATAAATTCTGTAAAAGAGAGCTCAATATATGTGCAGAGGAAAAATAAAGATAGATTGAAATAACTGAAAACATCATTTCAGTTTGACGTGATAATTAAAGTGGAGATACTGACTTCCAGGGAGGGGATTACAGTTGGGCTTCTTGGATCTGGTTGGAGTTTGATTGCCGTTGACTTTTAATACAAGCTTTTTTTAAAAATTCGGAGGGGGGAGTATTTTTTTTTTATTTACTTTAACTTATATTGAATCAGACTTAGGGGCGGCTCTGAGATCATGGTGATGCTTGGGCTTGTAAAAAGGTGTGATATATAACGATGTATACATTCATTTATGTTTATACTCATAGAGATGATCTGTAATTGCTTACTATTTGAGTTCGTTTCTCTCAGCATCATATATAGAGCTTAGTAGCAATAGTCGTAATTAAGATCGTTTTTTTTTTCCAGAAATATATATTTAGCTATTAAGGTCTCAAATGTTTAACAGAAAATGTTTCGATGTAGTCTTGTTTTTTGCTTCAGTGACTTCTGACCTTATTTTAATGGAACAGAAGAGAACACTAGGAATAGAGCGACAGACAGAAAGGTGGCATGAAGGACTATGAGAAAAAAAGGAAGTAAGATACTTGTTATAAAGAATAGAAAGTAGAAGGAGTGGACGTCGAAAACTTGTTGAATTATGCAGGGAATTTTCATTTCAACGTTGTTTTTCACCTTAATTTAAATTCAGTCAATACTGTATACTGCAATTTTATTTTAAAGTATTATGTCATCTATTTATGTAGTTGTTATTAAATAGAATTAAATGTGTTTACACTGATTACTATTGAACGCTTTATTGGTCCCCCGATTTATAAAATCGGGCGATCTATGTTTTGAGGCATTTCCGTCCGTCCGTCCGTCCGTCCGGATTTTTCTCCGCAACCATCCATTGAATTTCTCTGAAATTTTGCATGAAGTTGTAACTTTTGTCAGGTTAGAAAGTGACATTCTCCAGTTTTGAAAAAAAATCTGGTTAGCCCCCCAGGGGGTCAAAAGGCCCCAAAATGGCAAAAAATGACATTTTCTGCCCCATAACTTTTCATCCATCCATTCAATTTCTCTGAAATTTGGCCAAAATGTGGAGGCAATTGTTCTTAATAGAAAATAAGTATCGCTGACCTTGGTAAAACGTGGTTTGCGCTCCCAGGGGGTCAAAAGCCCCCAAAATGGCAAAAAAATGACCCTTTTCTCCCATAACGTTTGATCCATCCATTCAATTTTTCTGAAACTTGGCCAAAATGTAGAGGCAATTGTTCTGGATATGAAATGAGCATCCTTGACCTCAGAAAAATTCTGGTTTGCGCCCCCAGGGGGTCAAAGGGGGGGGGGGTCAAAAATGCCCCAAATTGCCTAAATTTATTGCATTTTACACTCGCCACATCAAGTCACATACAGAGGGGGACCACGCATGCGCGGCTTGTTATGTTTTGATGCAATCTTGTATTTTGCTTCAGTGACTTCTGACCTGATTTTAATGGAACAGAAGAGAACACTATTGAATAGAGCGATAGACAGAGAGGGCGCATAAAGGACTATAAGAAATAAGGGAGTAAGATACTTTGTATGATGAATAGAACGTAGAAAGGGTAGACGTGAAAAACAGTGGTAGTTGATTCAGTTGCAATTGAACAGAGGAGAGCAGTAGTAAGAGAAAGGCAAAAAAGGCGCTGTGAATGACTAGAAGAAGAAGAAGAAGAAGAAGAAGAAGAAGAAGAAGAAGAAGAAGAAGAAAGAGCAGAAAAAGCGAAGGTAGGGTATTTGTTAGTAAGAAGATGAAGTGGGGTCGTACTATGGTTGTGGGATTAGTAGGGGCATGTGTATTGACAAGTAGAAGAGGAAAGGTGAGACAAGATAGAAGATAAAAAGATAGAAAAAGGAGTATTGGATCACGATAAATATAGAATTAGAAATCATAGTGGAATTTCCAAGACCCACAGCTAGTACATATATATATATATATATATATATATATATATATATATATATATATATATATATGTGTGTGTGTGTGTGTGTGTGTGTGTGTGTGTGTGTGTGTGTGTGTGTGTGTGTGTGTGTGTGTGTGTGTACCTACGTTTTCTGTTTATATATGGGAATGCATTCCTCTTACGTGATCTCACCAGATTGAAAGTAATAAAAAAGAGCTGTATCCGATTGTTTCCGCTTATAATTTGTTCCTTCGTTGTCGTCCTGTCGACTTGAGTGACGGCCATATTTCTAAACGCTTCTTCGGGTGACATTATCTTTTTCCCCTTGTGTTGGTCAGTGCCGGTGAATGATGAGATGTTGAACTTTCAGGGACGCTACACTGATTGCTTGCTGACTTATTCATGAAGTGATTTATTTTGAAACGAAGAAAAGAGTAATAAAAAAGGAAACGAAAGCCCAAGTCGAAGCAATAAGTTTCAGATTTCTGTCATCTTATCTGAAAAAAAAAATTGCATATTTAAAACGCTGTGTTTCAAAATGCCGATCCGTTTTTACGAAAATGTGGAGGAATTTTCAGACACTAAAATATCGCGTTTTGCACAAATCTATGTGAAGGAACATGATTATCAGACTTCAGCGGATAAATAAAATAATTATAAATATGTTTGTAGATATTTTATATTTTGTAATGGGGTGGAAGCCGGAGTTCTAAAATAAGATATGAACAAAAATTAATAAGTGGAGACAATAAAACTGGCATGCTTCTTCAATAAATGTTATTTATTTGTTTGTCCATTTTCTGTATATCCTTCACTTACCTTTGTAAATAGTTCGGAAGGACGAAAAACTATATTTTGATATATCGGGAGAAACACGCCTTTTTTCAAAAAACAAAGTTTGTTCTGTTTGCTTAAAAAAAAAACAGATATTACACTTGAATATATCATAAATTTATTATAAGTTATAAATATATTTCCACAAACATATGAGCTTCGGCTTTGATACACTTGCTATATGTTGAAATTAGTTTTTAAAGTCAGCAATTGGGGGGGGAGAACATTCTGGACCGGATAATACTATTTGAGGATATGTTTTTATGTTTTAAATAACTTGAATATTTGTCACAAATAATGTTTTTATTTTTAAAATATTTTCACACGGACACGTGGCGGAACGGATAAAAGTGTTTAGTTAAACTCATTTCCAAATGGTAATCTTCTGTAGGTTGAGGGTTCAATCCTTACTATAAACCAAACTAACTAAGTATAAAATAAAAATTACTCAAGACTTCTACGTGGTCATGTCTGATGAAACGGAACAGGTGTATAAAACGAATGGTACTAAAATAGACGTAAGAAGTTTTTTTGTTATAATTCAAATCAAGCACTATGTTTAGTACTAAAAAGCATTAGCAGTGTCATTCTCATACTTTATTGGTCTGACATATATAAGAATGATGAGTGTATATTACATTCTAGATCATTTTGGTTATCCCCCAAAGTTTGTGACAATGATCCAGCTCTTTTACGACGGTATGAAAGCACGAGTAAACGTTGGTGGGCAGCTTTCTTAACCAATTGGTGTCCAGCATGGTGACATATCTGAACCGACACATTTGTGGTGTCAGCATATATATATATATATATATATATATATATATATATATATATATATATATATATAATGTTTCATAGTTTTGATGAGTCGTTTGACCTTAAACGCCTCAGTGCCAAATCCAAAGTTGCGAATTCAATATGCTAACTTGATTATATAGATGGTGCAGCGTCTAATTTGTCTAAATACCTTAAGAAAGTTTTACGTACGTTGGTCCTGACGTTAAAGGGGACGTGAACCAAATTATTTTTCTTTTCCTAATTTAATTTCTATACGTATTACTGTGTAGGTTGTGGATGAAGTGTATTTGATCGTTCAACACGCTTTCTCTGAGCGTCGTGGTATAATATAGTGCGGCTTGGTTAAATATTGCAGAGTTGGATTATAATCTAGAAAGTATCAAGGATGTTACGAGTTGGCACTGGACATCAGATGGAGGAAACATGCAACTAGGAGACACCTATATGGACACCTCTATTCTATCTCAGTCCCACTAAGAGAGAGAAAGCTCTTGTGGCGATGTAAGTAAATAGAAATGACAGGAAAAGCCGAATTGGTTGTTTCAAATTCAGACGTTTAAATGTTATTGCCGATTGTTATTTTAAATTGAGACGAATTAGAATTGCGTGAAGAAAAATGGATTCATTCGTTTAAGACAAATGCTTTTGTAATCCATTTCGTAACACTTGCGTGATTCTTTTACAGCAAATAGATATTCATATTAAGACAGCATGAACTTGGATACAGTCTACTGGATACAAGGTTTGTAAGCATTATAGGCTGGTGGTATCATTTGGTGTTGATATATCTTATATATTTTTTATTTGGGTCATGGTATGGTATATGCGTATTGGTGTTTAAGTTAAGACTCAGATCGTGTCTTTCAATCGTGAAAGTGTCCCTTTTCGTCCTGAGATTCTCATGGGTGGCTCTGCTCTTCAGGAGAAATTGACTCTGAAACTTCTTGTTCTTTCTCTCTCATCAAATCTTTCTTGGAGTTCATACATTAGATCCATTGCTCTTTCTGCTTCTCGTAAGGTCGGTTCTCTCTATCGCTCCAAACACTTTCTCACACCTGAGGCTATTCTCTATGTCTACAAATCTACTATCAGACCATGTATGGAGTACTGTTAGCATATTTGGGCTAGTGAATCGCTGTCCCATTTGAGGGTTCTTGATAAGCTTCAGAAACGTATTCCACTCTTTCTTTTTCTCTACACCCTATTTCTCACAGACGTAATGTTACTAGTCTCAGCCTTTGCTATAAATACTATTATGGTATGTGTTCTTCGAAACTGTGTGATCTATTATCTGCTTCATTTATTCCAGCTCGTTTTGCTCGTCGGTCTAGTGGTCTCCATCAATTGATTGTTTTGATACCTCATTGAAATACAGTCTCCTATTCAAGTAGCTTCTTCCCAAGAACTGCAGGCTTGTGGAAGTCTCTTTCTACTGACTGTTTTCCTCCTATCTATAGTATTGGTCTTTTCAAGACAGAGGCAAATAGGTATCTCCTGTCTTTGCGATAATCATATTTCGTTCTTGTTAGCTCCTTACATCAAGCAGCTTCATGCTGTGTTTGGAGAGATTTCCATAACAAAAAATTCCTCTACCGTTCTCCTTCGATCCAGGACTGTATGGTTTACGATAAAAAGTCCTAGTTTGTAAGCTTAGTGTTTATTGTTATTGTTAGTCGTGGGTTCTGCAAGTAGGCTTTACTTAGTCTATCTAGTTTGTGTCCGTTTCAGTTGCGGGATAGGCAAAGACTGTCGTCGTGGAATAAGCCGAAAACATGGTAATGGAATTTTGTTTTGAGTGAGTCGAGAATGTAAAATCCAAAAATGTCGTATAAACGCAGGGTAATATTCACCCATTGCTACACTAAACGAATCTTTTGTAACCTTCCTTAGTGGAAGAGCAGTGTTCTTTTCTTGCATGTAATCAATTTTGTATTTTTAGTGTGCTAATGTCTGTTCGTTTGAGTGCGAAATTTATAGCCTTATGTTTTATGTGATTTTGTGGTGGGGCCGGTACAATTTCGCTGTGTCGAATTGTGTAATTTTGCAGGTGCCTTTCGATTGTATATTATTAAACCAATATATTATGGATTATTTGTGTGCTTCCCAATATTTGTCTTCCGACTGAATATGTTTCACCTGCTTTGCTGTTGGGTGATTAACCTGATGACTACGGACACATGTGTTGAGTTGTCAATTGCTGCCAACAAAGAACACCTGGTTATAAAAAGCAAACTACTCAAATGTGTATAATTTATCCAATCAGTAAATATTCAATATTTTTATTAACTTAATTACGCACTTTTCTAAATTCTTCCGCATTATATATATATATATATATATATATATATAGAGAGAGAGAGAGAGAGAGAGAGAGAGAGAGAGAGAAAGAGAGAAATAGATGGATAGATAGATAAAAAATAAAAATCATATCATTCTACAATTTAATGATTATTTCGTAACAAGATAACATTTACACTTGTTTCTAGAGAATTCGAAAACAATCACGAATAGTACAGGCTGTTATAGCCGACTCTACCTTCGTGAGAGGCAACGAATCCAGAGTAATCCTAAAGAGTCCAATGAAACATCCAAAATCGTCATAGGATGATATAACATTGATTTAGTACTTTATTTATGTATTAATAGTTCTATTGAAATTGTATAAATTACAATAATTAATATTAAATGTTGAGCTTCATTCATATGCGGTTCTATGTAGACAGTCCTGAACAACTTCCTGCCTTTTATTTAACCATTTGTCCTGTAAACTATAATCCCGTCGACCCAATGTATATTCTAATTCTGTTTTCTTCTATTACGTTAAATTTATATCTCAAGTTAAACATCTCTACTTTAAACGGAACTCATTGACATTTTTACAGTTACATTGGGAGTTATTATTCTGGTGGCGGTTGTACTAGAATCTCAGTTCTTATTCTTGTTGATTTTTGTTTTATTTGAACTTACTATAGTTCATGGTAAGTTTATCGATGTTAAAAAAGAATAGCTTTACTGGATTTTTATTCATAATTTTACATAGTCTACTATTCCTAGGAAAACCTTTCTCGATAATTTGGTAGAACTGTTTAAGTATGTTATTGAGAATGTTTAAGCCATCTGAAGTTTGAACCAGAGTAACTTTCTACGTCTGTTTTTCTTCCTATCTATTTTAAATTTCGCCACTCTTGAAAGGTGAAATCCTGGATCAAAAGGTTAATTTTACTTGTTTAATCTTGCCTCGTTGTAAATTAGTTTTACGCATATATTTTGCTATGAACCCTGCCTTATTGCAAGACTTCAAGAAGGAATGTTGAAACGTTATTGAACTAATGTAATCACGAGAAATCTAAATTACTCGCTAAAATGTTGGTCTTTCGTAAAGAATCCCTTCGTAAACAGGGTTATGTCAGGTCACCATCTGAGTAAGAACTACGTGCAGGGAATTGTTAAACAAAATATTCACAAATATTGAAATGCAAGAGTTAATACGAAAACACATTTCTTCAAGTGGGGCACAGGAGAAAAAGAAGGAGTGGAAAAGAAAGAACGAAAGAAAAAATGGAGAGAGACGATATTTTCAATATTTCCTCAATTCGGGATAGCAAACAAATTAAGAAAGTGAAAAAATAAAAAGAACAAATATTAAAAGAGGGAAAATAAGGAAGGATATCATATTTTATTAATTCTTTTGCCCAGAAGAAAAAAAAGCACTTTCGGTTTCATGGATAGTATTGAGCTCTTTTCAAATCTAATAATAATGCAACGGGCGACATTTATTACGGTTGGTATTCTAAAATTGACCCTTTAAGCAAAGTTTCTTCTTAAATAACGTAATTCCAGCAGTGCATGGAGCGAATTTAAAAGGAGGTAACAGAAGACAGGTTCAGCGGCAACACCCCAAAACTTAAATTTTAATTCCTAAACATCTTCGAATCGGAGCGTTATTCTCTAATATTAGTATGACTCTGACGATACTGTTTAAATGGTATCGAATAGCGGTCTGAAATGATAAATGACATGTGAGTCTTCTAGAAGAGCATGTTGTGTTATAATCTATATAAGATTCTTTCTCAAAAACAATATTTCTTTAAGAACTTAATAATATAAAACAATCTCGCGTGGATAATGGCTATTTCTTATTTTAGTCACGTAAATTATTTATAAATGGGTTTCGCCATTGTTTGTGTTTCTTTGTTTATATGTGTCTTTTAAAAAATAAAATAAACGACAAAAATGGGAAAGGAAAATAAGCGAACCAAAATTAAAAGTAAACAAACTCTCTGGCAACGCCGGGTAAGTAAATCTAGCAATATATAAAAGAATGGCAGTTAGCCATTACTCCTTTACATTGGTGCTTGTTAGCTTCTGTAACAAAAGGAACATATATAAATCCATTCAGTTAGTGGTGTGTGTCACAGATTGGTCTATGTAAAATGAAAAAAAATATTTTGATCGCTTTCTTTGATTTTTAATATTTGCTTTGCTTCTTCCATCTTCTATATCAAATAAAGACGATTTTCCCCTGTACCTTTGTGAAAAGTAGGAAAATAATTGCATGCATCATAGGCTACTAAACACCACTATATTACGTTTATTCAATCCAGTCTGTTATAGTAAATTTGTGATTATTTTCTCTAGCTAACACTAAATATTACTTTTGGCCCACTATCTTCGACTCTCCCAAAAACATACTCGATACAGGGGGTAGCAAAAACTTTTCCCACTATAACCTTTCTACTGTCAATCTCCCCATCAACGCCATGGAACTAATAAACAACGTCTACTTAAAAAAACGTGTCTGGTAATATTTAATAATTGTCTTCTATTATTTTACTATATAATACAAAACAAGACGCACACATTATATGTACACTCCCTCTAATTCCGCTGATTTTCAAGAATATCGGATTACGTTACTTCTTCCGATTACGTATAGAGTTAAAGTCATTTCAGTTTTAATAAAATGTAATTAATGAACCTAGTTCTTTGCCGTGTTTCATTATTCAACATGGCGTCTAAAATTTCTTCAGCGACTCGACTACCGGATTAAGTCAATATACGCCGAGATACTCGACAGTCACATGAAGTGAACATTTTCTGGATCCTACACATTGCACGTGCATAATATCCAAAAATTGGAGAAAAAAAACATCGATTTCGTCGTATAGAAATGACCCTAAACGTGTGACGTGTGTGTGGACCCTACATTTGGTCGTCTTCTAATGGATCGTAAATTAAAACGCATGCTAGATACATGCTTAGTATAGGTGACCTATTTTCAATAGAGTTTAGTGTCTTTCGTACCCAAGAGGTAGATCCAAGGCTGAGAGGTTTAGGGTTCGATACCAGTCGACTCACATTTATGTTTTACATTGTTAAACTTTTTCATACGAGGGAGGAGAGGAGGGAGGACTATTGTCAGGATTGTAAAAATCCAACGTTATTATATAGTAATTTGAAAACAAATCAATGTAATATGTAGTACTTTAACTATTGTTAATATCATCATTTCTCTTCGAACACACATGGTTTATTAGTACCTTCCAGGCTTCCTTAAATATATTTGTGGGTTTAATTAGTGCTCAGGAGGCATAATCATTTTTTCTTTTTTCTTTCCTCACAAACAAAAATGGAATTTTCTATACAAAGATAACGGGGAGATAAAATTTAATAGAGCCCTGTAGGCCTCTTTAATTTTAAAAGTGCTCATTATCACAGATCGGCAAGTGTTTGAGAAATACAGGTACCATGGGATAGACAAGAAAACTCTTATTTCTCCCGGGCAAAAGAAATAGCAAGGTTATTCATTCTCCTTATTTAATGGGTAATCTTTCTTTTTCTCACGTACACCGAAAATTAATAATACACATTTCTAGATATTCAACAGAAAATAATGAAAATAGTGCATCTATCAAACCACCGACTGCCGAAGAAACAAAAAACATAAAAGATAACAACACTGCATGTTTAGAAAACATATTAATGAAGGTCGATATGTAAAACTGATTGATGCCTGTCTTAATTATTATTTGCATAATTTCTCGTCAGGCTACTATCCAATGAAAATTAAAACTCTAAATATAACTGTTTATAAAACTGTGCGCAATACGTTCCACTGAATAGCTTATACAAGGCCTGTCAAAAAAAAGTATCTGACCTTAGTCCAGAAAAATATTTCAGATACATATGGGGTTAGGACCCTACTTCCCTTTTAAGTAGTCTCCTTGTGTTTGCACACACTTAACCCACAAATCCCTCAACCGCCGGAAACACATCTGGAAGTCTTCTTTTGGAATGATGTCCATCTCCACGTCGCGTTCCGCTAGTCTCTAGTTTCAAAACGGAAACCTTTCAGTGGCGTCTTATAGTTTCGAAACAACCAGAAGTCGCAGGTAGCCATGTCTGGAGAGTAGGAATGGTTTGTGAACGACTGGAATTCCATGTTTGGCCATGTTGGATAAATTGGGATGAATGTGCGGGGACGTTGTCGTGATGCAGTTGCCAGTTTTTCGCTGTCCACATGTCTGGTCTTTTGCCCTTTACTGCGTCACGGAGACGCTGGGGAACATCTTGATAGTATTATTTTGTCACTGTTTGTACTTCCGGTGCTTATTCGGGATGCACAATTCTACGGATATCACTTGATTTTGCTTCACACCTGTCGTGCTTTCTTGGCTTTGGAGACTCGAGATGCTTCTATTGCGACGACTGTCTTTTTGTTTCTGGCTCGTACCCGTACACCCTTCACTAATCTCCAGTTATGACGGTTGAACGACGATCTTCCATCACCAAATGTTGTACCCTCTCAACAACAGCTGTACTCCGAACAGTTTGGGGCTTTCCAGAACGCTGGTCACTCTCCGCTGAGTTGCGGCCAGTTTTGAATCAGTTGAACCACTCCTTAATTTTTGTTACACCCATCGCATTTTCTCCAAACACCTGTTTAATCTTACGAATTATTTTGCTTTGAGAATCACCAAGCTTTTGACAAAATTGTATCCATTATCTTTGCTCAACACGTTCGGTCATCTTGAGAAAATCGGTAATCCGACGAACACGTTGTGTAGCACCTCACTCAGCGACCGACAGGCAGCGACTAACACGCAGGAAGGCGGTGATAAAATTCACACATGCGCATGAAAGTGTCTTCCTCGACTGTGTAGAGTGGCGCCGCCCTATCGTCTCTATTTCGCACGGAATAAAATAACGGTCAGATACTTTTTAGAAATGTCTTGTACTTTAATGTATGATGTTAATTGATTTAAAGTCCTGGGTATTTTCTTAAAGTGCATCTGGTGCTGAGACCCCAATTTGGGGTCTGGGGGTCTGTGGAGTTACTCATTGGTTACCATTACTCCCAGGTCCAATTTCACCGGAAGTCGTAGAACAATGGGTTAAATAGAAATAATAGTTTATAGAGTATTTGTTTACAAAATATAAGCCTAGAAAAGAAATTAATCTACAAAGCAATCGTATTCAAAACATGTGTACGGTTTCGGCTTAAAATGACCCAAAAACGAATCAATCAATCATTTATATAAAAATTACTTCACAATAACCAGTACATCGCATTTAAGTGCGTAGGTAACATCAGCGTCTAAGATAAACCCATATTCAACTACATTGAATACGGGTAAATGAAATAATTATCCTGAATGAAAAATACACTTAAACCTAGGCCGGAAGTCAAATCTGACGAAAAGTTGTCGATAAAAAAACTATGCAAGTACTGATTAAGAAATCATTTTATGATTGTAAAATACTGAGTTTTTCGGCTTTCTTCAATTTAACTTTTAACGGATATTCTCCGGGGAGAACTTAAAGAAAGTTACGATCTCTATTGTTTCTTAAGCTGATTAATTTGATTTTTAGATTTTAAAAAAGATTTCCACGGTTCAGATATTCTAAATTTAATCTTTATTCGTTCTTTTTATCGGTCTTGTGTGAAACATAGTTACATATGTTTTTTCTAAAGAAAATCCTTATTTCGTATTGTTGTGCTTACTCGTTACTATTACTTTTTTTATAGTAATCGAATTATTTATTCCGTTCCATCGATGTTTGCATTCGCTTTTCTTATGTATTGCCTTGTGGAGAGAATCCGTGTTATGCAGTAATTTTTTCTAGCGTGTTTTCGCCTAGGGGAGTTGATGGCGATGAACGAAATATCGACGCTCACTGACAACGCGGAGTGTCGTGTTCGAGTCTTTTTCCGGATATGAGCAACACTTACACTACGAATGTTTGCAACTTTAACGTGGTCATTTCTGTGAGTTTCTGATTCTAGAAAAGCAGAGACCATTTCAACTGCACCATTCTTTTGTGTGTTCTGGGCCAAACTTTCCTCGACTTCGCATGCAACCGCTGAGATCTCGGTGTTGGGGTTGTATAGCTGCAATTATGTTAACGAATAAGTGCGATCGACGAGGGAGATTTCAAGAACACTATACAACCATGAGGAATGATCTACGTGTGTTCTACGCTGAACTCCGACTCGCTTTACAAACAAACAGCAGAATTAAGAAATTCAAAAAGTTATAACATGCTGATCCATACGAATCACGTTTTTTATGTTACAATG
>OY744526.1:44526816-44626816 GCA_963556195.1 Sepiola atlantica | reverse complement strand
GTAGACAAAAGATTTTGAAGCATCAGTTGGAGATATTTAATGATTCAAATCCACCATAACGTTGAGAGTTTTTTTCCTCTCAATCGTTTTCTCAAACTTAAACAATTTTCCCCTCATATCTCATTCAATTTTCTTAGTTTTTAATTTATCATTCTGACGTTTCCTCTCAGAGGGTCAGACGATAAGGCCTTAAGGCAAATTATAGCAATTTTCTTTTTTTCCACCCGCCCGTTTCATAGATTAAAAAAATGTTTCCTCTTAAATTTATCCTACAATTTTCTTGTACGCGAAATTTACTTATATATATATATATATATATATATATATATATATATATATATATATATATATATATATATATATATATATATTATTTTCTTTTACTTCAGTCGAAGTTCTTAGAAATCAAGGGGCCCTGCTGGGACTAACACTCGATCTCCATATGAGATACATAGGTATTCAAGTGTTTCATTAAAGTTCTCTTCTACCTCTTAAACGCGGAGCCAGTAAATAAGTTAAGAACATCAATTTTCCTATCCCCAATTTACCAGTTGAGTATCTCATAGTATAAATTTATTGTAGTCTTTGGTCTTACCGGATTTCAGGGAATAATTAACCTAGTATGGTGGAATATCCAGCTTAGTGTTGTTATTAGAGGCAGCATTACTTGGAGAAGATACACCATTATTCGTATAAGCTAGTGTAGGGTAGCTATACAGAGGGGATCTTTTGGCGGCGTCCAATACTATGTTATTGTTAAGATTTGATCAGGGTTACTTGTAGGGGAAAGTATCCTCATGCCAGTTTGTCCTGATAACCCCTGGCACAGAGAGACCTTAGACATTCAGAGACAGTGTCTAGTAGGCATTAATTTTTCTCCGGTACGCATTCAAGTTCCCTCCTAGTGGGCATTCAAGTTCTCTCTCTCTCTCTCTCTTTATATATATATATATATATATATATATATATATATATATATATATATATGCGTGCGTGTGTGTGTGTGTGTGTGTGTGTGTGTGTGTGTGTGTGTATTTATACGTATTACATGTGTATGTACGTTTTGTGGTAATAGTTATTCGTCTTCAAGAATGACACTAACTTTCTCTTCATACGCTATTAAATTGAATCCTGTGCTTGTCTTCGCTGATCACATGATTTTTTAATCCTCATGAAAGCAATTGATATTCTGCTATCATCGACATTTGCTACGACTTGTTGTAGACAAGAAGGTTAATTTATATTGAGATAAGTAAGGGGTACATGATTAATTATTCTAGTAGTTATCATTAGGGTGTTTCTGTTGTTGTTGCTTTTTCGATATGAGAATTAAAAAATCATTTGTGTACGAGTGATTAGTAAATTGCATACGTTCAGTTAATCAACTAGTTCAAAAGTCACTTCAAATGTTATACATTTTTTAGACTAATGGCGAACCATAGTCTGTACATAAATATGGTACATTTAACCTGAGCAACTGCCTAGTTTTAGTTAAGGTGTTACGAAATTAGTAAGTTAAAACGAAGCCAACAATTTGATTATTTATGTAGGTCTATAGAAAAGACCAAGTTACAGTAATAAACTCAAAGGGTAGACAACTCAGTTGAAAATGAGAAAGTAAGGAAAACAATTATATATGAGCAGGGGCGTAAGGACTGAAGCTGATTGACGTGTCTTGATAAGAATAGTCATAGCTTGTCGTTTTACTTGGAACTTTTGTGATGTCGGGTGCGTAAAATAGAGCCTTCAAGACGATGGCCTTATATTTAAGGAGTCAGGTCGGAGTTGCTTTCTTAACCGATATGTTCAAGAACCCGAAATCGACAGTAGGAGCAGTGCATCACTGGAAATAACCTTGCAATATCAAAAAATGTATTTTGAGATTAGTTATTCAAATAAACTCACACGCATTTCGATACTAATTAGATATTTGTGAATAAAAAAGTAAAGCATGCACTTTTTTATTTTTTATTTTTTTATTTGTTTGTTTATTTATTTTTTTATCCCTAGTTCCCCCCTTCCCCAACGTCTATTCTTATTCCTCCCCCCCTCTTCCCCTGTTCCAACGGTTCCCTCCTTGCCTTTGATCATAATCATAATTCAAATCCCTTCTCAAATTTCAAATCTCATTTCTAAATATATTTTTTCCATAAGTTATCTCACTTTGATGACGCATATTGCAATAATAACAGCCCACACGTAAATTTAAATTTGAATTGAATAAAGAAAAAAAAAATTAATTAATGAATCATATAAAATAAAATATAATAAAATTATAATAATTAATAAGCAAATGTTTATGATATTTTAACTTTAGTTGATTTTGACATTCTCTGCGTTCCTACTACTTCCAATTGTCTGCTGCCGTATTTCTGTTTTGAGCCCGGTTTTTCCCGTTTTTTCGACCCACTCAGTCTTTTATTGTTGTCTTCTGAAAATGAAAGTTTTTCTTTCGAAAATTTAAGATTACCCTTTGCCGAACTGTTACTTACCAGACAGTATTTACTATTTTGGTATTTAATCAGTTTTTCGTGAAATTATTAATAAATCGTTTTGAGTTTCACTTTCTCTCTTCGTTTATTTCTTTTCACTGTTCCATCTTACGGCAACTACATCGCATTGCTATAGCCTTGGACGACTAATCTGCACTTATATATATATATATATATATATATGTATATATATATATATATATATATATATATATATATATATATATATATATATAAAAATAATGGAGTTTATGTATCTGTCTGTTTGTCTGAAGCCGAAACTCCAGTATGACTATTTTACTGAAACTAATCTTTTTGAAATTCTTTATATACTGTCATCAAAAGTCGTTCAGACACCAGATGGGTGTTGTCATTAACATAAGTCATTCCTTTAAACCTTCAATTAAATTCATATTTACAAATATACACTTATAACTGCTATTATCAAATTTACATATGTATTTACAATATTTTCCGATAAGGTTATATTAATAAACATTATTCATACAATTAATTAAAGCCATTTTCATCATAACCGGCGTGTTTTCTAAACCATTTCAACGCGAGTACTGTTAAAATTGCAAAGTCATTGGCTGTTTAATCAGTGGTGTCCTCCCTTCCTCTGGTAATTAAATATGGCGCAACTGAATAAACAGCCATCGTTAACGCTAACATCACCGTGCTTTTTTTTAAACCGTTCTAAGTTAGTTTATTTTCTTAATGTTATAAACCATTACGTTTTAAAATACAAATTCACTGAATCAAATTGTTTAATTAAAATAATAATTGATTAAAAAATTACTATTAAAACGCACACACACACACACACACATTATACAGGCGTAATTTGTAAACAAACGCTGGTATTAACAGCGTTAGTTGAAATAACACGGTAAGCTTTAATTCACAATTATTCCATGTTTCATTTATTAAAATAAATATTGTGATTTGTTTCTTTTCTGTCAACAACAACAATAATATAACTGATTCTAGAAACATATTGTTTAATTAAAAAAGGTCGTTAAAACACACACGCGCGCACACACACACACACACATAAAAGAGTACGGATTTTTACATTGTTTCATTTTATAAACACTTTTCTTCCGATTCGAAAAATACTGTTCGCTGTATTTACTTTTTTTTTTAATTGTTGATTTTAACAATTTTATTGAATCAAATTGTTTAATTTAAATAAAAATCGATTTAAAAATTACTACTAAAAAAAAAAACACACACACACACATTCTAACAAATTTAATTAGATAAACTTTCTTTCCGAGACCATTTACATAAGTAACCATGTTCACTATATTTGATTTTTTTGGTGCTTTTACACTTTAGGACCCGCGCTAACTTTGACTCCATCGTTAGTGTTAGGGTCAGAGTCAAAGTGGGTGTTACACCTTTCTTCCAATTCAAAAAATACTGTTTGCTTTATTCAGTTTTTTAAATTGTTGATTTTAACAATTTTACTGAATCAAATTCTTTAATTAAAATAAATATTTATTTAAAAATTATTAAAAATATTTCTACTTATGGAGAAGGGTAACACAAAAATCGGTGTGTGGTCGAAATTTCTTTTTTCTTTACTTACATCTACAAATATACTTGATCATAAGTAAAGAGTATCAACGTCTAACAACCCAAGAAATATGACTGAGGCTACATCAGTTTACACGTCAGCGTTAATTTCTGACGCGGCAGCTAAGCAAAACTATGCGACAGGAGGAAGCATATATTTGCTAGTATATATAAAGTAGAGAACTAAAAGCGAACTTTTAGGAAAGGTAAAACCTATTGTGAAAAGTATACAGCTCAATATACAGGATAGAGCGGATTTTTTTTGCAATCGGACATTTGCTTGCATTCGGGCAGCGTGTTGCCTTGTTTTTTCCCCACAATCTTTACTTTTTCAAATTTTAAATCTTGGCCTTTGCCAACTTATCTATCCCAGCAATTTCCTCTGATGATAAGATTTTGATCTTTGAAAATCATGGCTTAAGGAAAAAATTAATTGAATAAATTGCCTTTTTTGCGGAATATACCTTGCATTGAGCAACTGAATTGAAAAAAGACTTGCATTTTGCTTTTCTAATTCTTTTTCATCCCTCTACTTATATATATATATATATATATATATATATATATATATATATATATATATATATCCACGCATCGTTAGCTTTCACAATTATTCCGAGATGACGCCTACGCTTTCAATGCAGCCACGCTCCCCTCGGTATGTCGCCTACTCAACTTTCAGCTGAATATTGATTTTAACCGACAGATGAATTTCTTTTCGTTTATGAGCAGGTATTTACGGCATCAAGAGATGCCTGTTAGCCACGTGGATGCAATATCCTGTTCACCTAAACGATAGCGCGATCATTAAGGTTACCCCTGATATAACGAGATTGCAGCGAGAAAAATCAGGGTAGTGAGGAGAACTGATAGATGGTAACGTGTTGTGGGTGATGAGTGTGGGTAAGCGTCGCGTTTGGTATGTGACTGCGATTGTTTAGGTTATTGCAAAGCTGAGGCTAAAATTCAAATTTTTAGCGTTTGTTTTGTTTCGATTGTGAAGTATGCTAACTGAGTGATGTATTAAGAACAATTGCAGACGCACGTCTCCGATCGATCGGCAGAAGATCGGTAGAAACATCAGAACAAAATTGAGGATCAAAGTGAGTAGGCGTTCCGCGTGTTGCTTCCCCGGCTTGTGGTTGGCGAGTTTATTGTAACCATAAACTGGGGTGTGCTAAAATTAATATCGATGTTCTATATGCAATAAATGGAAAGTTATATCAAAAGAAACCTTCTTCTCGATTTTTTTTCATATCTGGTGAAACACTTTTCGATTTGGGGACAAACTAAAAGACAGAGATCTACGTTACACTGATACGAGAATTCAACATTGTGTTCACGGGCCCGTAAAATAATATACCGCTTGATTTAATAACGCATGCGAGTGTCAAGCGAAAACTTCGTAAAACATAACATAGAGTCGGAAATATATAACATTGTTTACTTCAATCACACGTTGACCGTATCATCAGTGCTGACACACGTTCAGTAGATATGGATACAGAATGTAAATAAACGAAAGAAAATGACGCCAGCTAAATGCGGACAAGCTTCGAAGTCACAGGTTTCAATCTTGTTCTTTATATCAATTGTCTATGTCCCCATTTTTTTTTAGTATATATTTAGTTTTATACAATATCACTTAGACTAATCTCAATTACTTAACCCCTCGATCACTACCTTGAACACTTAATTATTAACTGGTACTTAGTCCTTGTCATTGGCAGTGGAATTAAAAAAGCCTACCATCACTTGTCGACTTATTTCGCCCAATGACTTCACAAGTAGCAAGATGGTAATGATGGTGATATTTATCAGTATTACTATTATTATTAGTATTATTATTATTATTATTATTATTATTATTATTATTATTATTATTATTATTATTATTTTTTAATACTATTATTATTATTATTATTATTGTTATTATCATTAATATTCTTACAAACTTGTTATTTCTATTTCTATTTTTATTCTAATTTTATTTATATTTATATTTATCTTTATTTTAATTTTATTTTATTTTTATTTTTATTTTTATTTTTATTAAGGCTTTTACATAAGGCTGTTGTCGCTGCGACTGTCGTAGGTATGGTTGGCGGGGTTGCCATTGTCATAATCGGTTTTGTTGGTGATAAGACTGGTAACACCAGAAAACTTCTTTTATAAAAGATTCCACTAGTATTGATCTCGGTATAATATAATCACAATTTAAAAAAATATAATCACAACAAAATTCACTACAAATAATAAACAAAACATTAAAATCAAATAAATAAAATGCAAAAGTAGCAATTAATACCCTAAATTAAAATCATCAAACATTTTTATCCACATGATAATTACTTATTAGAATTAAAATAAAATAAGAATAACGGTTGTAATCATGGTTTTATTCTCATTTTGAATTTGACTCACTCTGGCCGTCGCCCCATCTCCCTCCTCCCGCCCCGGCCGAGATTGAGATCGTCGCAGTACTGACACGTGCAAAACCTCCCACGTAATAATTTGAAACACGACTTGTTGGGGTCCTCCCCCCTCCCCTCTCATGTCCCATGTCGCCGTTATAGACAAAGCCCCAACTCTATCCCCCTCCCCCTCCAATGTATTTTCAATTTTCAATCTCCCGTTAAAGTGAACTTAAAATTTTATGCCATTTGAATTCCTTTTGCCGGCCCGATGAGTTGGTAGCTATTCGCACCAATGAAACAAAACCTGTTTTGTCGCAACTAATGGAATAAAATCAAAAAATATATATTTTGCTCTGAATTTTCATTGAGCACTCTCATAAACCCGGTTTCAACTTCCTTCGGATTCATACCCCCTGGATATTTGTAACAAGTTAATTATACTCTGCTCCTAACCAGTTGAGCACTCTCCAAACCGCTGGATTATACCCTGCCAAATGGATAAAATTAACCTCAACACATCCCTAAAGAACATCCCTTCCATAAACAAACGGGATTACCTTACTATTCTGATCATGAAGACAGAAGAACTATTAAGAAGGATGAAATGGAAAGCCTATTTCTTCCTCAAAGAATCCACAAAAAATTCAACGGATTACTACGGATTCAAGAATAAAGGTAACGGCCCCCGGGTCGAACAACTTGATAATTTTGAAGATGACTCATATAACATTATAAAAAATATAACTTTCTATAAGAAAAAAACCCATTTCCAGAAAAAACTGGATAACATGGTTAATGAAATTAATAACTCCAAACTTGTGCTAGTAAAAGCAGACAAAACTCATAACTTTTACAAACTTACTAAAACAAAATACCAGAATTTAATTACACAAAATATCACAAAAAATTATAAAAAATCTGATCTTAACCTAATCGATAAAATCAACTCAGATAGTAAAACTATAACTGATAAACTCAAGATTAGCGATAGAGTAGGTAAACTAAAAACAAAAGAAGCATATATACTATTAAAAGATCACAAAACTAATTTCCACACTAAACCTCAAACCAGGCTTATTAATCCTACCCGACAAGAGATAGGCAAAATCAGTAAAAACATCTTAGAAAAAATAAATAAGCAAATTAAAAACACCTACAACTTAAACCAGTGGATCAATACCGCAGAAACCATAAGCTGGTTCAATAGAATTAGAAATAAAGATAAATGCTCTTTCATACAATTCGATATAGTTAATTACTACCCCTCAATAACCAAAGCACTCTTCGAAAATGTCATAGAATTCGCCACTCTCCTCTCTAATATCTCGGAAGACGAAATAAACATAATCAAAAAATGTCGAACCACAGTACTAATAAATAACAAAGAACAATGGACAAAGAAAGACCATTTCTCTTCATTCGATGTATCTATGGGCTCTCTTGACTCTGCCGAGGTAACAGACTTGGTTGGCCTGTACTTACTATACAACCTAACAAAAGATCTTGAAGTCGATTCAATCGGCCTCTACAGAGATGATGGCCTAATGTACGTTAAAAACACAAACGGACAAAAATGTGAACAAACCAAAAAAATAATATCCAAAGAAATGAAACGAATAGGCCTAAAGGCTGAAATAACATCAAATGTTAAACAGGTCAATTTCCTCGATATTACCTTCAACCTCAATAGAGATACTTATGAGCCCTATGCTAAAGATAATTCCTACCCCCTTTATGTCAACCCACTATCTAACCACCCTAGATCTATAAGTAAACACATCCCAGAATCAATTAGTAGAAGGATTAGCAACAACTCCTCCAATATAGATATCTTCAATAAACATAAGAACTTTTATAATAAAGCACTAAAGGAGAGTGGATACAAAAATACCAAAATAGAGTATATTCCAACTACACAAAATAACCCTAATATGAACAAAAATAGAAATAGGAAAATTATCTGGTATACACCTCCATTTAACAACTCAACTAAAACCAAAATAGGGAATAAATTCCTGAACTTAATAAACACTCATTTCCCCAATAACAGCATACTCCATAAAATTTTCAATAAGAATACACTAAAACTCAGCTATTGTTGTGGTGACAACTTAGAAAAAATCATAAAAAAGCACAACATGAAAATACTAAACACCCCAGTAACCTCAAATTCTAAAAGAACATGCAACTGTAATAACAAATCAAACTGCCCCCTAAATCAAAAGTGCCTATCAACCCAAGTGGTCTATGAGGCATCTATCTCCTCAACTGAAAACCCATCCCAGACTAACTATTATATTGGTCTGGCAGGCAACAACTTCAAGGAAAGATTCTACAACCATAAACTCTCCTTCAACAACCCAGACCATCCTGGGCAAACCGGACTTTCACTACACTACCACAAAATAAAAACCAAAAAAGAAACTCCCATAATAAAGTGGAAAATCTTGAAAAAATCCAGCACCTGCAAATCAATAAACTCTCCATGTAGATTATGCTTAAATGAAAAACTGGAAATTATCCGCTTTAAGGACAAAAACAAACTCTTAAATAGAAAACAAGAGACATCTATCAACTGCAAACATAGTAGACTCTACCTCCTTAGCAACCCACATACCCCACCTTAACCCCACACCAACCCTACTTAACTTCAACATAAAATTAACAGTTTTTTTGTTTTTGTTTTTTACAAAAATGAATGATAACATTTAACCCCCACTATACACTACCCCAAAACACACTATAACCCCCTACCCACCCACCCAAATTTACAACCCAATCCCACCCCAACAAGTCATGATGAATCTATAAATATATAACCACCCCTCTAAACTACCAATAATATCAAATCTCTACGTACTACCTATAATGCACAGCCTCAATAACCTCTCAGCCATACTACCAATTCTAACATAAACCCATAACTGGGACAGCTATCAACACTGATATCACTTAGACTAATCTCAATTACTTAACCCCTCGATCACTACCTTGAACACTTAATTATTAACTGGTACTTAGTCCTTGTCATTGGCAGTGGAATTAAAAAAGCCTACCATCACTTGTCGACTTATTTCGCCCAATGACTTCACAAGTAGCAAGATGGTAATGAAGGTGATATTTATCAGTATTACTATTATTATTATTATTAGTATTATTATTATTATTATTATTATTTTTTAATACTATTATTATTATTATTATTATTATTATTATTATTGTTATTATCATTAATATTCTTACAAACTTGTTATTTCTATTTCTATTTTTATTCTAATTTTATTTATATTTATATTTATATTTATCTTTATTTTAATTTTATTTTATTTTTATTTTTATTTTTTATTAAGGCTTTTACATAAGGCTGTTGTCGCTGCGACTGTCGTGGGTATGGTTGGCGGGGTTGCCATTGTCATAATCGGTTTTGTTGGTGATAAGACTGGTAACACCAGAAAACTTCTTTTATAAAAGATTCCACTAGTATTGATCTCGGTATAATATAATCACAATTTAAAAAAATATAATCACAACAAAATTCACTACAAATAATAAACAAAACATTAAAATCAAATAAATAAAATGCAAAAGTAGCAATTAATACCCTAAATTAAAATTATCAAACATTTTTATCCACATGATAATTACTTATTAGAATTAAAATAAAATAAGAATAACGGTTGTAATCATGGTTTTATTCTCATTTTGAATTTGACTCACTCTGGCCGTCGCCCCATCTCCCTCCTCCCGCCCCGGCCGGGATTGAGATCGTCGCAGCACTGACACGTGCAAAACCTCCAACGTAATAATTTGAAACACGACTTGTTGGGGTCCTCCCCCCTCCCCTCTCATGTCCCATGTCGCCGTTATAGACAAAGCCCCAACTCTATCCCCCTCCCCCTCCAATGTATTTTCAATTTTCAATCTCCCGTTAAAGTGAACTTAAAATTTTATGCCATTTGAATTCCTTTTGCCGGCCCGATGAGTTGGTAGCTATTCGCACCAATGAAACAAAACCTGTTTTGTCGCAACTAATGGAATAAAATCAAAATATATATATATATATATATATATATATATATATATATATATATATATATATATATATATATATATATATATATATATATATATATATATATATAAACAGGCAACACAAACTCCATGCATTTTATCCTGAGGATTTCCTACGGAGATGAAACGCGGAAGCCTCTGTGTAGCTTACTTGCCACAAATATATTTATATATATAACTTACTACTTAGCTCTACTCATGTATTGAGGATTATTGAAGTAAATACTAAAAATTGATACATAAAAGATTATATCTCCTTATAACCTTTTATGTGGATACATGAAATAATATATATATATATATATATATATATATATATATATATATATATATATATATACTAACTGTACATTGATGGCGTTGCCTAGTAGTTAGTTTACGTGTTATTTCTTTCATGTTTTTTTAATTTTTTAAGTATGCTTTTTTTTTCAAAAGTACCATGTTTTGTTCCAAACCAAAGGAAGTTACTCTGTATTCACGAATACTGCATTTCGTCCCTTTTTGTAAGACGACGTTCGTTTAAAAATGATTCCGACCTTGTCAAAGTATTTTCTGAAAAGTAATTAAATCTAATTACATTGTTATTGTACTTAATTACATGCTGGAAGCATCCACCAAACGAAATGACGAACCTGAATCAAATACGGATTTTGTAGAAAGGAAGCCATCGATTACAAATATCGAGAAAGAGATTGACTGTACTTTATATATTAGATAAAAACGTGATGACAAAACACACAATATTTGTGAGTTAATATTTTCGCAACCGTATTAATTAAATAAATACCACAATCTGATAGACTCTGAACAAGACAAAGCCGATTATATTGATCGCGACGGTATACATTAGACCAATCACGCACCCTCCTTACTCAGTATCGATAATGGAAACGTTTGCGCTTCTTACATAGTAATAAAAATGATAAAACATGAAATTACTAACAAAAAAGAATAAAAACACCCGTCTATTCTTATCATTTCTTCAAATCAGATATTCAATGTCCAACACGCCTGTGATATTATTTGCTTATCTACCTAAACGATTTACATTTTGTCTTTATTTATCTGAGGCCGGATAATTCGTTGAAGATTATATTACTCCTCTGTAGACACATCGCATTGTCCGATAGATGGTAACTCCTTATTTAGATATTTTGGGAGCCATTTTTTTTTTCGAAGACGACTTTCATCAGGCGACCGACATTTCAGATGTGGTTGCTATTAATGAGACAGTCCAGTCGTTTCCTTTTTCCGTGGTTGCTCAGAAATGTATTGAAAGTGACACTATCCACGCATCAGATTGATATATTAAAAGGAAAAGGAGAAACTCAGAAGACAGAAGACCACGTTGGAAAATACGTCAGATAATAAAAAAAACCTATATCAAAATATCAGACAGGATTAGATTTTTTTTTTAAAGAATGTGACCGTGCCGTCAACAATGACGGCATACTTTGTTAATTGCTTATGTTTGTTACATAATTTAGTACCATGCACGTGCGTGTTTTAGATTGGATACGTGTTTTATTTATCAATCATGAGTCGTCATGCATGGGAATCCAGAAATATAATAAAAAAAACAATAACTTTATTAAAACAAGAACATAAATCAGTTGTGAGACTACATAACTAATCTGACAACGAAAGGATAGGCCAAAGTCTTGTTCGAACTTATGTTAGATAATGGCTTGGACGTATCTGTTTGAGACGGGTTTGACTTGCGCGAATTGTGGCGGGGTCATTCCGTTCGGATTGGTTCGATGTGTTTACCCACGGTGCGCGTCAACGTTGAGTAACCTTAGGGTTACGAGAGGTCAGAAAGTTGACATCACACCTGCGTGTTGATCGCGAGATTGATAGCGAGAGTTCGGCGTGGGAAAATTAAAATCGAGATTAAATCAGATTTGACTTGGAAGCGAGAGAGTCAACATCACCAAAAATGTAACTGTACGAGAGGATTCTGAATGACGCAAATCTAAGAGCCAATTAGTAAATCTCGATACTTCTCTCTCTCAGGCAATTAAGGATATTAACTAGTGAAGTTAGTTAGCGTAAACTTTCTCTCAATCAACGAACTCGTTCAGGTCGGCCAATTAAAGTAATTAAATAAAAGCGGCTCTTTAAAACAGAAAAAGGCTTGTTATACATTAAGAAATTGATTTCAGAGAGCGAGGACAACAGTCCGAAAATGTTGACACGCGGCGGCGCCGGCGGGGACGAACGACGAACTATAGCAGTCGTGACAACAAAAAGTTGCAGAAGAAAAGGGAGCGAAAATAGTCACAGCGGCAGGAACAAGCAATGCGACAATGGTTTGCAGGCGAGAAAAGGCAGTACGAATATTAGCGACCACAGAGACTGAGAAGCACGCACGAGTGGTTGGCGTGGCGGCGACGGCGATTGAAAAACAGATCTAAGTAAATACGACATATCGTCCCCTTTGAGTCAACAGCGAAGTTCAACGAGAACCAAAAGAGTCGGTGAACTTAATAGGCAGTAATAACCAGGAATACAACACTTATTCTACATATCGTCAAGAGTATTCCCGAAATGATACCATTGATATACCATGGAAACGTTTATAAAAAACTATTTATTTGATCGGACTGAAAGTTTGAATGGTAGTTTTACAGTTATGAAAAACTATCAGATCCATGTATCAAATTTGAAGAAATCAGAAGTTGAGATTTCGTCAAAAGATCATGATGCAGGACTTCATTGGCTACAAAATTGGTCAAGTAGTGAGTCTCTACAATTAACAAACACGAAAGTATCGCCTAAATTGTGACTTTCGCCTTTCCGTGATATTGACTTTGATACTTGATCTAAATATTCCAAAATAAAATCAGTTCTGAGTAAACCCATGTCGGATGATTTTACAAAGTTTTGTGACGAATGGTCAAGTGATGTGTTTGCTAGTTTTACTCAATCAAACAAACAAAAACACTCGACTGAAAACATAACCTCCGTCTTGGCGGAAATAAAAATAAAAAATATCATCGTTTATATTTTATCTAAAACAAAAAATTAATAAAAGTAAGCTCCATACATAAACATACAAAGAAAAGGTAGTTATATATTCAATGGTTTAATAGATGTAATGTTCTTCAATATAATAAAATGTAATAGGCACACAAATGTAAAAGTTATTTTTAGATAAATTCCACCGCTCGAAATATTAATAGTATTAAAATTTATCCCTGATGTAGGGTCTACTTATCAGATATCATAACGAGTAAATAATGGAAAACGCATTTTGAACAAACAATAGAGGCCATGTTACGCCACGTTACGCCAAAACGCGTAGATCAACATCGTTGCGGCCATTCGTTGGTTTAAATGAATCATAAACAAAAACAGATCTTACTGGGTCCAGTTTGACATTATTGATGTTTACTCATCCATTGGGGGGGATTATTTAATACTTTCATGAATTTCACGGTTATCATACAGATAGATCAGCGTATAATATAATGTTAAAATAATCTTAAAATCAGGTAAAAAAGCGTATGTTTTAACAATGAACTATAGGTCAAATGTGCGTGATTCTCCCTTGTATAATGTCGTCGTAGGATCACTAAACTTAGTTTAGATATCAGACTTGATTTGTTTTTGTTTTATATTTTGTATACATACATTAACTAGATATTCCGATGTTATGGGCATAGGTTAATACGGAGTTAATGGTTTAATATCTTGACAATGCCTCTGGTAACAAACTTTACAATATCAGGAAAATATTTTATAGGGAATAACACATACTAGGCTTAAACGTAAGTTTTGCCTCTAATAGTAAGTCTGTTAACTCCTTAATGAAACTTTTAATTAACAGATTCACAACACGGTGTATAGGTAGATGTGTAAATGGATACAGCCTACTAGTTGACACATAGACTTGTAAAACCTACAATTGTTCGAACTCACAATATCGGACGTACACCAACTTCTATGAATCATTGTATACAACACCTACTTCAGATTCAACCAACACACATACAAATAACAGGCTTACACATGGAATTCAGCCTATCGGGATTGTTATCAAATATCTACATTAAAATACTCCAACGCAGGGCACTTAACATATGCCGCTCACGCGTTTTTTTTTCACCATATACATAGATGGCATATTCATTTTCACATCTATCGAGGAAGAAGCCATTAAAATATATCCAACGTTAGAACAACACGATGATACTAGATGCTTCTTCATATTACATTTCAAACAAAAATAACAGATAAAACTGAAATCCACACTACATTTTACAGGAAAGCTTCCAACAGAGATATACGTGTCCAATGTAAATCAGCCATTCCTCCCAACGTTAAGTTCGGATATATACAAAAAAGGAACACGTATCTGTGACAAATATCCCAAAAGCAAAATAGAATGTCAATCATATTTCTCGCTTTCTGCAAGTTACCCAGCATCCATCAGGAATCATCTCAAGAGACTCAAGAAACGGATACGTCAAACTTTGTTCAGCAGATTATTTTTTTACGTTACCGTGAGAGAACACCACGGCGCTCCGCAAAGCTATCCTAAAAGAAAGACTACATATACAATTAGTGCATTCCAGACCCCCATCCCCGAGTTTATCTAAAGAAAAATACACACACAGACAACAAAATCTGTGCAATGGCAAACTGTTCTATCCAAACAACTGGTATATTTCAACGTACGTATCCAATATAAAGCATACGATGCAAAGACTATAACATATGTAGAACGATTAGACCACCCCACGTCCGCTTAAAAGTACATCTTAACACACAAGCATCTTATTTTGGGGAAAACACAGACTTAAATGTAAAAGTGTAAATAAAGGCAGCACTGTAAGTATCGGGATTACTTAAATAAGGTATAACAAGCGAAGAAATACGGAGGCGATACGTACAACTAGACTCAACCCACACATTAATAACAGATTAGAACTCAACACTGAATTCTTAATTTAGCACACTCATGCATAACTGATGCCCAATTGACAAATAACTGACACACGCACGCATACAAAATTTATGTTGAAATTAGAATAAATTATTTTATTAGTTTCACATCTATTAATACACGACAATAATATCTTCAAACGACAGTTATATACAGCGTTTCCATTAGAAAAACTGATTTGCAATTATGTACCCAATGATTACAGATCAGCAAACAAACTCCAATCACAATTCTTAATTTTTCTTTGAAAAAATATTTCTCAAAATATTGGTCATTGAAAGATGTAATAGAAACAAATAAATACAATTTAGTAAAATTGTCGATTCCTAACTAAAATGTCGGACGATAAATCGTCTGCAGTTTTCTGATTTTTTCCTACCTCGTAAATCAGTAAGTAAACCCAAATAAATTGCTTTGGACTAATTTAAAATTTACCATAAATTATTTTAATAGAATTATAGTGGGAAAATTAGTCCAAAACAATTTACTTAGGTTTGCTCACGTCATGTAGGAAACAAATCAGACAATTGCAGACAATTTATTGTCCGCCATTTTCCTTGGGAATCGACAATTTTACCACACAATTTATTTCTAGTTAATGCCGTATATACGCATTGTGACAACCTCTAACACAGAAAGTTTCAGAAAAATGAATGTTCAAGTTATGCTTGAGGACAAGATGACATTACAAAAAAAGAATTCATAACACTGAAGTCAGACTGTCGACTCCAGTATTATCGACTTGCTTTGGATTGTCCTGTCTTAAAACATAACCTGAGCAGTTTGCCCCTTAAGTCTTTTATTTTTAATTCGTCTTGTTTTAAAAGAGTGAAACAAAAACAGGAGACCTTAAGCGTCTAATATTAACACATATACATATATATATATATATATATATATATATATATATATGTATATAATATATAAATTTGCATGTTCCTTTTTTATAGGTACTTATATTATAAAATAATATACTACTTATGTATTTTAGTTTAGGTATTAAATTCAACAGTGCCTAATTTATGCATATTATTTTATGATATGAGTACATATAAAAATGGTAACATGCAAATATATATATATATATATATATATATATATATATATATATATATATATATATATATATATTAGTATTCCATGTATTCACATAAAATTTATAAGGAGATATAATTTTTATGTATCAACTTTCAGTATTTACTTCAACAGTGCTCGATACGTAAGTAGACCTAGGTAGTAAGCTATGAAAATATATTTATGGCAATTTAGCTACACAGAGGCTCCCGCTTTTCATCCCCGGGGGAATCTTTAGGCTAAAAGATTTCCACCGGGGATGAAACGAGGGAGTCTCTGTGTAGCTTAATTGCCATAAATATATTTTCATAGCTTACTATATATATATATATATATATATATATATATATTTGTACAAAATGTTATTATGATTATATAAAGAGCATATTTATTTTAAAACATGATGAATTAAAAAATAAAAAACTGAAAGGGGCAAACTGACCGGTTTCAAACCTTGTTAAACAGAGCTAAATAGAGGTAAAGATTAATATATATCTACATATATATATATATATATATATATATATATATATATATATATATATATATTGTTGATGATTTTATTCCATTACTTGCGACAAAACATATTCTGTTTCGTTAACACTTGCAAATATCGTCAACATCGTCAGAATATGTTTTGTCGCAAGTAATGGATTAAAATCATCAACAAAAAAATATATTTTGCTCTGAATTTTCATTGAGCACTCTCATAAACCCGGTTTCAACTTTCTTCGGATTCATACCCCCTGGATATTGGTAACAAGTTAATTATATATATATATATATATATATATATATATATATATATATATATATATATATATATATATATATATATATATATATATATATATATATATATATATATATATATATCTAAAAACCACAGAATATATATATATATATATATATATATATATATATATATATATATATATATAAACAAACTTGCAGAAACGAGAATAGTTCGGGCCAATGTTTTAGACGCAAAGCAAAACTCTAACGCATTCTTTTTAAAATAAGTGTTTTAGTACCGAACAAATAATATTGAAAAAAAAAACATATGTTTTACTTCAATTCTTCTGACATTTTTCTTCACCATTTTGTTTAAAGGCTTCGACATGGCCAATCTGTCATTTCATCTTTTTCTGTAATTCGTCATGACGCTAAAATTCTTGTCTTTCACTGACAAAAACTGTCATTTCTTTCTCGACAACAAGAAATCAAATAAGCAAGTGTCAAAGCCTCAGTGATATGTGATTGATAATTGTATTTAGTGCCGTCGATACGTCTCATGGACGACGAACTAATTTCATTTTGGTCCGTACCAGATGTTTATGTAAGATCGATCTCATGTGTTCACGTTATAATAAACAATAAACACATCGAAAATTGTCATTCCACGAATTGTTACATATATAATAATGAAGAAAATTATGGTCTTTGAACGGTTTTAGTGTTGATATTTGTAAAGTAAATATGATGTTTCTATATATTTGAGAAAATGTAGCTGTTTAATTAAGATGTACCATTTTGTCACGCCTTGATGTGAAAAACGAGGAAGTGGCGAAAAGGGAAGTCATAGGAGGAAATAGTTTAAAATGAGAAGAGAAGGGAGGAGAGTAGGAAGAAGAGAGGAAGGCCAATTCTACTTTTCACTGAAAAATACTTGTCTTTAAATATAGTCTATAAAAATATCAGGTCACTAAGGAAATATGATTCTTGCCAAAAAATAGTTTAACGAAAAATGCGCAGTGCGCATGACGCTCTTGCCCTACTTTTTTTCTGTCTAGACATGCGTCGAATTAAGATTAAGATGTGGTTGTACGAAATGCATGATAAATATCATTTTGGAACGCATCGCGGAATGGCGACGAGCCATCTTTGGGAGTTTATGTTGGGGTAAAAAATAGAAAACGATTTACTTTTAAAATACACAATGCCATGAATGGATTCAGTATTCTTGTGTAAGTAATAAAACGTTTGTTTATTAACTACACCCCCCCCCCCATTTTGCGTGTTTTGGCGAGCGTAGTTTTAATTAGCCTCTTTTATAAAATACACATATTTACAATTTTAAAGAAAATAATTCTTTATGTTGAAACTTTTTTAAAATATATAATCATTTTCATTATTTCTGTTATTGTTACACCGGCCGTTCTTACACAGGAGAAACTACACCGGTTGTCACTATAAATAGTGCGAGTCACCAGAGACACTAAAGAAAAAGCACAGTCTTGTAACTGTCTAGCCAAGAGCTAGTCACTTTCTTACTTTGTTAATACACTTGTTAAACCAACCCTCGACTTGACTTCCTTTATTTATTATTTACTGTGGAACAACTTCACAACAGTTATTATATTGTATAACCTCACTCAATAATAGTCAGAGCGTCACATATTTAAACATATGAAAATCAAATTAAATAAAATCAAATGTTAAACATAAAGTCCAAACATTAGACACTGTTTATGCATTTAGGTATTTCTCCTTGCGGTAGTAAAAAGGTTTTCTATTTTTTTACTAAGCAAATAATATTAAGATTAAACATCCGGTACACAATATGTCATGAAGCACAAATAGTTTTTTTTTATCAAAAAGCATTCAAAATATCACTCAAAGAAGCCAAAACTCACAAAATATCAGAAATCATAGCTAAATAAAAGAAATCAGTAAAACAATGAAAAAGTCACCAAATAAATCAAAAAGTCACAAAACAATTTTTTTTAATAAATAAAAAGAATCAGAACGTCATCAGAAACCAAAATGTCTTAAAGCAATAAGAAAATCACAAAACAATTAAAATCTCATCAGATTTTTTAAACAAAGCCAAAAAATACAAACAGTGACAAAACAATTAAAAATGACGAAAATAATCGAAAAATCATCAAAAAATACAAAAAATCACAAGACAATAAAAGGTGACCACAAGAATAAAAAAGTCACGAAAAAATCAAAAAGTCACAAAACAATTAAAAAAATTATTAAAGAATCAAAAATCAAAAGTTATAAAACAATTTTTAAAATCAGAAAAGAGAAAAATAGATCAAAAGAATCAAAAAGTATCAAAATAGAATTATATTGTCAAAAAGGTAGATGATACGGAACTAGATAAGTAATTATTAACTGCGTGTTTTACCACAGCATATTGCCGTAGTGATACTCTGTGTGTTGTTATTACGCGTTGTTACACTTTGTAGTTAGCTAGATAATTGTTAGCTTCTAATCTATATCCTTCCTCTCATATATATATATATATATATATATATATATATATATATATATATATATATATATATATATATATATATATAGTCTGAACAAGCTTTGAGTCATTTTAAACAAAGTAAGAAAATTAAGTTTAAATTCCCAGGGATACTAACTAAATCCAAAATATTACAGACTTAACATTTGCATAAACCGACTTACGGATGGTAAATTTACAAATAAAAAAGGAGATTCAAGTATATAACAGCGAAACAACACAGGGGACCTTAACTTTAATTGTAAAATATTAAACGGGAAACACCAGCTGTTTACCATGTAACTGTTTCAGGGATTAAAAAACAGAACAGTTATAAGATCCATGGCTCTTCAGTGGTACTGATCAAGTTACCACTTCCTCAATAACCAACTCGATAAAATACCAAATGCAAAAAAAATAAAACAAAAAAGAAGCCGACGAAAGGTTAATAAAAGTTAAAGAAAGACAGCAACAGAAAACTGAAAAAAATGTCAAAAGCCTCTACTAGAACAAAAAGGAGCTTAAGAAAATTTTCTGGGACATAAAAAGAAGCCGACAAAAAATACTGGGACAAAAAAAGAAAACCAACAAAAGATTGAAATATTAATGCAAACTATATCGCATAGGGGTCAAAGTAACGAAAATGAAAATTCTTTTTCGCAGAATGCCGTTTCGAGTGCAATTAACTATTTTACTATTCCCAAAACTCGAATAAAACTTTCGCTTCATATTTGAGAATGTATGAGGATCTATACAAAATAGATTGTTAAAAATTGGCCACCACAGAAAAAAATTCGTGGACTATATTCTACCTCCAATAACAAGCAACTAGCCTTTATCTGAAGCTGTGAATCTTTTAACAGAATTATTCAGCCCTAAGATTTCTCCGTTCCACAAACGGTTGAAATGTTTGAATTTAGTCAAAAAAGGTTGGATCTAAATTTAAGTTTTTTTTTCTGATAAAATAAGAGTACTGATTAAAAGAGATAAATTGCAGAAGTCATTTCATTTTTTAATTGTTTTAGAGTTTATGAAAAATGCTGATTCAAGAAGTATTCGCATCGATTTATTTAAAATTAATTTAACGATTCTAGTTTGCCAAAAATAAAAGAAATGATCGTGTTGTAATGCGTATCTCTGATGGCAATTACTTAATGGAACAGTGTATATACCTGAATTAGATATGTTTTTTTAATGTGTTGCTGTTTTTAATGTTTGTTTTATAGTTTGTGATGTAGTTTGGTATTGTCAAGATTCCTCGTTAATTTAGAGTGTTGGAAAATATTGCATTATCGGAATGGGTAGGTAAGAGAAGATGTCTATCTATGAGTGAAATATTTGTAGGGATTTTTCTTTGCATTTAATATGAAATGTGTGCGGTATTGCAATGTTTTCAATGAATATATATATATATATATATATATATATATATATATATATATATATATATATATAATTATTTACCTGCATAAATACATAGATATAAAATGAAAATAATGACACGTCCGATTAAGGGCAACTGAATCCAATATTCTGCATATTCTTAGCCGCTTAGGAAATAGGGAAAATACTTAAAAAAAAACTCTGTTCTATCGTCAGTAAAAACAATAACAAAACTACGCATATACAGAGTGAGCCAAAAGTAGGTGGACATGAAAAAAACATTTTTCTTCTTGATTTACACAGCTTTGAAGGCTGCCTCTTACGCTTCGACAAAAAAATGTTTTTACTGTCCACCTACTTTTGGCTCACCCTGTATATATATATATATATATATATATATATATATATATATATATATATATATATATATATATATATAAAATAAAATTAAAAATTATTTTTAAAAACTATAAAAATATAACAGCACGAAGAGAGAAGAGTAAGACACAACCCCTGATAACGATCGCGAGATTGAAAGCGCTTGAGTAATCGCCGAAGAAACAACACTTGAAACTATAATCTTCGAACTATCATCCGAAACCGGAACACTTGCTCGACGCGCCGAGAAAATAACAAATAAGTTACTTTAAAGAGAAAACTCCGTAGTATTCCATTAAGCCTGGACACATAAAGATTTGCTGCCTATATATATATATATATATATATATATATATATATATATATATATATATATATATATATATATATATGGGGTAAGGTACACGATAGTTCATGAAAAATGAAGTGTCGTGATGGACAAAATGTGTGAAAAGATGACAGACGGAAAACAAGTCAAAATGCAGGAAAAAACAAAAACAAGAGACTTTTTGACCGGTTTCGTTCGTGGGGAACGTCTTCAGAAAATGAAGAATACAGAAAATAATTTTATTTTATATTTAAGGAACACACATGGGATGAGGGGGAAAATTGATCTGCTTGGATCATCTGAGGAGACATTAAGTGATGTCGGGACATGATAAGTAGGTGACACATTCTTCCCACCCCACCGCCTTTGAACAATGTATCACCTTCTTATCATGTCCCGACATCACTTAATGTCTCCTCACATGATCCAAGCAGATCAATTTTCCCCCTTATCCCATGTGTGTGCCTTCAATACAAAATAAAATTATTTTCTGTATTTTTCATTTTCTGAAGACGTTCCCCACGAACGAAACCGGTCAAAAAAAATCTCTTGTTTTTGTTTTTCTCCTGCATTTTGACTTGTTTTCCGTATGTCATCTTTTCACACACACACACACACACACACATATATATATATATATATATATATATATATATCGGCTGCCTATTCGATTTCGAATATAACCACTTTTTACATATCGATATAATATTACTGTAAAACATCCTAGTGAGAAGTGCGAATATAGCTCATCAGGTTTACCAGACTTACCACAGAATTGGCAGGTTTTTTGACGACTGAGAGGATGTCATAAATGAAGCCACTTCTTGCTCGTGCTTGATTTTCCAAAACATGTACTCGTTGATGGTTCAACAAATTTGCACGTGACATAATTATCAAATTTCAAACTGTGAAATTCAGGTGTTCCATATTTCCCTCATCTTTTAGGGGGTATAACGTTCCATCTCTTTCCTCGCTGCTCACTTCTGCTGCTGATGTTTTATCCTATTCTTTTCAAAAAGACTTCTACCTTCAGAAATTGCTTTCCTCCACCTTGACCTATCTATAGCAACTCTCCCATTCTCCAACATCAATTCCAAAGAACTTCAACTCGTCTTTGAAGCAATCTTTGAATCGCTTGCACAGTTTGTGCTGTGGGCGAGTATTCCTAGTGCGGTCCCCATTAATCACCTACTTGGACATTCTGTCATCAATAAGACGAATAAGATCACCAGCACAACGAAGTCTACATTTACTTACACGAGACTCAATGCTTGTAATAGAAGCTCGTTCCAACACTTTAGTGTCAGACACGCTTTAGCAGGCCAATATGTGCTTTGTAAATGGTCCATGTCTTTCAAGAATATAACAAAGTTAATACAACACAAGCCTCATACACAGATATCTTAGTTTCTAGGCTGATATGACGTGGTGCTCACACCCGTTTTTCGAAATGACCAAAAAGAGACACGAGCCTGTTACATATGTCTACTTATCTCAGCATCCAACGACCCGTTCTTCGATATAACACTACTCAGATACATAAAATGATCCACTAGACAGTCTGTGGTCTTCAACAAATATATCCGGTTCGTAATATTGGTTGCCAGGGGCCGGGGCAAACATAAAAGATATGTTTTATATATTCATCAACATTTCGTCTTTATTGTAAGACTTCCTCAGGATGATAATTTGAAGGAAAAATGTCATTCAAGTACATCGATATTTTGGGTAGACCTGATGGATTTTTCCTTCAAATTATCATCCTGAAGAAGTCTTACAATAAAGACAAGTTGATGAATATATAAAAAAATATCTCTTGTTGTTTTTTTCCTTTTTCATTTCCCATTACGTCGGATTTTTATCATCTTTCCTTTTATATATATATATATATATATATATATATATATATATATATATATATATATATATATATATTATTTACACTACTTATATAAACACTAATAGGCAACATCGTCTTCTGATTGGACGTATGTTTTTCTCTGAATTCATAATATGACACAGCTGCACGTTTAACAATAGATACGATGAAAGATGCACAAACAGAAGACCAGAGCAGTGCTTAGTACGAGCTGTCCCAAACCTGTGTTGCCCGGGCGTCTTTTTACTTTGATTTCTCGTTTTGTTCATTATCTCTTCGCCCTTTTGTCTTTTCTCTTAATAAATTCATTTGTTAAATTCAATGTAATTCTTTCGGTAATGTTTTTTAGTGTTCTAAGAATATCACTAAAATCAAGAAAAGCACAGCTTAGTGTTTAACTCTTTAATGCAATGCACTTTATTGAAGAAATGTGTTTAAATATATTTTTTTAAATTATATTATATATAAGCGTTACGAATTTTAATACTGTAGCATGTATCAATTGATAATCGTATAAGTTAATATTACATGTCAACAATGTCACTAAAAAGCATATATCTCCGTCCAACCATGTCTCACACAATCAGTATATTTGATGCATCAATTTTCAAATGTTTTCTGAAAATGTTTGTGGTGCATGTCATTGGTTTAAATAGATAACGTCTCGGATTATGTATTTGGCAGTGCCGAGTTCAAATTCACGCGGATCCATTGTGGTTATTCACGTATTGATAATTAAAAAAATTAACCCATAATTTTACTGCGTCTATGGCTAAAATAACAGCTTGTGTTTAATGGATCGATATAATGTTACGCTATTAAATAACGGCCAAAGGGCTGATATGCCGTAAAACAAAAAAAAACTAAAAAATATTCATACTGTTGGCACTGATTTATCAGCCATGTGTAATTGATCTTATGGATAAAATAGCGAGAAATGAAATCGATTATACCGAATTTGAATTCAATCTGATACATTGGTTTTATTCATGTTTTAATATCGTTGGGAAAGGTATGAACCTCCAATTTGGTCCCACTTACGGATAAAAAAAGCAATTTGTGTTCAATGAAAGAGGTTTCCCTTTAGTTTTAAGAGACAGTGGATATTCCATGTACATGTGCCTGCGCGATAAGTCTATAGTGAAGAAAAGGTTGTGTAGCTCTCCTGAACCGGCATTTCCTATGTTCAGTGGCAAGAAGTCTAGGTCAACTGGAAACAGTGGCAGGATAAACCGAGAACGGCTGATGTTATTTCAGTGTGTTTCTTCTTCTAAACTAATTGCACAGCCAATGGGTGGGAGTCTAGTCTACCATGCTATTCAATCCAGGTTTAGAAGGAGAATATATCGATTCATACATTTCCCAGGGGCATTATTGAAAGTGATACAGTAGCCCGACCGAACTCGAACCCGGCACGTAAAGTCAACATTTGATAACCAGGCAGATCGTATCTAAAGAATTCTTGGCCTTTTGGCCAAGATCAAAGTGTAGTATCTGTTCCGATGGAGACTGCACCCCATAGACTGGTATTGTTTTGGCCTTTGGGGCTTTATTTACGTCGGACAATGAGTCTGTCCTGTGCAGTGCAAGGAGGTCCACCCTCCCAGGCTTTGCCTCCCCTCTTTGGGGAGGAGTAAGTTTATTGCTTACTGCCTGAGGCGCCCCTACCGGGGAATGCCGACGGGGCTACCCAGGAAATTTTTAAATGGCCAGAGTGCTCACCTCTCGAGCACTGGCTTATCTAATCCCACTTTCCCGACCTTGTGTCACATCTTACCGCTGTGGGAGGTAGATAAATAAAATGAATTGTTTGCAAAAGGTTTTACGTTTGAACATTAAATAATGCAGCAGGTGACGATATGACGTCAAACAGACAAATCGGGTCAAAGTTTTAGGTGAACACACTTGACTTACTCATTGATCATGATATTCCCAGAAAAATAGACAGTCGAAGAAAGAAGATTAAAAAGGAATTTTATTTTCTCACTTACTGTGAAAGATTTTATGAGTATTTCGATCGAGGGATATTTTTCTGACTTATGCAATCTCATACAAATGTCGTTATAAATCAGTATTATCTGATGTTACACATCTTTTCCCAGCTTCCACCTGAACCATTTTGATAGGAGAAACATCAATCTTACCCGAGATAATATTAAGGGTATTACCCTTATCAAAAAAAATGACTTATTTATTGGTTCATGTTCTGTCCTGACATGGTTGTGTAGGTTCAATCTTTACCTGATTTAATATCTTAGGATATATGATGTATGTGTTGATGAAGCGCCTTTATATACAGGGTGACCCACACATGCCACTCGCGCAAGGAATATAAATAATAGTCATATTCCTTTCTGCAATGCAACTATATTTAGTACAAATAACCTTCAGCCTATGCCTGACTTGTCCACCAAGTTTAAGTTATGAATACCCAACAGTCTTTGTTTCATCGCCGTTCAATGATATGCTCAACATATGCACGTCTGCGTTGTCAATTACTCCAACACACTTTTCTTTCGGTACTGCTTTGATTTCAGCTGTGATCCCCCCTTCTGTTAAGGGATAGTTTCGTGATTGTCTCTGATAGACATTACTGTTAAGATAATTTCACAAATAAAAATTTAAAGAAAGGAGTTAAGCCAAAAGCTCACGAAGCGCTTATCCCATCAGATTGCGAGATGGCAGGCAACAATTTTCAATTGTGAATTGAATAAATCGTAACATTCGTCTACGCTAACGTCAACAGATAATCTACAAAACTTTGGAAACTTAAAAAAGAAAATTATCGGAAACCCTAACCCTAACTTCAAACCATAAAATATGTTAAACCCTAAAAAGATCTAAAATATGTTTTTTTTTCTTTCACCCTAAACTAACCCTAACCATAGTCAGGCTGGTTCAAAAGATGTACCAATACAAAAAAAACAATTTATTGAAACAAAATAAAATAATAATTAAACAAAGCTTAACTTTCTTGGGAAAAAATTCTTGTAAAAAAATATAACAGTTAAATATTTTTTCATCAAATTATACATACTATTACTGTTTTTTTTTTTCTTGCTTTAACCGTTGTTTTGTTATTTGTTCCTGTTTGGTAGGGTCAACGCGTTTTGATTTTGACGCCGGATCGTTCTCATTCGGCATCTTCGGAAGATGCCGACGAACAGTTGGTTTTAGCATGAGTCATAAGCTGTACCTGTATCACACCTCATGATCATGAGAGAATAACCAAAGTTCCCCAGTATATCTTTAAACGGCATTAAAACAAAGGCTGTTGGACATTCATGATTGAAACATCGTGGACAAGTCGGGCAGAGATAGAAATTTATTTGTACTAAATATGGTTGGATTGCAGAAATGATTATCAATTTTATTAACGATTCTGTGGGTAGCATTTTTGTGGAGTCACTCGATATAAGTAATTTTTTACTTACCGTGAAGATTAATGCGATTTTTTTATTAGTGTGGACATGGTTTTATAACTGTTCTCAATCTTGAGCATAATAAACAGATAAATGAATAAGTAGTATATCTAAAAACATACAATTATATATACTACGTGGATTGAAACTCAATATATTATGAATATAATATATAAACACTTCATGATTGAAATCATACCGGTATCAATTTAATGGCAATCCTAATAAATAGATGAACATTGATTTATATTTTTCTTACAAATTTGTTCGATGATTCATCTCACTTAATATTTTACTATGTCACCCGTGTGCCGTTGGATCAGTATTTGTCATGTGTATCATTAAACATTTTAAAATTCCAAAATGTTTTCATAAACATTTAGAAATTCCATGTTACGACGGCTTAGAAGTCTGAGGACGTGTATGATGACCAAATAAAGATGAATGGTCGCTTCATGACGTAATCCATTTTCAAGTAAATATATATTTCATTCTTGATAATAATCATTCATATTTTATTCGATCTTCCCGCTTTCTCTCCCTCTGTTCCTTCTCTTTTTTCCTTTCTCTCTTCCTCTCAATTTCCCGCTTCTCTCCCTTTTCCTCTCTCTTTTACTTATTTACATCATTCGCCTCTCCCACTATTTCCCATGGCACAAAATGCTCTATAGGATTGATGTGTCGTAAAACAAAAACTTCCAATCCCACTACTTCTTTTTATCAGTCAGTCTTTATTTACACCATCTCCTTTTTGTGACGTCATCCAGTGTGTACGGTAACAAACAAGATAACACGATAACATTATTCACAGTTTTAGTAGTATTACACGAGACACGCAGAGGTCTAGATATTTCATCTAGTCTTCTAGATAGATGTCATAAATGATTTATGTATCTATCTCTCTTGTTGGATGAATGACGTCGTAATTTTGTGAAGTCATCAACTGTTCACGGTCATGTCAACTTGTTCTAATGGATGACACCATAAAACGATAACGTCTTCCAGTGTGTACGGGGACAAGAAAACAAGATAACAGATAACAACCAATATGCACATGTTGTTAGTAATAGATTGGACACCCAGGGGTCTAGAGGTTCGTCTAGTAGACAACCCGTAACCTTTCGGGTCATGATTCATCTAGATAAAGCATTTCTTCTGCCTTCCCTTTCTGATTTGAAAGATGGCGTATTCATTTTGTGACGTTATCTACTATTCCCAGTTATCCTCCAAATATATGATGTCAAACAGTGTGCACAAGGACAAACAAGATAACAAGCAATATTCACATAGATAGATATATAGATAAATAGATAGATAGATAGATAGATAGATAGATAGATAGATAGATAGATAGATAGATAGATAGATAGATATAGAGAGAGAGAGACATTTAGCTACCAGGTAATTGACCTACTACGTATAAATCACAATTCTCTTGACCGACTTAATAATTCACTTGGTCAAAGTCTTTCTATCATCATGTTAAATACCTTTTAAGAAGATTCAAAAAGAATTCATTAAAGCACACTTCCTAGTAGGAAAATTCTTCAGCAATTATGTTAGGATTACATTCAAACATGACTCTATTGAATCAATATAGATTTTGATATCAAAGCCAAAGGCCATCGAAATCGACTACGCTTTTCTAATGCAACTGTTCTTACATGTAAATGGGGGATAGCGTACTGCCTTAAGAGTCAAACAAGAACACGTGTGACCGTGATGTAACACACTCAGAGGATAAGTCTCGATAATAGTATACGAAGTATTCGACTTTTCCCTATCGGACACAACCCGCTTGCCGATGAAGTGTGCATGTGAAAATGTCTGGACCTACCATATCATCCTATGTATGTATCCGGGAAGATAAAATATCTTTAAAAAAACCTTGAATAACCCACGTTAGATATCGACTCTTAAAGAGATGACTCCCAAAGAGAAACAGACACCTGCGACTAAACAAAATGACGGAGTGAAGACAACCGGGAAATCAAATCAACATTCAAACAAGAAAATATCAACATTAAGAATAAACGAATACGCATATAATTGACTTACCTAAGTAAGATGATTTGAAATTTAGAAAAAAGTTTTATACAAGTGACTTAGAATTCAGTTGTATTGTTAGCCATATTTCTATCTTAGGTATATTATATGTTCATATATTTGTATGTATAGGATCCACTCCTAAACTAATAAACCGATCATAACGGATTTTGAAACACAGTTGGCAGGCGTAAGTGGTTCTAATATGAGCTATATTAAGCTTAATCTATTTTTATACAAATAGGGGTAAGGGGGGTCCTTCCTTAACATTCAGATACCTCTGATTTTTGTGAAATTTTAACAAAAGGTATTAGATATCAATTAATAAATATTCACCGAATTTAAATTTAGTTGGAGAGTTTTAAAAGGGCTTTAAGGGTCGTTTGATAAGCACAACCTCCCATTTTTTTAATTCAAATATATCAGATACGCATCGAATTGGGCCTATAGTTATTAGATACAATTTTTTTAATGGAAATCGCTCCAGACAAGGCATTAAGCCACTTGATGTAAGGAGCTTACAAGAACAAATATGATTATCGCAAAGGCAGGATATTTTAATTTTTTGCTCGCCCTTTGTTTTAACTACGTCGTTTTTTTATACAATATATAGTTTTTTTAGATAGGATTTTTAAATATTACATGTAATTATTAGTGTATCATTTGGCTATTAAATTATTAACTAAATAGCATTGTTATAAAGCTTTAACTTATTTCTGAAAGTGATCATTTAACCTCTTTTTCTGAAATTATTGAATATCAATAGCTGTCAAAACTTCCAATACTTTAATAAGCTCAGGATTTGAAATCCAGAAATAACTTTTTATTCGACAGTTTAACAATTCCCTATGAAATTTAGAGTGGCCACAACGTCATTCATTATTTTTTTCTAACTATTAAGTAAAGATTAAAATGTCTGCCTTCGTTACGAAGAAACGGAAATGCATTCTGGTGGATTTAATTTAGCAGTTAAACATTTTTTGCAATTGGATTTTTAAAACGCTTCTTCTATTTTACACTATGCAATTCATGAGTTGAATAAATAATCGATTAAAACTAAATAATAAGAACAATATTGGTTTAGTCAAGTTTTTCTTCTCTGATTTAAATTCATGATTATTTACTGACTAATCATTATCAGTGTTTACTAACTGACAACAACAAATGGCGTCCTCCGGGGTCTGGGTGATGAGTCTCCCCAAAAACCCAGACCATTCCGCCTCTTTGCAAATCGCTTAGATTATCGCAATACCCGTTTACCATTGTCTTCTCGCAGATAACGACTCTTGATTTGTTCTGTAATTTAAGTGATAATAAACCTCCCTAGGATTTCAGTACTTCCCGTGCCCTTCCAGTGGTGGTCTGGTTGGTGGTCTACCTCCTTGGTCTTTCCACCTTTCTTGATATTAACGGCTATTTTGTTTGCTACCAACCGAAGGTGATGTGACCAAACGTGTTTTTGAAGGGGTGATCAGATTATGGAATTTTTGCCAGTGACAGTTCATTTTTATTAGTGTAATGGTTTTCTATATATTTCTATCGACATTACTTGGTTATGTGAGTTGGTTTCCGCACTCGAGTATTTTCCTTAATATTACAGCTGTTTTCATCAGTGGTGTGCGTTGTATGGTGCAACCCACCCTTTGATTTCAATTTCCCCAAAGCGTTTTTCCAGGTTTTTCAAAATTGTTTCCAGTGCTCCTACATTTTTTATCATTACATTAATTAATCATTTTCCATAACAAGGTCCATGTATTTTCTTAGATTTTTTGTCTCTTATATCTTCACCTTACGATTTGATGGGACGGCGATATCTACGATTTGGTTAATTTTTTCCTTCTTGGTGATTATTATCACATCCATTTTTTGTTTGCTTGGATAGGTTTGTCTGTTTGTATTTGCATTTCCCAAAGGATTTTATTATTTTCATTTTTTTTACTACTGGCTCGTAATTGTATTTATGTCATTTGTCTAAATACAGACGTGTGCATAGTTCCCAGTGAACAACCTCTTTAACGTAGTCATATTTTTGTGTAATTTGGATTATTCAGACTACTGTTCTCATCTTGAGTGTTATTCTCACAACGTTTCGGCCGTTGCAACCTTCGGCCTTCTTCAGGTGTGTCTTTTCGAACTCGGGGAGTTTGACAGAAATATTCTCGAGTTCGAAAAGATACACCTGAAGAAGGTCGGAGGTTACAGCGGCCGAAACGTTGTGAGTATAACACTCAAGATGAGAACAGTAGTCCGAATAATTCAAATTAAACAAATCGTCAATCCCCATCTCAAAAATTCAGAAACAGTAATATGTGTTTTTTGCATTCCATTTGGGCTGATTTGCTACGCTCACTTACCATGTGATTTAACGTGTTCTCTTTCGTTTACAGAATCTACATTTACAGTTTTAATGCGTCTTGTCTATCTTGGCTTTTATATAGTTATCTCTTATCACGTTGATTTGGTGGGTTAGTGTTAGTAACGTTTCTCTGTTCAAGTGTTCTTTCCGTAGCCAGGGCAATGTGGTTGTCTGATGTATTTTTCTGATCCTTTAGTTGTATCGTTCGCACAATATTCGATACTTACCACTCCTTCTCCCCTTCTTTTCTTTTTAAAAAGTGTCTGCCAGTACGATCATGCGGGTGCAGTGAATTTTGCATGGTTATTCCCCTTTTTTAGGACAGATCCATAAACCCTTATTGTGTTCGGTTTATGAAGGGTCTAGAGTATCTTATTAGATATACTGTCCACATTTTATTACTTTAATTAGGTTACTGCTATATAATTTTGTTTCTATGAGCCTTCTTGTTCTTCTTAGGTATTCCTTTTTAACCACTTCCTTCATCGCTACTAGCTTGATGGTGTTCGCTTCTAGGATGCCTAGGTATTTATAGGTATCACATCTCGATTGATATATTCTTAAATGTCCTCATAGTTTTATGGGGTAAATGATTTAGCTATTTGATACACATACGCATTAATAACTGTATGGATGGTTTGAAACCGACATTCATCTTCAGCTATGGGTACACCTTTTGTTCAATTAATCATATCAAACAGGTCGTGTGTTTCACTATTAAATAACACCCCCAAAATGTTAATATACCGTAAAACGGACAAACCACACCAAACATGATGAATGAATTAAACACTATTTAGTGTAACGCATGAAGTAATCAGACTGAGCGCTAAATTGTGTCACTACTTGAATCACGATTATCGCAGAGAACTTCAAAAATACTTAAGAATGGCGGTCGAAGGTTTGCCGACGGTTTACCATAGACAGTAAAGTGCTTCAATATATGGCGTCATTAAGGTCAAAGCGGAAAATTGACAAATGCTTTAAGTGGCCAAGGACCGTTTAGGAATGGATGATTCTTGAAAAGTGACGAAACTCTGAGACATTAAGACAAGTCTAAGTCAACAGTGTGTGTTAATTGGCACGCTTTATTAATTCGATTTTCGCTTGACTTTAAGAAGGGTCGCTAACATTACGCTGGACACAAACGAAGAGTATACCACTGTAATTAATCAAGGTTAACACTACCTTCTATAAATGCAAATGAAATGCTAGCGAATTGATGCATGAGAAGTTTAATGGAATTTCATTGGCGATATGTCTGATAACCAATTTTTCATTACATAAATGTTAATAATAGAAAAATCACTCTAAGAAGAATGAATTGCTGTACTGATTTCAATAGAGATGACTTGGTTTTTGGTTTCAGTGTGCGTTTCTATTGGATACTGACAGGAACCCACGGCGTTGTACGGGATGGAACCTGGAACTCCGTATACTCAAGTCTGAACTCCACATTGTCATTGTTTTATTCTTAACTAGCTGCCTTCGCCTGCTCCCTTTCGATTCGCAATGTTATTCCTATTCACTACTTGAAGCCATTGAAACGAAAGTAGTCGATAAGAAACAGAAGACAAAACTAATCGATAAGAAAAAGACAAAATTAACTGATAAGAAAAAGAAGACAAAACTAATCGATAATAAAAAATAAAACTAATTGATAATAAAAACTCATCGATAAGAAGACAAAACTTATCAATAAGAAGCCAAAATTAATCGATAAGAAAAAAGAAGAAAAATCTAGTAAATAAGAAAAAAAGGAAAAACTAATCTTTTCTCATAAATATTTAATTTGCATGCGTGATTATTTTTTCATCCTTTCATTTTATTTTTATTAGTCCCTTTTTGGGGAGACAAGCAAAAGAAACAGGTCCGCCACATATACTATAAACAGTGTAGAACAAAAGTTATCTATGATATTGTGGACTTTTGAGCAAATATTAATGGTTGGCTTGTTTTTATTCGGTTTTTGTAAGCTATGAAAATAAATGTAATAACATATTTTATTTAATTTGAAATATTAAAAGTAAAAGCGTTAGAAGCCATCAAAAGCAAATATTTTTCATCTTATTTTTTTGCGATAGATGACTTCACCAGAAAAATCCTTTTACATGTTTTTTTTGTGAGTGTCAGCGTTAAATTCGCGAGATGTGTTAAGCGGTATAAGAAAGACAGTTTTAAGTTAAGGACGTGTTTCACGTAGCCACGCAAGCAAAGGAAATGATGATCGTTCTTCTTTTTCTTTTGAAGCATTGTTGAAATTTGAAATATTAAAAATAAAGCTGTTAGAACACCAAACTAAAAACATGCTTAGTAAAATTGGAGTAAAACAATAATAAAAAGTGTTTCAATTCCGTGGGTATGCTATGATGCTGAGTGAAGATACGCTTGTACGAATTGCCCTAAATGAATCTCTAACCTAAACTGATATGAAGAGAGGTCGACCGAAAGTCAGACTGTTTTAAGTGATTTGAACTGTCGTGGCTTTGCTATCAACACCAAACATCCTGCGAAAATGATTCACTCACTAGTAAGCATGGCAGAAAATTGTGGAGAAATACAGTGAAGACATTCATACAATTGTATATTGTTAAAGAAGTAAAATGAATGTTAAGACAATATCTTATTATTATTATTATTATTATTATTATTATTATTATTATTATTATTATTATTATTATTATTATTATTATTATTATTATTATTATTATTATGGAATAATGGCAGCAAATAAGTTTTCCCTGTGTTCGTGAATATACCGAAATTTTTGCTGTTGCGATTCTTCTCCAATCCCTGGCTTAACAACATTTTGAAAGTGATTGTTTTTTTAGTTTTGTTCACCCCCCAAGGCATATTTCTACTCAAGCGTAAAGGGCTACTGTGATAGGTACCAGATTTATAAGGGCAATCTTGGTTTAGAGTTACTCAGTAAAATGTTTGTTCAGATTGCATTTAAAATGTGTGCATGTTGATACGACCGAGGAAACAGGGAGCAAGGATGGAACTCCAAAAACAAGCGGTCCGAGGAAAGAAGCCATTAGGGTAGGAAATTTTTCGAAATCTAGTGACCTTTAGGATGGGAAGTGAGGCCGGGTCCTTATGTTGAATGAGTTACACGTACAGTATGTTCATCGGAGCACATTCCGTGGAAGTACTAGTAAAACAAATATAAGTATGCAGCACTGCTGCGATTCAACAGGTTCTGGAGCTTAACATTAACTGTTTCGTGAGTGTATTTAAATCCCTGCTCACCAGCCAGACCGTTGTATGATGAAAAGCCGTCAGTAATGATTCGTCTACTAGCAGGATGGTGTCTTTAATTATCTCTGGCATGTCTTCCTGTTTTCACATCGAGATTCTGTGAACAGAATGACACATGCATCGAGGAAGTCATAGAACTCCTCTTGCTGTTAATGTTCTGACTCAATCACATAAAATCGATTATAACAAGACTACTCTTTAAACAGTGATTGTGGTATAGCTCCGTAATCAAGCCTATAAATGGCACTAAAAATTCCAAAACAGTGGGCGGAAATTTCAAGCTAATTTCAATATTTCCTTGCTATAAGAGGGACTACAAAAGTGCCACAATACTGTCCTTAAGGATTTTGACCGTAAACTGGAAAGAGTTGCCTCCTGAAATCGGACAGACAACTTTTACTTCCATTTTGTGATTTAGCATTGTAACAAACTTTTATTTGCATTGCTGTTTTTTTAGATTGTTGTTTACAGCAACGTTCATTCATTCATTTCGTATAAACCAGATGATTCTATTATTGGCATTGGTTTCCCCGATATCTTTCTGATTAGAATTCTTTCTAGAAAGACATCGGATACTTACAGAGAGGGGCTAATTGAAGGTTGCCAACATCCTAAGTGAAAGTGTTTCTGTGCAACGAACTGGATTCGAACCTGGCGCATTTATATTCATTTTTCGTTTCAGCGGATGTGCCCTCCATCTTCATCATACGCTTAGATTTTTAATAATATTTTCGTTGGTTTTCTCCGGATTGAGTGTATGCCAATCAACTCAATCGTTTCTCCCAAGGCGATGAGAATGCTATTTTAAACTCAACCGTAACAGACAGACGAAAATGCTATTTCATAATTAAACGTGACACACCGACGAAAATGCTATCTTAAAAATTTAACTAGACAGACCGACGAAACTGATATGTAAAAATTAAGTGTGACAGACCAAAAACATCCGCGAAGTTTGAAAAGAAACTTCTTTTCGTATTTTGTTTCATCTACTGAATTGGTCGTAAGTATAAATTACAAAAATAAAAATAAATAAATAAAGTTTCGGACAAAAAGAAGTTTCCGTTGATCGGTCCAACATTGCTTACTGATAATGCCAGCAACTCTACAACCACTCAATCTTGTATTTATAGCTTCAGGATAAAGAAGCAGAATAAAAGTCAGTTGATTGCGACTTTGATTCTAACAATGCATTATTATGCGTTTTTTGTGACAGCCCAACGATATTTGATGACCGCACTCAAATAATCGCTGGGATTGACCTAAGAAACGGTTTTGTTATTTCCTTTTGGGGAGTTCTCGTGGCCCGCGTAAAATGGTATGCGATTGTAAAAAAAGAAGAAACACTGAGAGGAAGCCATCGAATGCTGTCTTTTTCGTTTCAAATAAGATTCAACTTTGACTTTCAAATACGCATCATGGGCTCGCCAAGGATCTACGTATTCAATCGCACAAACGCATGCACGCACACACTCATGCACAAAAAATGTAAGAATTGAATGCTACAAATGTTTTCAAACATTGTATAGTTTATTTATCTGTTTTTATGACAAATAAACCTTTTGGGAGTTATTTAATTCCGAAAAGTTTACGTAACGTTTAATTGAACCCAAGTTGTTATTTAACCCATATAAATTTGAAGTGTTCATATTTTTCCCAATACTATTAGTACGTAAATCATCAGAAAAGATCCGATTTGATTTTAACTTTCATAGTCAGCGACGGTATTTATTAAACCAATAACGCATCTCAAAACAGTATATGAGTTCGTGAGTTATCAAGATACGTTGATTCAAGCTGTTCATTTAGTAAAAAGAAAATACTATTTCAAATTTAATCGTTACAGACCAACGAAAAACTGAAGCGTGACACACCAAAGAGATTTGTATTATTTGGATTAGTTGAACTACTATTTACATCTTGGATGTTATTCTCTCAACAGTTCGGTCGATGTAACCTCCGATCCTTTTAATGCGCATGTTGTCGAACTCGGGAATTTTTCTCTCGAACTCGGGAACCTATACGGAATTTTGAACTGTTACGGACTGATAAAAACCTGAAGCGTGACACACCAAAGAAATTTGTTTTATTTGTATCATTCGGATTACTAATCTGATCTTGAATGTTATTTCCACAACGTTTCGGCTGATGTAACTTTTCACCTTCTTAAAGTGTGTCTTGTAAAAGTCGGGAATCTTTATGTTGAAATAAATAAATAGTATAGTTCGAATAATCAAATGATACAAATCATCCTTCCTCATCTAAAATATTCCGAAAAGATGCATAGATTCTGTTTTATAAGTATTTCTAGCCTATCGTTGCTGTCATTCCTTCATTTTATCCATTTTACGAAGATATATGAAAAATGTTGCTAAATGTTAATGAATCTAGATCTTAATGCCAGTGTTATGTTTAATGTACAACATTTTGTAATTGCTTTTCAGTAGACCATTCATATGTTTTTTTAATGCTTTGCGAATGTTCCGTTATTTAAACTTTTGCACCGTAGTATGTATGCATATACATATATATATATATATATATATATATATATATATATATATATATATATATATATAAGAGGTTTATGTAGTTTGCTTGAAGCATTGTTTATTGGTATATAGAAATGTAATATTTAGAAGGCAATACAATGCAGAGGTGTGACGGATAGACACAAGTTGGAGCAAATAAGACATATAATGGTGGAACAAATGAATTAGTTTTAACCTTAATACAATGTGTACATACACATATATATATATATTTATTATGTTTTTTTTTTGTTTTTTTTCCCCCTTTCAAAACACACATATATCTGTCTATCTACACAATGTTACAATGTTATGTAATACCTGTATCAAGATGGTCTGGTGGAAATTCCGTATGATATAATATATTTTTTTAATTTTCGGGAACTCTTCCCTTCTTCAGAAACGTGTTCAACTCAATTTCAAGCGTGCATATGTGTATGTACACATTGTATTAAGGTTGAAACTAATTCATTTGTTCCACCATTATATGTCTTATTTGCTCCAACTTGTGTCTATCCGTCACACCTCTGCATTGTATTGCCTTCTAAATATTACATTTATATATATATATATATATATATATATATATTAATGCATGTGTTGTTGAAAACGACAGTACTCTTCTGTTTAGTGATTCCTTTTTTTATTTTTTCCATTCGTCGAATGATCTTTTTAACGTTGAAATTGAATGAATTAATGTAGGATCCGTGTGTGTTGACTAACGTTTTCGATTCTCTCCGGAAGCATCTTCAGATGGGCCCGGATGGGTCTGAAAGTACTTGGGAGACAAATCCAAACTTTGGCAAATTCATCAGCCAATTCCTCTCCGAAATTAAGATCTTGATTCGGACTATTGAAAGAATCTACCAAAGGATATCTAGACATGAGTTGTCTCTTATATTCAACACTACTTGCCTGCAAGAGAAGATGCTGCCTATATATATATATATATATATATATATATATATATATATATATATATGGGGTAAGGTACACAATAATTCATGAAAATGAAATGCCCTGGTGGACAAAATGTGTGAAAAATGACAAACGGAAAACAGGTTAAAGTGTAGGAGAAAAACAAAAACAAGTGGAAATTCCTAAATCTTCACTTTTTCTGAAGACGTTCGCCAACGTTTTTGTTTTTCTCCTGCACTTTAACCTGTTTCCGTTTGTCATTTTTCACACACACACACATATATTTATATATATATATATATATATATATGTTACAGTACTGTAGGGCCCCATTATGCAAGGCACAGTAGGTTAACTAGTATCAAATAGCTAATTTTGTTATTGAAAAATAGGTTTTGTTTCTGGACTCAGAAGTGAGCTCAGAGAAGCGTTTGATCCAAGAATAGTCATAATAAATTTAGACACCTGACGTGACCTTTGAGTCAGAGATCAGAGTGAGTCGTTTTTGTCCCCATCTCGTGCGTGGGAATGATGATCACGTCACCACGGAGAACAAGAACTTAGCTTTTTGAGAATCAGTTCGCCATGGGCGCTCGAAACGACAACGTCGTTTCGGAAAAGCGAGCGAAGTTTTCCCAAGAATGTAATCGCTCGCGATAAGGGCTGTATCTAAAAGAGATCACCATGGAAGCTTGTGGCGAGCGCATGAGGTAGCTCTCGAATGCAAGAGTTGAGGTGTGAATCGAAGAGATATGGGCCAAAGCTACTAAGAAAAACTAACAGCGTCTAACGTCCCACACAGTACGAACCTAGGAAGATGTGAATGAAGAACCAATAATGGAAACCCCTCCACTCGAATGAAAGCATGAAATAAAAAGAACAAAAGAAATCTCTCAGAAAATCCGACTTCGAGTGTCTTTGTCCTCCGCTTAAAGATAGAGTTTGCCCACAAAAATAGGTGCCGAGCGGCGATCACAACCAGTAACAAGACGAGGGCCAGCGCCGAACGAGATCTACAAAGGTAACTTTCTTATAATGTAAAATATCTGGAAACTGTGTTTCAAAGTGACTTTTGGACTCTTGAAAAATGTGTTTAGAAATCTGTTTAAATGACTCTTATGAAAAAATTTGTGTTTAAGGTCCCTGTTGAAAAATGACTCTCCAAAATGTGTTAAAATTACTGAGAAACATGTTTGCTTAAAGAATGACTATGAAAGTGTCTATGAAAATTGTATCATCAGAAGTATTAAGAAAAAAGATTGAAATCACTATTAATCCTCTCGTGAACATTTCGCGTTGTTTTCGGCCGGAGAGGATGTAATAGCGAACTGTGAGGTGGTTTCGGAGAACTGCCTCAGTCGGAAGGATTTCTGCCTGTAGTAATAAATAAGCTCTCTCCCCCCCTTTGCTGCTCGTGACGTTTAATTTCAGTAGTTATGCAACATATATATATGTATATATATAAAGCATTCGAACACTGCAAAACATTGTCCAGATACACATTCAAAATTTAAACGAAAACATACCAAACATTACATGGAAAAACCGGAAAGTAGCACTAGCTTATAACAAGAAATCAAGATATTGTAAGCTCTGTCTAGAAGAGGAACGCGTGCTAATAAGCAAAAAAATCTATTAAATAAAAGATCAGAACATATATCTACATGAAGACAGAAAAGTAAATTCCTACTAAATAATAAATGAAATAAACAAATATTTAACATAAACATAAACAACCGAAACAATGAATAAGCGAATATATAAACAAATCCCGAAAAAATTGCAAAAACAGAATTTTAAAAATAAGCCGCTTATTTTAAACTAAGTGAACGTAAACAAACTAATTAACCCGTTAAAAGCAGATAATCCATCCTATAATGGACACTTAAAACAAGGTATGCACGTGAGAGTAAATCACATTGTTTCAAAAACGCTAAGCGAAAAAGTAATAGTCACTAAGTATTGTTGATGCCCTGCTCTAAAACTTCTCTCCTTCTTTCTCTCTCTCTCTCTCTCTCTCTCTCTCTCTCTTTCTTTCTCTCGCTTTAATTTAAACTACTGTCTGTTTCGATCTTTCGCGGCCGCGTGGTTCTGAGCGTTTGTCTCGTGATTCTAGCATGAATCTACGAACGGCGCTCCAGCTGATGCGACCGCTTGCAACCGCCACTCTGAAATGACTGTAGGTGAAAAATACTTTAATATTAAATAAATATATATATATATATATATATATATATATATATATATATATATATATGTATATATATATATATATATATATATATATAGAGAGAGAGAGAGAGAGAGAGAGAGAGAGAGAGAGAGAGATAGATAGATAGATAGATAGATAGATAGATAGATAGATAGATAGATAGATAGATAGATAGATAGAAAAAGAGAGAGAGATAATATAGATAATTTTTGACCTGCGAAACTGGACCCTCTTCAAGACTGAATCCTCTCTCTCACGCTACAAGTGCTATAAATCCTTCTCTCATCACTATTTAATGCAAACTTTCAGCTCGACTCTTACTCTGGCAAAAATCGCACCCAAACAAAGCAATATACCTCACCACTTAATTATCAACTTCTATTTCGGTTGAGTGCAACCTATTTTACTTCATTTTATCCATTTTAATATTTTTTAATATTTTACTTTTCTTCTCATTATTCTCCAATTAACGTCTTTTTCATACGTGCCGCACATTATTTCAATTAGTTACTTACGTGACAAAAACATCCCATTTCGTGTCTTCTTTCCTATGTGTTGTCGTATTTTTTCAAAAAAAATTAATATTCACTTTTTCTGAAAACGTTCGTTTATCCGAAAGAAAAGGGTAAAACTTTCGCTTGATTTTTATTATTTCCTGTATTCTATTTTTTCACACATTTTGCTGCCCCCACGAAATACATTTTATGATATATCGTGTATTTCATACTCATATATATATATATATATATATATATATATATATATATATATATATATATATATATATATATATATATATATATATATATATAAGAGGGTAGTGCAGTATTAGTGCAGTTATATCAAGAGAAAAAATATATATAAAGGAGTAAGGCTACCAACATTTGTAAAATGTTTTTTTGAACATTTATTTATTGTTTTGTTATTTTATAATTTTATAATTTTATATAACGCGTTTCAAGCGGTGGTCCTCTTTCATCAGATATGTAAATCCATATATTTATATATATGTGTGTGTGTTTGAATAAATGATTTGCTGCAGTAAAAGAAAATTGATAATTATCTACCTTTGACGAAATTAATTTTGAAGAATTGTAAAAGAATTTGAAAAATATAGTTAAGCTCTTTGAATTACTAGAATTTTATAAAAATGAAAATATGAACTAAAACTATTTTTCAAATATCAATTTTCACAGCAAAGAAGTTTGAAAACTTTAAAGGTATAAAAACTTTTAAAAGATATTTTTTGAAACAAGAATGTAACATATAATAATCATTTTTAGTCCCAATCGACGCAATTTTCCTCGAAGTTTTTTTCTGAAGCGAAGGGAAGAAATAATGATAAATCAGAATCGTATTTTATTTTTACTACTATCTTATGAAATAAATTGACTTTGAAACAATTGTAACATAAGTCTTTAATAGTAGCTAAATAAGCTATTTAAATATGTATATACATATAATTATTGTGTATTCGTATATACTGTTTCATGTATACACACATATAATATTATAGGGTGATATAAAACATCATGTATATATTTACATTATTTACTTCAACAGTGCGCAATGCGTAGAACCTGGTAGTAGAGGTTTTATAATGTATCTATCGTAAGTAAGCTACACAGAGGCGTCTGTATGAGTCAGATTATTTTCTTTACAAATGAAACATGAGCGCTTCTGTGTAGCTTACTTACCATATATATATTGTCATAATATATATATATATATATATATATATATATATATAAATATCAGGGCTTAACAAATAAAGCTACCTTTACATAAAATTAGACTTTATTCATCAACATAGTCTCTTTCTAGAGTGATACAATGATGTCAACGCTTTACTCACAATTCGATGCCTTTTTTGTAGAATTATTTGTATTTGGCCTCAAAATGCGCCCCAGTTTCCGATATCACTTCTTCATTGGAGCCAAATTCTTTTCCCTGAAGTATTCTTTTTAGGTTTGCAAACCCCAAGTAGTCTCTGGGGGTCATATTTGGAGAATCGGGTGGATGCGGAAGCAATTCGAAGTTCAATTCATATTGTTTTTCCTTCGTTGCAATCGACTTGTGACACTGTGAATTGTCTAGTTGAAAAAGAGCTTTTTCTTCTTCATTTGTGACAGTGTTTATGGTGATTATATTTTTAAACGAATTTATGATGCTATATGATATTCGCTTTCTCAAGGTAATCGATGAACAATATACATTACGCATTCCAAAATTTGGAGACCAAAATCTTGTCTGCTGATGTTTACGTCTTTGATTGCATTGGATGGCTTTCCCATGTCACTATCCAGTCAGATGACCACTGATTTGACTCCGGAATTAAGTGGGTGATCGATGTTTCATCCATTGTCACATATTGATGCAAAATCTCCTTTGCGTACGTTGTTATAATTGAATTGTCGATGCGGTGTTGTATTTGTTCGACTGTGAGCAAAACCCTTTGAATTAAAATTTCTCAATGAGAAATTTTAATTCAAATTTTAATACACTAGTATATTAAACTCCTCTGCTATCTACGCCAGCGGCAATTTTCGATCGGCCAAAACTAGTTTGTAAACTTTTTAATAAAGTTCGAGACAACTGCCGAATCTGGGCGACCTGATCGGTAAGCATCATTTATGTCTATATGACCGCGTTTAAAGTCAGCATATCAGCTTTTAACCATTTCTGCCGATGGAGCAGAGTCCGAATGACACACCTAAGCATTGCTTTGCTTAAATAGTACTTTTCCAATCAGAAAACCATGCATGATCCATACACCAAATTCAGATTTACCATTGTTATGAAAATTTTCAACAGTATCTTAACTTGAATAACTGTAATTGGCAATCAAATAATTCGATTTGGCTCAAATTTTCACAAGTGCCATTTAGAGGTGAATTCTTTATAAAAACCAGAATGATTGTCTTATTAGTTGAGGCATCTATATGTCAGAGCCTAGATTAATTAAGTGTTTAATGTGCATATTTTTAAATATTTGTATGCACAACTAATTAACGAATTATTATAAATATTGGAATTCAGCTGCTAAGCGTAAAATCTCGTAATGTTGACTATACTTAATTTAATTAACTTTTAAGCAATAAGGCTAAAAGTGAAATAAATGCCTTGGAAAAAGTCAGATATTTCTAATTTTTTACGAAATTTTAACATCAGGTATTAGACATCAATTAATAAATATTGCGAAAATTTCGCTTTCTATAGAGTGTATGAAAACAATATCTTCTTTGAAAATTAAAATATTAATGATTTGCATTAAATTTGATCCATAGTATTTAGACAGAAATTAAGCAAGATTCCTTTTGCTTCTATAGACCCCTTCAGCATAAGTCTTCAATTTTAGACATTTGCTAGAATCCAAATCATTTTTATAAAAATTGGAATACAGATTATAGACATAAGATTTAGTATAATATTAGTAGGGAGACATAAAAGTAGTGCAATATATATATATATATATATATATATATATATATATATATATATATATATATATATATAATAGAGAATGGTAGTTTGTTGAGGCATGGCTGGGTGTAGTAGTAGTATGTTTTTAAAAGGCTGTGGGCAATGCAAATATATATATTAGAACATACCCGTTCCAGGAGAGGTAAAATTAATTTCGCGAACAGAAAAGTGCCGCCAGACTTTCATGACCTCTTTAGATTAAAATAAAAATATAATGATATCGAACCTTCATTTTGACAAAATAGGTATCTCCTTCTCTTTCCCTCTCTCTCTCTCTCTTTCTCTCTCTCTCTCTCTCTCTCTCTCTCTCTCTATATATATATATATATATATATATATATATATATATATAAGTACACATGTAAATCTTTATTAAAAAAAACTATATATATAGCTATATACTCCTTATAATTTTCGAAATATTTCCAATTGCAAGCTTAATGAACTTGTATTACAAGATTCAGAGCATATATACTGTATAGTTGCATTCCAATGATCATAGGAAAAATCAATCTAAAACCATAATTTTCATATTTATTTACATTTCCTTTATTTTCGCATTTCGGTGAATACATGTATTTCTTCTTCCGATAATTTTTGTTAATTTTTTAAATTATTTAAATGTTTTTATTTTTTACTTTATTTCATTTATTGTTTCCCAAATTAAAAATTTTTTCTTACGCATGTTTCACAGCAAAGTCAAGAGAAAATATATAGTCCTTAGTTTAACTTTGCCGATCATCGTAGCAAGGAGTTTATTTACAAGTAATAGAAAACATGTTATTCCAACTTTAATTTTAGGATTTTAGATAATACATAAATAATGGATGATAATTAGATAATATACATATTTGAACATTAATAATAAATAGCATAGGTTTTTATAAGAATTGTTTATTTATCATATCATGGAATTGACATGTTATACAACAGAAGGATGGCATGGTATCAATATGGGATGTTTGATTTTCAGCATCAGTTTTGATTAATTATATAAAATTTCTTCTATTGCTTTTGAACTAAATTAAAAAAGATTAGCTATAGAAGAACCGAAGATATATATATAAGCATTTTTTCATCTTCGATCTTAAGTATTCTAGTTAAACTATGAAATCATAAATTCTAAAGGGTATTAAACATTTTGAGTACATAGTATCAAATAATTGATCTCCTTAGATAATAAATTGTCATATTGTCTGGAATACGTATATAAGCTTTTTCTGGGGTAGAGTTTAAAGTGCAAGGTTATTGTGTTATTGAGTCCGATTAAACCCGATAATGTGGGTAATGGTTGCATTTTATACTCCAATGATAATAGTTTTTTAATTTTTACGGCGGTGAGATCGAACTTTTTTGTGAAGGGGTATTATAGTATTGATTTACTCCTCTCCAGGAGTTAGGCACAAGGCCAGTTTTTATCTTACTCCCACAAGTAAGATGTGACTCAAGGTCGGGTCGGGAAAGTAGGGTTTAAAAAATTGCCTGGGTAGCCCGTCGGCATTCCCCGGTAGGGGCGCCTTAGGCAGTAAGCAATAAACGTACTCCTCCCCAAAGAGGGGAGGCGAAGCCTGGGAGGGTGGACCTCCTAGAACTTCACAGGACAGACCCATAGACCGGCGTAAAGCAAGCCCCGAAGGCCAAGACAATACCAGTCTATGGGGTGCAGTATCAATCGGAACAGATACTACACTTTGATCTTGGCCAAAAGGCCAAGAAAAATTCACCTCCCTAATTAACTAAATAATAATTATGAATAGCTTACATCAGGATTTAATAGATTATGGACAAATATAAAGCCTCTTATATCCTTAATATAATATGCATTGAACTTTGATTAACCAACAACTATACTGTAACTAATTAATTATAATAGATAATATATAAAAATAAAATTGGGCGGTAACATAGAAACTTTATGGTGAATCTACTATATTCGTTGGGTTATATTGACAAGAAATTATACTGAGGGAATTACGAATTAAATAAGTCTTTTAGTTCAGATAAATAGCAATTTAGTATGCAATTCACTGATAGTACTTTAAGTATGAACATATGTGTTGGGGCGGTTAATATCCAGTAAATTAATGAAAAGAAATTTTATATTAGAATTGATATAAATGGGAGAGAATTTTCGAAATAATTCATACATCATTATTAGTACCAATTGGATTTTAGTAAGTCATTCAATAATGAAGCCTGGTGATACCAGATCAGGCTGCCCTGTGGCTCCCTGAGACGAAATTCACCTACATTGACGTTTTTTGTTGTTTTTTTTGTTTTTTTTGTGTTTTTTTTTGTTTTGTTTTTTGTAAAACTTAATTATGTTCTACAAAACCAAAAACAAAAACAACAGCCCCTCTCCCTTTCTCCCTCCCCTTTTTTTATTTTATTTTTAGAACTTGAAGCATAAACACTTTTACTATAATGACCGGATTCGGCATTAAATAACCCAAAAAGGGTTGATATGCCGTAAAACAAAACTACCAAACCAAACCAAACCAATAATGAAGCTAGGCCGTAGGAATATGTATCTACATTTTGAAATTATGGAAGTTATAAAATTTGGATTAATAGTCTATTCAAGAATATATATATATATATATATATATATATATATATATATATATATATATATATGTGTGTGTGTGTGTGTGTGTGTGTGTGTGTGTGTGTGTGTGTGTGTGTGTGAATGTTCATTACTGATTGTAGTTGATGGGTATGAGGCAGGTGTTCAAATATGTGCAAGATGAATTAGGAGTATAAATGATTTTCTAGTGTGAAAAATTTGCAGTTTTTAGTTTGAAATTTCATTACTGTAAGTTTTTTAGTATAAATAGTTATTTTAGGGGGCGATATCGAATCAAGTACATACATTTAACAGGATAGATGGCCGATTTTTAATTTTTACATATAGAATAAAGTTTATTTGTAGCTATTCTTAATTTAAATGTAAATTTGATTTACGAGAGGTAACTCGTGTTCTTTTCAAATGGGTTGTGCCCCTTTGTCTCAAAGGTCGCAGATATATTCAATGTAAAAGTATTTTTTCGTAAATTAAATTGGAGAAAGTAAAATAAATACTTAAATATTGAAGTCGATTAACTGTAATTGTAATTTTATTTTACTTAACAATAAAAAATATTATAATATGCATGTTGAACTCATTGACCTTTCTGGAATTTACCACATGAAGCTCGCACCTAATGATAGTCCTATGTTGCTGCTAATATAATCTTCAAATTAGATAGCATTATAATACCAACCGTATCTTCGTATTAATATTTCATAGGAATTTAAATATTTTGAATAGGTATTTTTTTATTTTCAGCATTAATAATAATTTAGCAATTGTGTTTTAAAGTTTTTTTGTTGAATATTCTTCCATAGTAGTTTATGCTTAGTAGTTAGGGCGGGTTCAGGCTAGCTCAGTTTGAGATTAAGTTAGATGTTACCGTTTGAGGATTCATTTCAAATTTCGGGTGTTGTTCTTTTGTGGGGGTGGGGAGTTTGTTGGATTTTTTCACCATTCTTCATGTAGGTTTTTCTCATGTATTTCGGCTTGATATTTTTGGTCAAGTCTTATTTTCAAACCATTCCTATTTTCCGTCCTCCTGTTTTTAGAATAATTCTTTCCTATTACTTGTAAATGTATTCGTTGCTCTGATGATCAACAAAGTTAAACTAAAGACTATATATGTTCTCTTGACTTTGCTGTGAAACGTGCGTAAAGAAAAATTTTAATTTGAAAATGTTTTTTAATTTTTTAACTACTGTGTTTGTCGGAGGACGAAGAAATACAGATATTCGCCGAGATACGAAAATAAAATTATTGTTTTAGATTGATTTTTCCGATGGTCATTAGAATGCAATATATAATATATATATATATATATTATTTCGCTGTTGTATATATATATATACATATATATATATATATATATATATATATATATATATATATATATATATATATATATATATATATATATATATATATACAGCGAAACAGTCTGTCTGTGGATGACTATATAAATCCCAATTCTCGGATTGAGCACTGTCGTTTGGGTGATGCCTCCTGCTGCTTTTTAGCGTAATGCAAAGCTCGTTTTAAATAAACAATATGAGCATGATAAAGCGGCGGTCAGTGTTTATATAAATAGACGTTTATATATTATTTACGTTCGTTTTTCCGTTGACCTAATGGATAGAGTTGACGACTATCAACTATATGGTAGAAGATTCGCTTCCTGGCTTGAGAGAGGTATTAGTCTAGCCACACTGAAAAGCTGTGATACAGCGAAACTGTCTGTTTGTGAATGACTATTTTAATTTAGACAATACATTAATATGTCTTATAAGACTAGAAAAAACAATAGTTGAATATCTGCAAAAGAAACATATGAAGACTTTGTACAGAGACTTGTAGGGGAATCCCCTTTTTGCAACTGTTAAGAAGTGGAATGCAGAAATGAGTGGATTAGGAACAACACAAAAAATGGCTCGCTGTCAGGTCGACCATAACCCCCAAGAAATTATAAACAACTTGATGCAATTCAAAGTATGGGTTTAGATGACAAACATGTCCTCTCCAGCAGATAGATATGTACATGGGCCTTTGTTCTCGTTCGATCCACAATGTTTTTTTTTCTGAGATGTGTTCCAAGAATTCTGACGCCAGAACACAAGCTGAAATAGGGTGACATTTCCAGGAAAAATCTTATACACTTCCAGATAAATCTGAAGAATTTCCAAAGCAGATTAGTGGCATAATATGAAATCTGGGACAGATATAAGTATGAAAAATGAAAAAGGATCAGAGGTCATCAAAACCTCAACTTAAATTCAAAGATCAAGACAAAACATCTTTTAATTTGCCCACGACGACAATATCAGCAGAATTTGCGGGTGAAAATGCCGAATAAGTAAAAATAAAAACATTTAAAATGCAGAGGATCGAAATATCGTCAAAAAGTTACACAACACACGAGCCGCCATTTTCAAAAGAGGAAAGCATAAACAGATACTGGAGAGAGTCCGGTAAAGGAGATTAACTATAATCATCTTTGATTTGGATTTGAAACCGACGGTACCGATGTTGTTCTGATCTTCTATAATACATATGTAAATAAATATTACGCTTTTATTTTTTAATTTTCTAAATATTTGAGCACAATGCTGAAGTTCTCTTCCACTCACGTAACATATATATATATATATATATATATATATATATATATATATATATATATATATATATATAATGTAATTTAATGTGTAGTATGATAAACACGAGGTTAAAGAAGAAGAAGAATTAATTGAATGATATAAAAGGCCACTTAAAATCATATTTTGTATCTTCAATTTCAGAAAAGAATTCTTAAAATTGCATTATGTATCTACAATTTTGAAAATAAAATCTGATTATAACAAACTTTTAAGGCGCCATTCTTATGTGCACAGGACGCTAACACACACACACACACATATATATATATATATATATATATATATATAGCGTCTGTTACATTATCTACGCAGAGAAGCGCCTTAATTTTTTGTTATAATCGGATTTTATTTTCAAAATTGTAGATACATAATGCAATCTTAAGAATTCTTTTCTATTGTTTGAAAGAAATACTTTTCTCCTTTTCTTCTTGCGTTAATCATTCTATCCATAAATAGTTCCTGGTTAAACCTTCCCTAGACAAAATATAACCAATCCGATTTCCATTGAATAAATAATAGATGACATTTTTAGCTTCATCTAGTCATAGACTCTCCTGTCGCTTCGATGAATGATGTCTCAGCGCGAGTCAGACATCTCCCACAGATACAGTTTTATTCTAATGATTCGTGGATTGTACAAAGAACATCCATCATAACAGTCAAATTATTACAGTAGAAGTGTACATGTTGTATTTTCACTTGGCGATGCGTTTATAAACCGTTATACACCCGTGCCGTCGTCGTCGTCGTTGTCGTCGTGAACGCAGGTTCTTGCTTGTCTGCGAATACGTTACCAGTCAGGCGCTGATGTAGATTTATAAGAAGATTTATAAACATGAGAGAGATAGGTTACTTTCGTACGCGTGGAGAGGGACAGGGAGAGAGAGGATCAAAGACAGACAGAAAGATAGACGGATAGCTCGCTACATCTAGCTAAATTGTGCGCACTCCTCACTCCGATTGGATACAGCGCTCTAGACACGTCTTTCTAGCTTGAAGTCTCGCCAAATAAAAAATCTCCGCTCGGAAATCCCTTGGTCGGTAAGCATTGAGAACATACGTTGCATGAAGAGAAATGATATGAGAATGATACGATGGTATAGCCACGTGTAAAGAATGGATGAAGGTTTTGGGATTAGTTGATGTAGAACAGTTGAGGTAGCAGATTCAGTTCACAGGGGAAGGCCAAGAAAAATATGGAAGGGAGTGATACATATGGACCTGAGGGAAAAAGGGATAAATAATGACCTAGCCAGAGATTACTTTCGATATCAATTTCTTAAAGCCGTCCAATGCATGCCAGCATGTAAAACGGATGTTGAACTAAAGTTGATGATGATGATGATGATGATGATGATGATGATGATGATGATGATGATGATGATGATGATGATGATGATGATGATGATGATGATGTCACTCGAACTTTTCCATTTAAACACGGCCCTCAGTGTTCCAAATGTAAGAAAATTATCTGCCCTAAGGTGTTTTTATTTCTGAGTTTTCCTTCTATATTGTAAAGTGTTCATATGGGAATCTCGAAATCACTACGAGGAGGTATTATGATGCGTTATGTTCCTTGGCCTAACATGGATGAAGAAATCGAAAGTCTTGTGAAATTTTGTAGATGTTGAGCAATGACAGCAAAACTCCACCAGTCGAAATCAGCACGTGACCGAAAACGGATAGATCGTAGTAATTTGTCAAGGCGACCTATTGAATATACAGGACCAATGGGATGAGTTTATTATGTTATTGTGGTAGATAGTTTTACGAAGTGATCAGAAATTATCACGCATAGAGAATCTTCGTGCAAAAGCATTATATTTTTTCACCTGTTAAAAGTAATATGTCACAAGTTATCTTGTAAAAATACCAAACAAATGTTTTAAAATATGATTTTAACAATAAATCAATAACTAAAATATATTCAATGCGTTGTAAATATCGATTAAATGTTTCTTTTTAGGATGACAAAATAATAAATAAAAAAGAAAACTGTCAAAAATAGGAACAATATGAATAATATTTCGGATTTTTTTAATGAGGCTTGATATCTTAGTTCATTGCATTGACCAATTTTGGATGGTCACTGGTGAACATATTTTTCTAATAAGTGATTTTGGATAATTTCAATACGCTGAATCAAAAGATACAGTCATTTTTTTCTCATCACGTAAGATTTTTGGTGTACTGGAAATGAAATTATTTACTTTTTTAATGTCTTTTCATGAAATTTGAACTGTATAAACTTCTCTTTCCCAAATTAAAGAGATAAATTCTCTCCATGTTCTCTCATCTAGTAGTATCAGCGCATACCCTTCATTCAACAGTAAACATTAATCACAATTTATAGTAGACTAGCGGGGCTACCCGGCGTTGCTCGGGGTCATTAAAACATATAATTGAAGAAAAATCGTGTGTGTAACATCTTTATATACAAACTTCTATTTCTCCCCCCCCCCTTCTCTATAGCCGTCTCTTTATCTTTCTACCTTTCTCTTCCCTGGTCGCCGCATTTCACCGCTACTTTCTAATTTTGCCTTTTGCGAAAGCTGTTCTTTCCCCACCATTTCTCCTACGTTGCCCAGGGCAATAGTATGATATATTTCTATAAAAAGTAACACCTCTATCTGCGCCTTCTATATAGGTACTTATCTCCACCCCGGTGTTCATGCTATATACGTATCTATCATCACCCCGGTGCGCATACTATATACGTACCTATCGCCGCCCCAGTGCACATACTATATACGTACCTATCGCCGCCCCAGTTCAGATACTATTTAAGTACCTATCGCCGCCCCGGTGCGAATGCTAAATAGTACCTATCGCCGCCCCGGTGTGCATGCTACATAAGTACCTATCGCTCCCCTAGTGGGAATATTTAATATGTACATATTGCCGCATTGGTGCGAATTTCTAAATACGTACCTATCACCACTTTGGTGCGAATGCTAAATACGTACCTATCGCCGGCCCGATGCGAATGCTAAATACGTACCTATAGCCGCCCTGGTGTGAATGCTAAATAGTACCTATAGCCGCCCCGGTGCGAATGCTAAATACGTACCTATCACCACCCTGGTGCGAATGCGAAATACATACCTTTCGCCGTTCTGGTGCACGTGCTATATACGTACCTATTGCCGCCCCGGTGCACGTGCTATATATGTACTGATCGCCGCCCCGGTGCGCATGCTATGTACGTACTTATTGCTGCCCATGTGTACATGCTATATACGTAGCTATCGCCACCCCTGAATTCTGAATACGTACCTATCGCCGCCCCGGTGTGGAAGCTAAATACGTACATATCGCCGCCCCGGTACGAATGCTAAATACATACATATCGCCGCCCCAGTGTGATTTCTAAATACGTACCTATCGCCGCTCCTGTGTGAATTCTAAATACGTACCTATCGCCGCCCCGGTGCGGAAGCTAAATACGTACATATCGCCACCCCGGTGCGAATGCTAAATACATACCTATCGCCGCCCCGGTGCGAATGCTAAATACATACCTATCGCCGCCCCGGTGTGAATGCTAAATACATACCTATCGCCGCCCCGGTGTGAATGCTAAATATATACCTATCGCCGCCCCGGTGTGAATGCTAAATACGTACCTTTCGCCGCCCTGGTGCGCGTGCTATATACGTACCTATCGTCCCCCCGGTGCGCGTGCTATATATGAACCGATCGCTGCCCCAGTGTGCATGCATAATACATACCTATCACGTACTTATTGCCGCCTATGTGCACATGCTATATACGTACCTATCGCCACCGCTGAATGCTAAATAAGTACCTATCTCCGCCCAGGGATGAATGCTAAATACGTACATATTGCCACCCAGGTGTTCATACACTATATGTATCTATCACTGCCCCAGTGCGAATACTAAATATGTACATATCGCCACCCCGGTGCGATTGCTGAATACATACCTATCGCAACCCCGGTGCGAATGCTAAATACGTAGCTATAGCCACCCCTATGCACTACTATATAGTACCTATTGCCACCCCGGTACACATACTATATATAAACCTATCGCCGGCCCGGTGTGCATACTATATTCGTACCTATCGCGGCTCTGGTGCGCATACTACATACTTACCTATCTCTGCAAGGGTACACATACTATATATGTACCAATCTCCAGCCCAGTTCGCATACGTAACAACTTATATTTATTCGGCCCTGTCGTGTTAGAAAAACAAAATAGTGTTCATTTATGTATTGTCACTATCATAAATATAAATATTTTTAGTTACAAACAGAAAAAAATACATTTTTTTGCCTCCCTACAAGAAAATTTTTTTTCTATCCTCCCACATACTTAGAAATATTTTTAATTTAAAGGAAAAAAAAAAGAAAATTTTTTGACCCCCCTTACACCCCAAAAATTTTATGTTCCCCCCATACATAGAAATATTTTTATTTTAAAAAAGAAAAAAAAAAATTTTTTTTAGCCCCCCCCCCCGAAATTTTTTTTTTCCATTCTCCCCCATACACATAAATATTTTCAATGAAAAAGATAAAAGACAAAATAAATGTTTTGCCTCCCCCCCAATTTTTTTTATACTCCCGATGCGCATGCTATATACGTATTTATTGCCGCCCATGTGCACATGCTATATACTTCCTATCGCCACTGCTGAATGCTAAATATGTACCTATTGCTGTCGCGGTGCGAAGAATGCTAAATAGGTTTTCAGCGTAGATGCTCTTAAAATATTATCCAAACTACAGTAGCTCTATCTAGGACATTGAACAATTTTCTCCCAGACAACGCCGAGTACTTTAAAAATAAAAGAGGCCTCATGAGCACTACTGAAATAACTTAGGTATCCTCTCTCCTTCTGATCTGCCAAATAGTCCAAAGGGGAACGAAGATGGCATTAAAATATTTTCCAAACCTATCACTACAGTAGCTCTATCTAGGATATTGAACACTTTTCTGCCGGACAACGCCGAGTACTTTGAAAATCAAGGAGGCCTCCTGAGCACTACTGAAATCACTCTTATCGATTCCCCCATCCTTTTCAGCGTAGATGCTGTTAAAATATTATCCAAACCTATCACTACAGTAGCTCGATCAAGGACATTGAACACTTTTCTCCCGGACAACGCCAAATACTTTGAAAATCAAGGAGGCCTCCTGAGCACTACTGAAATCACTTAGGTATCCCTCCTTTTGATCTGCAAAATAGTCCAAAGGGGAACGAAGATGGCGTTAAAATATTTTCAAAACCTATCACTACAGTAGCTCTATCTAGGATATTGAGCACTTTTCTCCCGGACAACACCGAGTAATTTTTAAATCAAGGAGGCCTCATGAGCACTCCTTAAATAACTCTTATCGATTCCCCCATCCTTTTCAGCGTAGATGCTGTTAAAATATTATCCTAACCTATCACTACAGTAGCTCTATCTAGGACATTCAGCACTTTTCTCCCGGACAACGCCGAGTACTTTGATAATCAAGGAGGCGTCCTGAGGACTACTGAAATCACTTAGGTATCCTCTCTCCTTCTGATCTGCGAAATAGTCCAAAGGGGAACGAAGATGGCTTTAAAATATTTTCCAAACCTATCACTACAGTAGGTCTATCTAGGACATTGAACACTTTTTTCCCGGACAACGCCGAGTACTTTGAAAATCAAAGAGGCCTCCTGAGCACTACTGAAATAACTCTTATCGATTCCCCCATTCTTTTTCAGCGTAGATGCTGTTAAAATATTATCCAAACCTATCTCTACAGTAGCTCTATCTAGGACATTGAGCACTTTTTTCCCGGACAACGCCGAGTACTATGACCTGATATAACCGGACACAATTTAGGGCAAGACCGGGTACATCCAGCAAGGGATTATTGGACAGGTGCGGATGTGATTGAGCAACCCTTGTTTCACTACACACTTATAACGTAGGATTCCTATGTTGTTATTTATTTATCCGGACAGAAGTTATTGGATGATCTGATACAACCGGGCTGAATGTCGGGCAAGACCGGGTACATCCGGCAAGGGATTATGGGATGTTTACAGCGACTCTGCATTTTTATCGGATTAGTACATAAATACATTAGATTATTTCGAATTTACTACATATTAACGTTGAAAAAGTGGTGTAAAATACGAAAAAACTGCTACCTTTTGTCGGAAAGTGGTCTGGTTGACTGTCAGCGAGTGAATCGTTTTTCCATAGACCGGCGGAATGACGCCAAGACGATTATGGAGTGCATAATCAAAACAGATACTACACTAAACATAATTAGAGAAAAACGGCCTAGGGAGTCTAAAATTCATTGTTGCTCATCAAAACTCATTTAAGAACTTGTTAAATAGTATTATACAATGTTTGTTCAAAGAAAATCATAGTTATTATTACTCGTTAATTTATTAATGTAATTTAAACAGTGTCTAGTGGATAGACCGCTGTTCAGGTGTAGATTGGTTATAAATAGTCCCTTAAATCACATTAAATTTTTGAATTTTCTCTTAAGTGAAATTCCCACCTTCCGACCTTGTGTCACATTCTACTTTGTGGGACGTAGATAAATAGGTGAATTTCGGATCCTTCCTTGGTCTTTTGGCTAAGATCAAAGTGTAGTATCTGTTCCAACTGTCCTGTGCAGTTATGGGAGGTTAACCCCCTCCTATGTCTTGCCTCCCCTCTTTGGGGAGGAGTAAGTTTATTACTTACTGTCTGAGGCGCCCTGCCCAGGCAATTTTTTGAGATTCAGCTCACTCTTTCTCTCTAGAGTGAAAATTCCCACCTTCCGACCTTGTGTCACATTCTACTTTGTGGGACGTAGATAAATAGCTGAATTTCGGATCTTTCTCGGCCTTTTGGCTAAGATCAAAGTGTAGTATCTGTTCTCGGCATTATTGCCTTGAGATCAAGTGTATATCTAGTCCTATCCGATAGGTGTCGATCTTACACTGTCGAATCAAAAATCAGATTATCATTTTATTTTTTAATCCCTTTTCCTTTAGCTCACTTCCTCTCCCCTAAAGTACCGGTTGATATACCCCCAAGGTCGGGATCTGTCTCACCGACGACTCCCCCCAAATTTCGCCTGAGGCGCTGACACCGGCGAATACCGACACTCCCCCTCCCCCAAATTTAGACTGCCTCACCGGCGTATGCCAATACGCCCCATCCCCAAATTTCGCCTGAGGCGCCCCACAAGCGATCGCTCATACCGCCGAATGCCGACATTTCCCTCCTCCCCTCCCCAAATTGGCCTGAGCCGCCGAATGCCGACATTCCCCCTCCCCAGATTTCGCCTGAGGCGCTCACACCGGCGAATGCCGACACTCCCCCTCCCCCAAATTTTCCCTTAGGCGTCCCACCGGTGTATGCTGATACCCCCCACCCCCACCCTCCCCCAAATTTCACCTGAAGCGCTCACACCGGCGAATGCCGACACCCCCGAAAGGAGGAGGGAATGCCTATCATGATAACAGAACGGCCATAGGGACGGGGGGGGAATATTAGCGTCTATTAATAATTAAGAAAGAAAGTGTGGGAGTGAGCGGGAAAAAAGAAAGAAAGAAAAAAATGGTTGTAGTGTGAGTGAATTTCTTCCTGCCACTCTCTGACGTCAGGGTACCAACACATACTTCGTCCGGTGGCAGGGTACCCACACATACTTCGTCCGGTTGCAGGGTACCCACCCATACTTCGTCAGGTCGAAGTGTACCCACACATACTTCGTCAGGTCGCACGGTACCCACACATACTTTTTCCGGTCGCAGGGTACCCACACATACTTCGTAAAGTCGCATGGTACCCACACATACTTCGTCCGGTCGCAGGGTACCCACACATACTTCGTGCGGTCGCAGGGTACCAACACATACTTTGTTAGGTCGCAGGGTAACCACACATACTTCGTCCGGTCGCAGGGTACCAACAGATATTTAGTCCGGTCGCAGGGTACCAACAGATACTTAGTCCGGTCGCAGGGTACCCACACATACTTCGTGCGGTCGCAGGGTACCCACACATACTTCGTGCGGTCGCAGGGTACCCACACATACTTCGTCAGGCAGCAGGGTACCCACACATACTTCGTGCGGTCGCAGGGTACCCACAAATACTTCGTCCGGTCGCAGGGTACCCACACATACTTCGTGCGGTCGCAGGGTACCTATACATACATCGTCCGGTCGCAGGGTACCCACACATATTTCGTTTGGTCGCAGGGTACCCACACATAATTCGTCCGATCGCAGGGTACCCACACATACTTCGTGCGGTAGCAGGGTACCTATACATACTTCGTCCGCTCGCAGGGTACCCACACATACTTCGTGCGCTCGCAGAGTACCCACACATACTTCGTCAGGCAGCAGAGTACCCACACATACTTCGTGCGGTCGCAGGGTACCCACAAATACTTCGTGCGGTCGCAGGGTACCCACACATATTTGGTGCGGTCGCAGGGTACCCACACATACTTCGTGCGGTAGCAGGGTACCTATACATACTTCGTCCGCTCGCAGGGTACCCACACATACTTCGTGCGGTCGCAGGGTACCCACACATACTTCGTCAGGCAGCAGAGTACCCACACATACTTCGTGCGGTCGCAGGGTACCCACAAATACTTCGTGCGGTCGCAGGGTACCCACACATATTTGGTGCGGTCGCAGGGTACCCACACATACTTCGTCAAGCAGCAGGGTACCCACACATACTTCGTGCGGTCGCAGGGTACCCACAAATACTTCGTGCGGTCGCAGGGTACCCACACATACTTCGTCCGGTCGCAGGGTACCTACACATACTTCGTGCGGTCGCAGGGTACCTATACATACTTCGTCCGGTCGCAGGGTACCCACACATACTTCGTGCGGTCGCAGGGTACCCACAAATACTTCGTCAGGCAGCAGGGTACACACAAATACTTCGTGCGGTCGCAGGGTACCCACACATACTTCGTGCGGTCGCAGGGTACCTACACATACTTCGTGCGGTAGCAGGGTACCCACACATACTTCGTGCGGTCGCAGGGTACCCACACATACTTCGTGGGGTCGCAGGGTACCCACACATACCCTACCTCTACACTGCTCAAAAAAGGAGGAGGTAATGCATGGCAATAGTGCATCATGACAACGGAACCGATACGACCCTACCTCAACACTTCTCAAAAAAGGAGGAGATAATGCATGGGATGAGGGCATCATGACAACGGAACCGATACGACTCTACCTCAACACTTCTCAAAAAAGGAGGAGATAATGCATGGGATGAGGGCATCATGACAACGGAAACGATACGACCCTACCTCAACACTTCTCAAAAAAGAAGGAGATAATGGATGGGATGAGGGAATCATGACAACAGAACCGATACGACCCTACCTCAACACTTCTCAAAAAAGGAGGAGGTAATGCTCACACCGGCGAATACCCTACCCCCCCCCCAAATTTGGCCTGAAAAAAAAGAGGTAATTTCTATCATGATAACAGAACGGCCACAGGGAGGGAGGGGGGGGGGGAATATTATCGTCCGGTCGCAGGGTACCCACACATACTTCGTCCGATCGCAGGGTACCCACACATACTTCGTGCGGTCGCAGGGTACCCACACATACTTCGTCAGGTAGCAGGGTACCCACACATATTCGTGCGGTCGCAGGGTACCTATACATAATTCGTCCGGTCGCAGGGTACCCACACATACTTCTTTCGGTCGCAGGGTACCCACACATACTTCGTAAAGTCGCATGGTACCCACACATACTTCGTCCGGTCGCAGGGTACCCACACATACTTCGTGCGGTCGCAGGGTACCAACACATACTTTGTTAGGTCGCAGGGTAACCACACATACTTCGTCCGGTCGCAGGGTACCAACAGATATTTAGTCCGGTCGCAGGGTACCAACAGATACTTAGTCCGGTCGCAGGGTACCCACACATACTTCGTGCGGTCGCAGGGTACCCACACATACTTCGTGCGGTCGCAGGGTACCCACACATACTTCGTCAGGCAGCAGGGTACCCACACATACTTCGTGCGGTCGCAGGGTACCCACAAATACTTCGTCCGGTCGCAGGGTACCCACACATACTTCGTGCGGTCGCAGGGTACCTATACATACATCGTCCGGTCGCAGGGTACCCACACATATTTCGTTTGGTCGCAGGGTACCCACACATAATTCGTCCGATCGCAGGGTACCCACACATACTTCGTGCGGTAGCAGGGTACCTATACATACTTCGTCCGCTCGCAGGGTACCCACACATACTTCGTGCGCTCGCAGAGTACCCACACATACTTCGTCAGGCAGCAGAGTACCCACACATACTTCGTGCGGTCGCAGGGTACCCACAAATACTTCGTGCGGTCGCAGGGTACCCACACATATTTGGTGCGGTCGCAGGGTACCCACACATACTTCGTGCGGTAGCAGGGTACCTATACATACTTCGTCCGCTCGCAGGGTACCCACACATACTTCGTGCGGTCGCAGGGTACCCACACATACTTCGTCAGGCAGCAGAGTACCCACACATACTTCGTGCGGTCGCAGGGTACCCACAAATACTTCGTGCGGTCGCAGGGTACCCACACATATTTGGTGCGGTCGCAGGGTACCCACACATACTTCGTCAAGCAGCAGGGTACCCACACATACTTCGTGCGGTCGCAGGGTACCCACAAATACTTCGTGCGGTCGCAGGGTACCCACACATACTTCGTCCGGTCGCAGGGTACCTACACATACTTCGTGCGGTCGCAGGGTACCTATACATACTTCGTCCGGTCGCAGGGTACCCACACATACTTCGTGCGGTCGCAGGGTACCCACAAATACTTCGTCAGGCAGCAGGGTACACACAAATACTTCGTGCGGTCGCAGGGTACCCACACATACTTCGTGCGGTCGCAGGGTACCTACACATACTTCGTGCGGTAGCAGGGTACCCACACATACTTCGTGCGGTCGCAGGGTACCCACACATACTTCGTGGGGTCGCAGGGTACCCACACATACCCTACCTCTACACTGCTCAAAAAAGGAGGAGGTAATGCATGGCAATAGTGCATCATGACAACGGAACCGATACGACCCTACCTCAACACTTCTCAAAAAAGGAGGAGATAATGCATGGGATGAGGGCATCATGACAACGGAACCGATACGACTCTACCTCAACACTTCTCAAAAAAGGAGGAGATAATGCATGGGATGAGGGCATCATGACAACGGAAACGATACGACCCTACCTCAACACTTCTCAAAAAAGAAGGAGATAATGGATGGGATGAGGGAATCATGACAACAGAACCGATACGACCCTACCTCAACACTTCTCAAAAAAGGAGGAGGTAATGCTCACACCGGCGAATACCCTACCCCCCCCCCAAATTTGGCCTGAAAAAAAAGAGGTAATTTCTATCATGATAACAGAACGGCCACAGGGAGGGAGGGGGGGGGGGGAATATTATCGTCCGGTCGCAGGGTACCCACACATACTTCGTCCGATCGCAGGGTACCCACACATACTTCGTGCGGTCGCAGGGTACCCACACATACTTCGTCAGGTAGCAGGGTACCCACACATATTCGTGCGGTCGCAGGGTACCTATACATAATTCGTCCGGTCGCAGGGTACCCACACATACTTCTTTCGGTCGCAGGGTACCCACACATACTTCGTCCGGTCGCAGGGTACCCACACATACTTCGTCCGGTACCAGGGTACCTATACATACTTCGTCCGGTCGCAGGGTACCCACACATACTTCGTTCCGTCGCAGGGTACCCACACATACTTCGTCCGGTCGCAGGGTACCCACACATACTTCGTCCGGTCGCAGGGTACCCACACATACTTCGTGCGGTCGCAGGGTACCTATACATACTTGGTCCGGTCGCAGGGTACCCACACATATTTCGTCAGGCAGCAGGGTACCCACACATACTATGTGCGGTCGCAGGGTACCCACAAATACTTCGTGCGGTCGCAGGGTACCCACACATACTTCGTCCGGTCGCAGGGTACCTACACATACTTCGTCCGGTCGCAGGGTACCCACACATACTTCATGCGGTCGCAGGGTACCCACACATACTTCGTAAGGCAGCAGGGTACCCACTCATACTTCGTGCGGTCGCAGGGTACCCACACATACTTCGTGCGGTCGCAGGGTACCTACACATACTTCGTGCGGTAGCAGGGTACCCACACATACTTCGTGCGGTCGCAGGGTACCCACACATACTTCGTGGGGTCGCAGGGTACCCACACATACCCTACCTCTACACTGCTCAAAAAAGGAGGAGGTAATGCATAGGAATAGTGCATCATGACAACGGAACCGATACGACCCTACCTCTACACTTCTCAAAAAAGGAGGAGGTAATGCATGGGAATAGTGCATCATGACAACGGAACCGATACGACTCTACCTCAACACTTCTCAAAAAAGGAGGAGATAATGCATGGGATGAGGGCATCATGACAACGGAACCGATAGGACGCTACCTCAACACTTCTCAAAAAAGGAGGAGATAATGCATGGGATGAGGGCATCATGACAACGGAACCGATACGACCCTACCCCTACACTTCTCAAAAAAGGAGGAGGTAATGCTCACACCGGCGAATACCGTACCCCCCCCCCCCAATTTGGCCTGAAAGAAGGAGGTAATTCCTATCATGATAACAGAACGGCCACAGGGAGGGAGGGGGGGGATATAATCGTCCGGTCGCAGGGTACCCACACATACTTCCTCCGGTCGCAGGGTACCCACACATACTTCGTGCGGTCGCAGGGTACCCACACATACTTCGTCAGGCAGCAGGGTACCCACACATACTTCGTGCGGTCGCAGGGTACCCAGAAATACTTCGTCCGGTCGCAGGGTACCCACACATACTTCGTGCGGTCGCAGGGTACCCACACATACTTCGTCCGGTCGCAGGGTACCCACACATACTTCGTCCGGTCGCAGGGTACCCACACATACTTCGTGCGGTCGCAGAGTACCCACACGTACTTCGTCCGGTCGCAGGTGACCCACACATACTTCGTGCGGTCGCAGGGTACCCACACATACTTCGTCAGGCAGCAGGGTACCCACACATACTTCGTGCGGTCGCAGGGTACCCACAAATACTTCGTCAGGCAGCAGGGTACCCACACATACTTCGTGCGGTCGCAGAGTACCCACACGTACTTCGTCCGGTCGCAGGTGACCCACACATACTTCGTGCGGTCGCAGGGTACCCACAAATACTTCGTCAGGCAGCAGGGTACCCACACATACTTCGTGCGGTCGCAGGGTACCTATACATACTTCGTCCGGTCGCAGGGTACCCACACATACTTCGTCCGGTCGCAGGGTACCCACACATACTTCGTCCGGTCGCAGGGTACCCACACATACTTCGTGCGGTAGCAGGGTACCTATACATACTTCGTCCGCTCGCAGGGTACCCACACATACTTCGTGCGGTCGCAGGGTACCCACACATACTTCGTCAGGCAGCAGAGTACCCACACATACTTCGTGCGGTCGCAGGGTACCCACAAATACTTCGTGCGGTCGCAGGGTACCCACACATACTTCGTGCGGTCGCAGGGTACCCACACATACTTCGTCAGGCAGCAGGGTACACACGCATACTTCGTGCGGTCGCAAGGTACCCACACATACTTCGTGCGGTCGCAGGGTACCCACACATACTTCGTGCGGTCGCAGGGTACCCACACATACTTCGTGCGGTCGCAAGGTACCCACACATACTTCGTGCGGTCGCAGGGTATATACACATACTTCGTGCGGTAGCAGGGTACCCACACATACTTCGTGCGGTCGCAGGGTACCCACACATACTTCGTGGGGTCGCAGGGTACCCACACATACCCTACCTCTACACTGCTCAAAAAAGGAGGAGGTAATGCATGGCAATAGTGCATAATGACAACGGAAACGATACGACCCTACCTCAACACTTCTCAAAAAAGGAGGAGAAAATGCATGGGATGAGGGCATCATGACAACGGAACCGATACGACTCTACCTCAACACTTCTCAAAAAAGGAGGAGATAATGCATGGGATGAGGGCATCATGACAACGGAACCGATACGACCCTACCTCAACACTCCTCAAAAAAGGAGGAGATAATGCATGGGATGAGTGCATCATGACAACGGAACCGATACGATCCTACCTCAACACTTCTCAAAAAAGGAGGAGATAATGCATGGGATGAGTGCATCATGACAACGGAACCGATACGACCCTACCTCAACACTTCTTAAAAAAGGAGGAGATAATGCATGGGAATAAATAGTACATCATGAGAACGGACCCGATACGACCCTACCTCAACACTTCTCAAAAAAGGAGGATATAATGCATGGGATGAGGGCATCATGACAACGGAACCGATACGACCGTACCTCAACACTTCTCAAAAAAGGAGGAGATAATGCATGGGATGAGGGCATCATGACAACGGAACCGATACGACTCTACCTCAACATTTCTCAAAAAAGGAGGAGGTAATTCATGGGATGGGAACATTATGACAACGGAACCGATACTATTCTACATCTACACTTCTCAAAAAAGGAGGAGGTAATTCATGGGATCAGTACATCATGACAACGGAACCGATACTACCCTACCTCTACACTTCTCAAAAAAGGAGGAGGTAATGCTCACACCGGTGAATAATGTAACCCCCCCCCCCAATTCGGCCTGAATGGAGGAGGTAATTCCTATCAGGATAACAGAACGGCCACAGGGAGGGAGGTGAGGGGGAGGAATATTAGCGTCTATTAATAATTAAGAATGAAAGTGTGAGAGCGAAAAATGACAGAAAGGAAAACTGCCACTCTCTGACGTCATGATGACCTGATATAACCGGACACAATTTAGGGCAAGACCGGGTACATCCGACAAGGGATTATGGGACAGGTGCGGATGTGATTGAGCAACCCTTGTTTCACTACACACTCTTAACGTAGGATTCCTATGTTGTTATTGATGCATCCGGACAGAAGTTATTGGATGATCTGATACAACCGGACACAATTTAGGGCAAGACCGGGTACATCCGGCAAGGGATTATGGGATGTTTACAATGACTCTGCATTTTTATCGGATTAGTACATAAATACATTAGATTATTTCGAATTTAGTACATATTAACGTTAAAAAAGTCGTGGAAAATACGAAAAAACTGCTACCTTTTGTCGGAAAGTTGTCCGGTTGACTGTCAGCGAGTGAATCGTTTGTCGCGATTTTTAGTTATTATGATTCCGGGATATGTACGGTGCTAAAGATATCAACTTTTTTACATGTCGCCGCGTAGTTTTTGAGGAAAACCTTCACATACAAACAGACATACATACATACAGACAACTGCCCTTTATATAAGAGATACATCAATATCACTAATATCATTTTTTAGGAACAATTGTGTTTATCCATTTAAATTGATACAACAAAAGTAACAGTTATCATAACAGTTTTTTCTGCTCAATCCAAACCATTGGCACGCCAAATGTTAAACCTTTCCAAAACCTATTGTCTCAATTCGTTTTTACAAGCTGTGCATACTATGTGAAGTTCCCATGATTTGTTCTGATCTCCAAATATCACTTAGAAATATGCGAAATAAAATGTTTTTACTGAATCATCAATTTTTATTCTATTTTCCGAGAAAATTAACCACAACTATAACAGAACACACCAGGATTATTCAAGCATGTCCGGTTTGATTATACAACTTGTTTAAACAACAGGAATTGTTCTGACGAGCTGCAAACAACGAATCCAAGAGTCAAAATAAATTTATAGAATAACCAGCTTTACCAATTGAGATTTCAAAGGAAATATACATCAAGCTAAAAAACTATATGACTAGATATATTTTCCTGACATAACAGCAGCTGAATCCCATGGTAAATGTCCCTCAAGTGAGAAAGAGCTGCTCATGCTAATACAATCTCTTAATGAAAATATCTACAGGAATCATGCAAACTATAAAATGTAACTTTCTTTTTTTTAACATGGTTCACCCCAAACAAGGCAGCCCGCCACTGTAGACGTAAGGGGCTACTGAGAAAAGAGAAAAGGGGAGAAGGTTGCGGGGGAGGGGTCAGCCTAAATCATGATCCGCGCAGCGAGATGTCTGTTTACATTAGTTTTAAATTTCTGCATGTCAGTACTGTCGGGGAAACAGGGGGCAGGGAGAGAGTTCCAGAGGTCAGCAGCATGAGGAAAGAAGCTATTTGAGTAGAAGGCTCTCCGGCATCTGGGGACCTCCACAGTGAATGAATGAGATTTAGTTAGTCTAGTGAATTTACGTCGAGGGGGCAATATGATTCATATAAAAGATATAAATTCTATTGGAAACAGTAGAAACTTGCTTAAAAACACATTATAAAGTCGTCCAAAACGAATCTAGTATCGTACCATAAGCCAATACCTTAAAATATCAATTTAAAAAGCAAGCAATCTTTACCTGGTTGGGAATAAAACGAACTTTATATCTAAATTCAGTGGCTTGAAAGTACCCAGAATCACCCATTTTTGCCAGAAAGCAAAAAATATTTTGTTGACCAATGTAATTTGTTTTATTAGGATCATTCGGCTTACTGTTCTCATCTGTGATATTATTCTCACAACGTTTCCGCTGATTTAACCTCCGTCCTTCTCATGTGTGGTATGCTTAACACTAGGTTCAAGAATAACAAAGTCCACAAGGACCCGTGACGCAACAAATATAAGCGCTAAGTAATAATTAGTTCTAATTGACATTGTTCTGGAGGTTGAAGTTTTAATCCTCAGTACGGGCAATACTAAGAATACAATTACAAATTACTTGAGCTTTCTACCCAGTCATGGCTGACGGATATAGAGCAAGCTATCCTCTAAGCTAAGGGTTTCGTTCAAAGTTCTGTACAGATTTTAGAGTTCAACAAGATGCACCTGAAGAAGGCCGGAAGTTACATCGGCTGAAACGTTGTGATAATGAAATTCAAGATGAGAATAGTAGTCCAAATAATCTAAATAATACAAATTATCAATCCTCATCTAAAAAAAAAAGAGTTCTTTATCATTTACATCATTATTGGTGCATTTGAAGGAAGAAATCGGCACAAAACGGCCACAAATGGAAAAAAAGGGCTCTTTCACCAAAAATAATGCACCGTGTCACATGTTGATCACAACGATATCAAAATTACATAAATTGCACTTCAAATTGCTTCTGCATCCACCCTATTCTCCAAAGCTGACTCCTAGTGACTACTGGCTGTTTGCAAACCTCAAAGGAATTCCCCAGAGAAAGAGTTGGCTGTAACGAAAAAGTAATATCGGGAACTGAGACATATTTTGAGACCAAGGACAAATCGTTCTACAAAAAAGGCATTGAATTGTTAGAGAAGCATTGGAATGGGTGTATCACCCTAGGAGGAGACCATGTTGATAAATTAAGTTGAAATTTGCCTAAAAGTTGTTGTTTTATTAGTTAGGTCCAGAACATATTGAATGATGTGTTACTTTTCTTGTAGAGCAAGTTTCAGATAGACAAACGTTTTACCAGATAAGAATTATTAAAATAGCTTTACTAGATTTTTTTTATAATCTTTAGTCATTTAGAAGATGGAAAGTTGACACTTTTTCATTCATTCTTAATGATAATGCCAAACTGGTCCGTTCGCATTGCGAAAACGAGGTAAAAAAAAAGGAAAATTTTTGTAAAATTTAATTTATGCTAACTCAATTACAAATTACCTAAGACTTCTATCCGATCAGGGCTGACATCACGAGAGAAGCTACACCTGTAGATTAAATATTCTTGAAGATTTATTAGTCAAGGCTGTTCGAAGTCTAACATGCTGACTTAATCTTGAAGGTACCTGGTGGAACTTCTAAACCTTAATTATGGCTTTAACATAATTGTTTACTGTCTATTAATACATAATTAATAAAGGTTTGTTTAGTTTTTGTTTGTATTTTTCATATGTAAAGTGTTTATCTTTGTCAAAATTTGTTACCAGCATTTTATTTAATGAAATATAGAAAATGTGGAGATAATTAGAGAAGTATTTTATTTAATACGGCAAGTGTTAAAGAAGTATAGCGAAAGAGAGATAATTAAAGAAGTATTTTATTTAATACGGCAAGTGTTAAAGAAGTATAGCGAAAGAGAGATAATTAAAGAAGTATTTTATTTAATACGGCAATAAGTGTGTGCGAAACACTTTGAATTATTTAACCACTCTTCAACCAAAATTATTTTTTTTAATGAAAGAAAAAAATGCTACTAAAAATATGCATCTGTACAAAATTAAAAAGTGATGGTATTTTTAGAGTATGTCCGTTATTACGCATATAGATACATGTGATTGGTTGACAAAAAAGAAATAAGAAGTGTAGACATTACAAAGGCAGTAGTTTTTACACACATGCCATACCCAAATTCGAATCTCATTTATTTTAACTGGATACGTGTTTTATAAATTAAAAAAATGAATATGACATAATAACATAAAAACATTACATACATTTTTAAAAACTAATTCACTTCTTTTTTATAAGCTACAAAATTGTGTACATAAAGGGTATTCAACATCATTTCAAAATTAATTATTTTGCTTAAACATTATTTCTAATGTTTTTCGCCAATAAAAAAAACTACAGACATTCATCGTAGTTACTTACACTCTCATGCAAATAATTAGCGTATTTTTCTATGCAATTTCGCAAATAATTTTCTTCGGTAGAAGCAAGGGAAAGCTGAACATGGATATACCCAGGTACTGTACCAACACCGCACAAAAAAAAAACAGGTATGAACCTGTATCAGTTAAATTAAATATAGGGTGCCACAGTTCTACAACACCTACAAACAAGCCACAATTTTTCACACATAAATAGACTGACAAATTGTACAGATACACGTCACTTATATTAGTATAGATTAAGAAATACAAAATAAATAATTCATTGGACCCCCTGAATCTAACCCTAACCCTCTAAATCCTTTCTCTTTGAATTATTTGTTTTACCCCAGAGAAATGAAATCAGATTACGTGAGAAGTGATAGCACCAGATAAAAATGATGAAGTCTTATCTCATCTTGACAAAATCCGAATTGCAAGTAAAATGATTGTCTACACGAATATCATTTCATTAGTCTTGTCAGTTAATTTGATAACACAATTATTTCAGCGCCCATGGCAATGCTATCAGCACACTTTTGCAGAATATTAATAACACACTAAATAAGGGGTTTGATCTGACTAAAACAAAATCAGAAATTACTCACCATCATAATCTATAGTGACCCAGAAGAAAAACCTGACACACACCTCTGTTGGAAGTGCCCTGATTTGGGTAGTGATGGCCCCCTTTCAATTCAGGAATTGTCTTGGAATTGATTTAATAGACAAAATCTTTCAGATAACCCTAAATATATAAATCTAGGAGTTAAGATCCGGTGAAGATGAGCGTGTTTAGGATCACATTCTCCTACTGATGATGTGATTATCAAAGTGTCCCCACATATAATTCTTACGAGTCATTTGAATTGTGAGGTGTTGCGCCATCCTGTTGAAACGACGGTTCATCCATCACAACACCTCTTGGTCTCGCCAGACCTTCTTAACGACCACTAGGTTATACTCAGTATTTACGCGGAGGTAAACATTGTGAGCATATCATCGAATGGTAATAAAACAATAAATGTTGAACATTCATGGCTGATATTTGATTGAACAGACAGCCGAAGTCTAAAGTTGATTTCTACTAAATTTGGTTGAATCGCAGAAAGAATTGTGAATTTTATTAACAATTTCAATGGGTAGCACATTTTGGGGCCCACATAAAACTGTGATTATATTATAATAGTTATTGCTGAATTGTCACCGTGCACACTACATTGAAATGGCCAGAGAAATGAAATGATACAAATAAGTAAGGGCAAGTGATGGGAAAGAGAAGCAAGAGAGAAAGTAAAGAAAGAAGGTATATCATGACCATAATGAGAGATGAAAGAAAGAAAGTAAAGAAAGAAGGTATATCATGACCATAATGAGAGATGAAAGAAAAAGATGGGAAAGAAAAGCCAAAGGGGAACAGAGAGTGTATTGCCACATCACAATGAGAAGGAAGAGAGAGACGGGGGAAGAGAAATAGTACAAAAAAAGACAAAATATCTATTATGACCACAAAGAGAGAAGAGAGGAAAACGAAAAAGGAGAGAGAGGAGAATAGAGAGAGGGTATTTATGAAATCAGAATGACAAAGAGAGAGTAGAAATTGCAAAAAGAAGAGAGTGTAACTGAGAAAAGGTCTATTATAACATTACAATGTATTCTGACTTTATAAAATCCTTTGTACTTTGTAATACGTATAAAACATGATTTGATCTTCGACTACTATGTTATTTTGAATATTTGGTCAAATTTTACTTGTAGGGAGAAGTATCCTCATACCAGGTTGTCCTGACAACCGTATGTACACTCTGTATACTTAAACATTTGAGGATAGTGTCTAGTACTTATTAAAATTCTCTCGTTTCTATTATGTAAATTTTCCTGTGGCAAATAAATTCTCATGACTTTTAATAAACTAATTAGTCATACACTCTTTCAATCCCTGCCTCAAAATATTGTCAATTTTGCTTCCCCGCCCTATACATGTGTGTATATATATATATATATATATATATATATATATATATATATAGAGAGAGAGAGAGAGAGATAGATAGATAGATAGATAGATAGATAGATAGATAGATAGATAGATAGATAGATAGATAGATAGATAGATAGATAGAGTATACATTTGTTATTTATACAGGCTGAGAATTAAAGCGAAAATGGTTACAAATTTAAGAAGCAATATTCTGAAGAAAAGGACATCGCATCACCAGAAGAGAGAGAGAGAGAGAGAGAGGGAGATAGATAGATAGATAGATAGATAGATAGATAGATAGATAGATAGATAGATAGATAGATAGATAGAGTATAAATTTATTTGTTTATACAGGCTGAGAATTAAAGCGAAAATGGTTACAAATTTAAGAAGCAATATTCTGAAGAAAAGGACATCGCATCACCAGAATTTGGTAGACCAGACCACATAACATTCAATCTTTTACTTCATTTTCGTTATACCAGCTTTTTTTTTACTTTGTGTCTTAAACATTTAAATTCTTAAAACTTTTAGCTTTGCATATTTATCATCTAAAATGCGTATTACTCCTTCATGTATGGCCAATGGAACCCTCTTTAGCCGACCTTGTTTAATCTAATTGCCTCAAGTGTTTTGGACCGATATCAACATGTTCTGTTTGTTTATTCGTACGCTTCGCTGACAATTTGTGGGTACATTCTCTCAATTTAACACATTACTAAATAATAAAACAAATAGTTTTAGGTAGAATTCGACTTTATTCATCTGCATAGTCTCATTCTATTGTGATACAGATTCCCAAGCGTCTCTAATAATTTGATGCGTTTTTTCTTTGTAGAACGATTTTTCTTTGATCGCAAAATACTTCTCAATTTCCGATATCACTTCTTTATCGGAGCTAATCTCTTTCCCTGAAGCATTCTTTTGAGGTCTGCAAGCAACCAGTAGTCGTTTGGTGCCAGATATGAAGAATTTGAAGTCCAATTGGTGTGGATTTGGCATAGTTATGACCGGGTGCACTGTCTTGTGAAAGAGTGTTATTTTTCTCTTTATTTGTGGCCAGTTTCGAGTGATTTTTTTCATTAAAACGCATCAATATATTCGCTATTAATAGTTCTTTCTTTCTTAAGGCAATCAATGAACAAAATACGGAGTTCAACATTTTCTCTGCTGATGTTTACATCTTTTATCGTTTTGAACGGCTTTCACCTGTTGCTGTCCACACAGCTAACTGCCGCTTTGACTCCGGAATTAAGTAGTAGATCTATGTTTCATCCATTGTCACTTATTGATACTAAAACACATTCTTTTTGCGTGAAGCACAATTACGAACAACGCTCTGGCTCGTCGACGCGTTGTTGTTTTGCTCGACTTTTTAATTGACAAATTTTCATATAAACTGGTGACAACACCGCCTTCTGATATCTTCAACTCTTCTACTACCTCACTCAACAACAATTTACGATCGGACAAAACGAGGACCTTAACTTATTTGATGTCTTCATGGTGACAGTCGAATTTGGGTTCAGCATCATTTGTACGACCTTGTTTAAAGTCAGTATACCACCTCTTAACTTCTATTTCCGACGGAGAAGAGTCCGAATAACACTTGTCAAGCCATTGCTTTGATTGAACAGTATGTTTCCCATCAGAAAGCAATCAACCCATGGAATCAAGATCTTTGCATTGTTTTGAAAATGAGTAACAGTAGCTTCACTTAAACAACAGTAATTTGTAAACTAATAATCCGATCGGGCTCAACTGTTGACACGTGCCATAGGAAGGTTAGTACTTTATAAAAGATCATATGAGTTTTTATTAATGACGCCATTTATATGTAAGCCAGAGACTTATTACGTGATGTGTTGTTTATGTTAAATCACGAAATGTATTATTATACATCTATTGATAAAATTAAACAATCTAGAATGAAACTAGCACAACAGATCGAAACCAAGTCAATAAGTTTTAGTATATTAAATTTCATATATATATATATATATATATATATATATATATATATATATATATATAATTTTGTTTAAGAAATCGATAAGATGACAAGGGTGTTTTTCTTTTGTTTTTTTATATAATAAATCAAATATTTCGGACGGACATCCGTTCTTTTTCAATGGAAATAAGAATCCGACATTGTTATATATATTTGGGGGGATTATTTCTCCACGCCGACCGTTTGGGAGCGAACTTCCAACGGCGACACTCTCCTTGGTATAATGTGGAGACAATGTAGTGTCGAAATCGTGTGATGGTAGTAGAGAAAATAAGCGTTGATACGGTGATAGCTTATAATGAAATGTTTGTTTCACATTAGAAGGCATTTTTTTAATGAAATATATATTTGTTTAAGACATCCATAAAATGCCAAGATTTATTTGATTGTTTTTTTTATATATAAGAGACAGAGTGTATATATGTGTCTGAGATAGAGGGCGAAAGAGAGAGAAAGGAGAAAGAATAGGGTCGTTGAAAAGTACTCAGCTTTAACCAGAAATAAGAACAATAGCTAGACAAATTTGTTGTAACAGCACACTATCACTTTCATAAAATTATAAAAACGATTTCATATATCTGTTTTAAATTTCTGTTCGGGTTGGATGTAACATAGTCAGCGAATCTTCAAAACGAAACTAATCGGTCTGCGCCCATCGTATAATAGTAGAATGCAATAAGTGTTTGCGTGATGTGACGTTTAAAGGAGCGGCGAATCTAAGTCATCTGTCTGTCTTCCTATTATAGTTGCGTTAGCATAGCGTCTCTCTTTCTTGTTATGTTGTTCGTAGTAGCAGTTGTTCATCTTTCTCGTACAGTAACAACTACATAACTTTTTGGGGTTTTACTAGTTATTATTTTTTTTTTTGCTTTGTATTACACTGGATAGTATTATGCAACCCAGGGTCCGTCTTCTTTGGAGTGGTGTCAGGTGAGGGGAAGAAAACCACCAATGCACGTCTGATCCGCTTCTCCGATAAAACCCAAGAGAGTGTCTAGTCTTGTTCTGTCACGTTACACTCTATATCGTTATTTCCTGGAAGTGATTCACTGTCACTACTTGTTTCTTAGTCACATTCGCTAACTTATTTTCGTATAATCCATTTTTGTTTTCAAGGCGACGGAACTTTGTAGTGGAAATTTCAATTTAAAGATTATTTTAACCTAACCGAGTTTCTTCCCTTTAATCGTGTTGCAGAGTTATATACAAGCGTAAGAGGCGTGCATAGATTTGTCGGAGACTTTCCTTCTTATGCATCTGTGAAGAAGTTGGATGCGACATTCAAACAGGATATAAAAAGCTCTGCTGGACTCTATAGCCCAGTCTAATAAGAGTAAACCCACTGTTACAATTTTATATACTTATACTCGTAATGTCATATTTTAGTCCTTTTAGCTCCTTCTTGTAATTTTTTGTTATCTTCCTTCTTATGCCGCTAGCTTTTTCTCTACTCTTATCTGTTTTTATATCTAACGAATTTATTTACGCGCGTCTTAGCACATGTTACGCTTACATCCTCATGGTTACTTCCTGTTTCGCAGTATTAGTGCCTAGTGTTTTAATGACATTGCGACAGCTATATGTCATTTCGAACATATGTGTGTATAAAAGTCTTATTTTTATAAAGAAATGCTTGTAAAAGTTATTACAACGTCAATGTGCGGGATGGGGGCGATGTTTTCAACCCGACACCTTTGTTTCTGTGGCTGATGTGATGAGCAAGGACCCGAATCAAATAGTGGAAATAGTCTTGACTTACCTTATCGCCGCTATAAAAGGGCTGTAGAACTTGGATGTGAGAAAGATCAAGTGTACGCTGGAACAAGAATAATTATGCATATCAACCACGTGTTATCGGCATGTTTAGCCGTTTATATAAGACAAGCCTAATAGATGATTGTTAGGTGCGTTTTAGTACTCGAAATACTAAAACTATTGAGCGATATAGATCGGTATTTAAAACAGTGTTGTTGAAGAAAAGTATACCACGTAACGCAGTTCCGTTGACAAGAACATTGTTCACAAGATCTCTATTAACAATGGTGTTATTGGGGAAAAGTCTACTACATGATAAAGATCTAGTTGCAAACACATTGTTGCATTGAATACTGTGTTACTTAAGAAAAGTATACCACGTAACGAGGTTTTAGTGGCAATCACGTTGTGTCTATCAACAGAGACTATATATTTCCTCGTTTCTTTTCGTTTTTTATTCCTCCAGTTTCTTTGTTACTATATTGACAAGTTTACAGTAAAACTGATGAAAGTATTTTTACAAAACGTGGTAGGAGGGTAAGCGTCCGTCCTCAATAGAATTAAATGTCGTTGTAGATCTGAATAAAAATGTGAATGTAGTATTATACAGGGTGGGCAAAAATAAGGGTCCTATTTTTAAAAAATTCATAACTTTTTTATTTATTGATTTTTTTTTTTTTAGAATAAGTAAAGGACCCCTTCCGAAGCAAGCATGAGCCGTATTAGCCCTAAGGAACGTACCCTCATTTAGAAAACATTATTTTTGCTTAAAAAACTCAAAACAGTGTAAAAAACAATACTTTAGTTTTTGTAAGTTTTAAGAAGTGTTTTTCGGCTAAAATTTGTTTTGTTTATTTCAGAAAATCTCGGAAGGGTCAGTCTACACACACATAAAGTTTGGTGAGTTTAACTTTTATTTTGTGGAAGTTATTCAAATTCAAGTTATTCAAATTTAAAGATAGGACCCTTATTTTGGCCCACCCTGTATAAGAGGGTAGAAATATATAAAGAAAATGATTCTATGTCTTTCCTGTGTTGGGTTGCTGAATGTTTCCCGGGTTTCGGCCGTTTTTTTTCTCTGGACCTTATTCGTCCGTCATTTCTTTTCCGTTTATGTTTGTTGATTAAAACAAATAGCGACATTTTCATTTTAATAATTTATAGATATGTTTTTTTAATTTTAATTGTATATACATATAGGTTCTTCGTGAAAAGGGAAAAGAGATAGACAAAAGAGAACGAGCGTTTCTCTTTACTCCAACCCTAACGACGATTAAAGCCGACGACACACTTCTGCCCTTCGTTTTGATCATTTTTTCCTCTTTCTGGCCTCCTTTTGTGACGCAACCATTTTCATATTTCGGATTTTTTTAAAATGAGGATTGATGATTTGTATTATTAGATCTTACATTATACTTACATTTTTGGTTAAAACATATTCTCTTGAAAAGAAAGTTAAAAATTATTTAACTTGTGTTGATTTTGGAACCCTTTTGAAAATGGAAGTTCATGCTTTTCTATTTCAACAAAGGCAAAAATGCATTGCAAACAACAGCAAAAAATGTGCGGTGTTCCAAGTTCGTATCCAGTCGGTTCCACAGTACCACTTTCACTTAGGGATGTTGGCAACCTTCTCGTGGTCCTTCCCGTAAGTACTCGATGTATTTTCAGAAAGATTTCTAACTAGAAAAACATCGGAGTAACGAATGCCAACACTAGAATTATCTAGTTCACACGAAAGAAGAAGAATCTGATAGAAGTGTACGGAAGTGGTTCGCTAATTATGTGTGAAGTCGAAACCATACAATTATTTATATTAATATACTATCTTTAAATGTTCTGTTGTTGTCTGTTCTGTTGTAATGAGACCATCCAGACATTACCACCTCTGTTAGGGTAGTGTAATATCTATTCTGTAGTCATATAGAAATATTCCTATGTATTATCCCCATCTTTGTGTAGTATCTGCTCTGATATTATCTCCTCTTTCAAGGTTGCGTATGTCAACAAGAAATTATCGCAATCGGCTGCTCGTTAGCAAACTCAACACTTCCATCATATATACGAAATAGTAAATATAACGCTTATAATGTAAATTTGTTAGTTTAATGTATCTATTTTAATCGGTTCTTTTTTTCTTTTTGAAAGCTAATGTATATTGTAACAATCGAAAGGGAAATAAATGGAATCCTGATAAAAGAGTAACAGGAAAGAAATCACGGTGCTTATATAGATGAAGGCACATATGAATAACGGCTTTACACAGGTTAAAATGGCAGTTCCAAATAAATGAACCGAAAAACTCTTTGATATACTTATGCATCGGGCAAAAATGAGTATCTACAGCAAACATTAGCAAAAATTATCGAGTAGAATTTTAATTAAAAATACAAAGCAGTTATATCGTTTTTAGGGTTTCGCCATTAATTCGAGCGAAAAACACGAAATTCAAGGGGAAAAACTCAGTCTGTCATATTAACAAGTAATAAATCCATGGTAGTCGGCAAAGTAAAATTAAACTTACGTTTATTTTTAATTAAAATTCTACTCGATCATTTTTCCTAATTTTGGTGAAGATACTTTTTTGCCTGATACGTAAGTATAAACAAGAGTGTTTATTTTGAATTGCGTTTTCCATATGTGCCCTCATCTATATAAGCACCGAAATCACTAAAAAAACAGTCATAAGAAAAAAAGTAACAGATAAAAAATAACAGGACATTGTTAGCACTATTACTGCATGTTTCTGTAATAGAAAAACTAGTCTCTATCCACTCATTGAGCGGTGTTGGTACAGTACCTGGGTATATTAATCTTTACATAGCTTCCACCGCTTTATAGCCAGTACAAAGAAAAATATTTGTGAGATTTCATGGAACAATATCCATACGTAGTATTTGAATGAGACAGTAAGTAACTATTTATGCATTTACGGATTGTTTCATTTAGCAAAAAACATTAGAATTCATGTTTTTTTAGACAACAAAAAATTGCTTTAAACTAATGCAGAATAGGTCTACCCTCTATGTCTACTTTTTTTGGATTATCAAAAAAAAGATCATTTAGTTTTTTAAATATTTATGTAATGTTTTCTTATGTTATTATGTTATGTTATTGTCTTTATATTTATAAAACACTTACTCAGTTATGTTATCCTTCAGACTTACGTGAGATTCAAACGTGAGATTACGTGAGATTCAAACGTGAGATTACGTGAGATTCAAACTTACATCGTAAATTACATTAGTAATGTGTAGTCTACCTATTTCTTTTTTTTTCAACCAATCACAGGTTTCTATTTGCGTCGAACAGACACACCCCTGAAAACACTATAACTGTTCAATAGTATATAGATTCATTGTCGAATTCTAATTTTTAAAGGTTAATGTTAAGTTTCAAGAAATACAATAACTATAATAGGTGTATGTATTACGGGTCACTATAAATTAATGGCGACTTTTTCCTTGTAGTTTTTTTATCAACATTTTTTTTCTGCGATTTGTTTATTGTGACTTAATTACTGGCCCCAAATTAATGTACGCATTTTACTCATGTCTTTTTTTTTTAATATAACGCCTATGCGTAAATGGCCGAAGTAATATCCGTCTTGATGTATTAGATAAAGTAAAGTCGTATGAATCAGCGTGATTTTCTTGTTGGCATTGATTTCCCAGATTCTTTTCTAGTAAGAATCGGGTACTTAAAGAATTCCCTTTCTCCCTCTGTGTACCTAGAACTAAGCGTAACTTCCATGAGCAAAGTTTCTTTTCTAGAAATGCCTGTCTGCGAAATACAGTACCACGGTGCTCCTTCCCGTTGAATATAACATTCCCGTTTTCAAGTGCAATGTAAACAAATTCTTGTTGAGCCGTCTTCTCAAGTAGTCAATTGCTGACAAGTTATAACTATAGTTACTAATCCCTTCGATGCTTCATTGTCTACTTGTCACACTCAATAACCCTTATCTTCAAATGGCATGTAGGTATTGATAAGCGGTAAAAAAAAGAAAGACAACGTGAAGGTTGCCAACATCGTTAAGTGAAAGCGGTGTTATGGAACCGACTGAATTCGAACTTGGCACACCAAGGTTGTCAGACCGTACCGTTATTCACTTCACCACTTTCGCCTCCCATCTGTAATATAAAAGTTATATAATTTTCTATAGTCGAGGGATAATCAATTCGTCTTAGAGAAGTGAGAGAAAAATCGAATGCTTGTCACATTTTACTTAACAGGGTTAAGGAATGTCGATTCCAAATTCAAACTGAATTATTTGCTTTCATAATGAAGCGGACGCTTTCTCGACACCTACGAAGATACGAGAAAGATCTCCCCTCGAAAAAGAATCCACGAACGACGAGCCACTCACGATTCGCGCCAAAATTTGAGAAATGGCGATCTCTTAGCTTTTAACTCGATGCAATGTTTTTGTCCTCGCCGATTTTCGCCTTCAGTGGAATGCATTAATGTTATGACAGGTTCTTGTTCAACTCGTCACCTAGCAGCGTTGCTGGTTAAGAACTCGGTGGTTTAACCCCCTATCAATGGTGATGGTGAGTTTGTGACATTAGATCGAACAAAAAAGACACCGGGCGATCTATGCCGAACGAGCGCAATACCTCTACGGCAAATTTGACAGCGTCGAACGATGGTGCCGAAGAGAAGAACGCTTATCGAAAATAACGAATCTGAAAAGAAAATGCCTCGGGCCGAATTGGGGCAAAAGAAAAGACAGGAGACAGTAAAAGAACGTTTTCCTATAGAATGACGTAACATGGAATATGTCATATCAACGAGGAAATCTATGACGTTAAAATGGTAAGAGATTTTCAATTTTGCTTGTTTTGTAGAGATGAATCTTATGTGGCATTACCAACTCATGCAACGAAAAAAATATACGTACAATGTTGGTGTGACGTTAAATAATTGAAAAAAGAAGAACACTGGTAATCATTTTTAATGAAATCTAATTTTAAATATATATATATATATATATATATATATATATATATAATATGTATATATATATAATATATATATATATAATATATATATATATATATATATAATATATGTATAATATATGTATATATATATATATATATATATATATATATATATATATATATATACTTATTTCAATAAATAAATATTTTTAATAATCATATGTGTCGTGTTCCATAACACTCGTCAGTATAGTTTTGTGTTTTTAGAAGTTTTTTATTTAATTATTTATTTGTAGTTTCGTATTTTTATTTAAAGCGTTGTATTTGAAGCGGCGTTTATAGAGTGTAGGGGAATGTTCGGTGTCTTGAAAAGTGAAAAAACAAGGGGGCGTTTGAATTCGTCGTTTAAAATGTAATACTGAAGTCTCCTTTTGAAGATGATATCTGGTTTAAATTTATCTTTATTATTTATTTTATTTATAGTTTTTGTTTTTTAAAGGTGTTAATTTGTTTGGTGTTTAATTTACTTATTTATTTATTGGTAGTTTCGTATTTAAAGGTCTTCCCGAAAAAAAACGAAAACAAAGGGTGATGGTGTCTGAATTTATCGTTTTAAAACCGGTGCATTGTTGACGTGTCCTTTTTAGAGTAAGGGTTAAATATAATATATGGGTCTTAATTGTAATTAAGTTATATTAAAATTGGTTTAATTATTCATGATAGGTGTTATCTGTTTTTCTGCTTTAAAAGTGTGTTTATATTTAGGGATAACTGAGTGGCATAATTTATTGATTAGGCTCTGGGTCGGATTCGTTAAATTATTTTATTTATTTATTATTTTTGTTTGTTTATTATTTATAGTTTAGTGTTTTCCCAAAATGTATTTTTATGAGCTATTTCATAACATTATGTATATATATATATATATATTATTTATTTTTGAAATGTTTGGACATGAAAATTATTAAGCCCAACAGCTTGAAGGGTTCGTTGAACGCAGCTATATGATGTCGATAACACTTGAGCAGCCTGGCGAATTGATGTTGAAGGTTTTGTTTCAAACAAGGTTTGGATTTCCTCTTCTTTTGCATCATTACGTTTCAGAGCACCTGGTTTTTGAGCATCTTGGACGCTTCCAGTTTCCTTGATTTTTTTTAAATTGCGCGCATGGTGTTGTGCGAAGGAGGCTTTCTGTTCACATCACTTTTCCATTGCCTTTCAACAAGTGTGGGAGATTCATCAAATTTGGCCATATGAATAAAAATATTCGCTCTTCAATTGTAAATGACATACTGCCTGAAAAAAGCACATATGATGATTTACACCAATTTAAATAAATAAAAATAAATATATATAGAAACAAATATATAAACGTAAAAATTTTAAATAACAATTAGCAGTAATTAGAGAGTAAGATAACAATTATCAAAAGTTCATAGTATGTGTGTGCTTCATATGGTAATCATTTTAAATAGCTAAGTGACTTATGAATCACCCTTTATTTATATATATATATATATATATATATATATATATATATATATATATATATATATATATTTGTGTTATAGTGGAATAATTCCAGGAGGAAATCCGGGTATGAGAGCTCAATGTAGTAAACAGAGCAATAATAAAATATAATAACACGAAATCACATAATTGTCGATGCAATAATTTATTTCAACCGTTCGGTTTTTTCAAGCATCACTCAGACAATTACATTTTTGAGACTGATAGAAAATTGAATTTCCCTACTACAGTTCCAATACAATCATAGATGGTGGTAGTAGCAACAAATTTGATACATCTTTTATAGAGAGGGGGAAAATTTAAAACTTATATTTAACTATGGCGGGCGAAGGGGAGGGATCTTTAAGTTAATCAACTAAAAACTGCCATGTCAAAATTATGACACATACGACTTGGCGATATCAACCATATAGGCAATTTTACTCACGCGCATACACAAAACTAAATACGCAGACATCATATGCGCACTCACATACATAATCTCACTCGCACATTATCATAATCACATACGCAACTTTTATTCATCTCTAGCCAGAATGCGTCCGGCGAAACTCGTGTTCTCAAAATCGGTTAGAGAAAAGAAAGAAAAAAAGAGAAAGAAAGAAACAATTAACAGGCACAGAGAAGATATAGACAGACCGCGTGTCATAAATTCTCAGTCCGTCTGGGTTCCAAGAAAGGGAATCTAATTGAAATAAGATTACACGCACATACATATATGTATACATACAAATCCATACGCACATACACACACATATATACACATACACACCCACACATATACATATCTATACACATATACATATACACACATATATACATATATATATATATATATATACATATATATACATACATGAATACACCTATATATATCTCTGAATCTATTTGAAATATTGACTAAATGCATACGCATGTAGTTGTTCACACATGTAAACATACATACACATACATACATACACACATATATACATATACGCACATATACACACATATACATACGCACACATACATATATATCCACACACCTACACACAATATTTACATAACACTCTATATTCTTACTGATGTAATATGAGTTCTAAAAATTAGTCTTACCTTATTTATATTTTAGATTAATTTGATAATCTATTATTATAAATATCATGCGGGGAACGGTGAAGATACCAAATTGAATAACATTACTTACGGTAAACCCCCCCCCATAATATTTATAATAATATCTGTGATAGACACAGATTTACTGACTTGGTGATATATAGTATTTGTGTGTACGCGGATATTTATTATTTACTTAAAATAAGATAGTGGTATGAAAATTTTTTCTGCAGGTAATACACTAGTTTTTGAATTAATATAAGTATAAATGTCAAATATTACCAATAGACATTATTAGACTTGAATTAGTAATCCGATGGGCCTCTAGAATTACAACGGTGAAGATACCAAATTGAATAACATTAGGTACGATAACCCCCCCCCCGCATGATATTTATAATAATAGATTATCAAATTAATCTAAAATATAAATAAGGTAAGACTAATTTTTAGAACTCATATTACATCAGTAAGAATATAGAGTGTTATGTAAATATTGTGTGTAGGTGTGTGGATATATATGTATGTGTGCGTATGTATATGTGTGTATATGTGCGTATATGTATATATGTGTGTATGTATGTATGTGTATGTATGTTTACATGTGTGAACAACTACATGCGTATGCATTTAGTCAATATTTCAAATAGATTCAGAGATATATATAGGTGTATTCATGTATGTATATATATGTATATATATATATATATATATATATGTATATATGTGTGTATATGTATATGTGTATAGATATGTATATGTGTGGGTGTGTATGTGTATATATGTGTGTGTATGTGCGTATGGATTTGTATGTATACATATATGTATGTGCGTGTAATCTTATTTCAATTAGATTCCCTTTCTTGGAACCCAGACGGACTGAGAATTTATGACACGCGGTCTGTCTATATCTTCTCTGTGCCTGTTAATTGTTTCTTTCTTTCTCTTTTTTTCTTTCTTTTCTCTAACCGATTTTGAGAACACGAGTTTCGCCGGACGCATTCTGGCTAGAGATGAATAAAAGTTGCGTATGTGATTATGATAATGTGCGAGTGAGATTATGTATGTGAGTGCGCATATGATGTCTGCGTATTTAGTTTTGTGTATGCGCGTGAGTAAAATTGCCTATATGGTTGATATCGCCAAGTCGTATGTGTCATAATTTTGACATGGCAGTTTTTAGTTGATTAACTTAAAGATCCCTCCCCTTCGCCCGCCATAGTTAAATATAAGTTTTAAATTTTCCCCCTCTCTATAAAAGATGTATCAAATTTGTTGCTACTACCACCATCTATGATGGTATTGGAACTGTAGTAGGGAAATTCAATTTTCTATCAGTCTCAAAAATGTAATTGTCTGAGTGATGCTTGAAAAAACCGAACGGTTGAAATAAATTATTGCATCGACAATTATGTGATTTCGTGTTATTATATTTTATATATATATATATATATATATGGGGAGGTTGTATTTGTGTTGGTTAATTGTTATGTAATGGCTGTACGTTGAGGAAGGACATATTTTGTCAGTGAACTGGTTCCTCTAATGTTTTAACTATCATTATCATATTGCATTTTTCATTTCAATAAGTATTCTATTAATAATAAATGAAAATAATAATAATTAAATGTGTATTAATGAAAGTTACGTGGGCGCGATAATTACACGCACGTCCACGTGAAAATATTTTATAACTGCATTAAATATAGAGGTATACGAACTTTCTCCACTCTTTGCAATATAAGTGTGGGATAAACATTACCCTCATCTACGATATGTGACATGAATCTAATGGTTAAATATCACTGATCGGTCGTTTGACAAGTTCATATGGATTGGTTTGCCTGACATAATAGCGTTTTGTTGTTGGGGTCTGATTTGATCTAAAATAGATCTGAAAGAACCTCGAATTCTAAACCATTTGGTCAGTATGTTTTACCCATCTGTTATTAAGGGTTTTTAAATTTTAATTATTAATGGAAATATAATTTTTCTGGAATTTCTAAGATATCTGCTATACTCAGCATTTTTATAAACATTCGAGCCTTCTTCGCGAGTAAATACTAAAGCAGTAACGCATAAAGGGATGAATTCCGTTATGGTTCTCAATCATGTGTCAATTCTGCAAATATTATTGTGATAGATTTACATATAATTTCCACATATTCTTAATATTGCAATTGTTCAAGTGATGGAATTTACAGAAGAAAAAAGATCCGCTTCAGAAGAAAGAAAATCCGCTTCAGGTCATCTTTACACAGACGTATGTGCTTGCTGTATGATATACTTCACTGCGGGTTACCTGACGCCTGAAAACCAGGAAGAATCATGAAAATATATTAAAAATAGGATGTAAGAAGGGAAACAATACTAAACAAGTAAAGCATGAGTGGTTTCCCTCTCGGATCATTACTACTTAAATAATGTAAACAACAATTGCTTGCATTATATCGGATTATTTTTTACTGTAACGGGTTAAATGCTCTTGTTTAGTTGAAAATTTCGAGGCGGGGCTTTCAACGTGTTATATTATTTGTTTTTTGTTTATGTGTTTATTTGTTTTCTTACATGCCTATTGTCTGAATTTATTTTCATAATTATTTTAGCTCTAATGAGTTGGATCGTATCGAAACACAGCCATGAGTATGTAAGCCACACGAATGTTGATATAACAAATATTTATAAAGCTCTACTACCAAGTATTGAGCACTTTTTGAAAAATATTGTTTTTGAATGTTTTTATAGAAATTAATTTGAACTTGATTAATTTATATATATATATATATATATATATATATATATATATATATATATATAATAACTAATATATATTTTACTTTAATAAAAACTTCAATAAACACTTATTAACACAATAACATATTGACTTACTAATAAGTGTTTTAAATTGTAAAAGACTTCATGAACACCCTGTATATTATGCATTCGCTTTATTTCGTTCAGAATTAGGCATTTCCTTTATGTATATATTGTTTTAAAAACTTTCCTATGGTCAGAAGTTTGCAAAGCGTGTTCTAAGAAATATTATTAATTTTATATTAATTGATAATATTTATTTGAAATGGTTATACCTAATTTCTTCTAGTTGGTTAACTAATGTAATTAACCAACAGTAAAATTGTTTAATTCATTCCTGCTTTGCACAAACGGAAATAAAAACTCTGCAAAATATTTTCTTTATATCATTATTGACTAATCGATGTTTTTGCTGCAAATCAGAATTTTTCTTAACAGTCACTAATAAATTCTGAGACTAATATTCTAGAATAAAATGAATTAGGTTTTTACGAGACGTGCATCATATCTGTGTTCATGATGCATTTGCTCATTACTGTTGCATTAATATTATGAACACATACATTAGAGCCGAGAAGTGTTTATCGTAGTCAGTTGAGTAACTATTTTCATTATTAGGTGTTAGTGATTAAACTACAAACATGCGTATAAATTATATCTCAAACAAGTACTTCGTCTAGTTAATTTATTCTTTTCAATCCTTTCAAACGTGTATATTTTCTATTTTAAGGAGTTTGTATCATATGCATTGACCCATTCTGACTGTACTCGCTTAATTAACGCATAGTTTCGCGTCATAATATATGTTTCATCTTTTATACAATAAAATGTGAATGTACGTGTGTCCGGCTCGCTTCAATAAATGCAAATTTGATTTTATGAGCAAAGAAGGAACGACTTAATCTTAATAATAACTGATAACAATTAAAAAGTTAGGAAAGAATAATCAGGTATGCAAATTAAAATGTTATGAGCAAAGAAAACGCTTCATTTCAATAATATCTGATAATAAAAACAGAAAGGAAATAATAATTTATTACACTTTACTTAAACACAAAAATATTCCCTCATAATGATTATTAAAACAGAACGAAGGGAGCGAGAGAGCTTTATCTTCTCTTTCTATTGATTAATTTTGTTTAGGGTTTTTTCTTATCGATTAGTTTTTCTTTTTTTCACATCGATTAGCTTTGTCTTCTTTTCTTATCCATAGAGAAAGAGAGAGAGATAGAGGGGTTTTTTTTCCTTATCGATTATTTTCGTTTATAGTAATAAATAGGAATTAAATTGCGAAGCAATAGCGAGCGGGCGAAACCTGCTAGTTGTCAATATAAGAGATGCTGTGAGGTGATTATTACATTTTAATGTTTAAAGTATCTAAAGTGTACAACTGTTTCTAAACTGGGTGCTTCAATAAATAATAAACTATAATTATAATTATAATTATAATTACCAAGCAAACCATTTGAAAAGTTTAGTTAGTTTGGCGAATTCCTTCGGTGAAATAAAACATGGGTGTTTATGTGCAGCTCATTATCCATGAATAGATTTAGTGTATTTGTGTGTTTGTGTCAGTATTATTTTTTGCTTATTAAGAGTTATCACAGAAATTATTACTAGTGATCGCTTGTAAATGAAAACATTTTTTTAAATAAATAAATAAATAATAATAATAATAATAACAATACTACTACTAATAATAATAATACTAATAACAATACTGATTATTATTATTATTATTATTATTATTAATAATTTTTTTTTTTTTTTTTAAACAGTAGCCATCACGTTAAAAAGACGAACTTAGCAAGATACTAAACGGAAAAGTCGATGGAGTTTTAAATGCTTCCCAGAAGCTCGTGGAATTCTCCATCCGATTAGAAATTATTTCCCAAGTATTGGCGGCGTTAAGGTTTGTTACTGTATATTTTAATTGTTTATATTGAAATTACATTTGAATGAAAAATGTTTTGATGAAACTTAAATTACCAATAAAAAAAAATCTAGGATAAAAAAGGGAAAGTCACGTGTTCATCCCCTGTTTATCAAAATACCTATTTAAACAATAGCCATCAGGTTAAAAAGATGAACATAGTAAGTTGATACCGAAGGGAAAAGTCTATAAAGTTTTAAATCTTTTCTGGAAGGCCCTAGAATACACCATCCGATTAGGATTCCTTCTCAAAGATGGAGAGCGTTTATGTCTGTTACTGTATATTTTAATTGTTTAAATGAAAATTGTATAGATGAAATTTAATTTTAAAGGGAAGGTCACGTGTCCATCCCCTGTTTAACAAAATAACTATTTAAACAGTAGCTATCAAATTAAAACGACAAACTTAGTAAGTTCATACAGAATGGAAAAGTCGATGGAGTTTGAAATTCTTTCTGGAAGACCATAGAATTCTCCAATAGATTACAATTCTTTCTCAAACATTGTATTTTATTTATTTGTATTGGAAACTACTAAAGCAATTAGATACCGCTAACTATTAGCGAAAGTGTGTCACGGTAAATATGATAAAAACTTATTACTCTATTTACGTGTGAATACTGGCCCCTACGTGGAATGTTCTTAGAAGTAAAAACCACAATGCAAACGTTATAAGAATAAATAAGTTAAATATAAAATATCCTCCTGCTGACCTCCATGCTTCAATTTGTTATAGAAAATGGGAGGGGAACTCATCGTCTGTTTTACTAATTTTTAGGAGCAACCTAGAAAACTTAAAAGTAACTTAGAAAAGTAGTTAGTTAACATACATATATATATAAATATATATATATATATATATATAAATCCTTTTTTCAAACTGTCCTGTCTGTCGTAAATGACCCTTCATGTATGTCTTATAGTGCACATTGTCCTTCATGAAAATAAGAGATATACACTATCCCTGTGATAAGATCACAGGTAAACTAAGCCTGGGCCAGGTGTTGCCACATACAGCAAAATATGAATAATGCTACATAATAATGCTACAAGCCGTGGGACTCAGAAGAAAGATCTGAATGTCATGATGAGCAGGTACTTCCCTGATTGCCAACATGAAGGGTCCGGTCTGCATCCTGCGAATGTTGGGTCCTTTAATTCCAAGAACAAGATCACGAACCAAAAACAGGTAACTAACTACTCTAATTCCAGGAATGACAAGGACATGAACCAAACACAAGAAAGCAGGAATGAAAAGAATAAACCAGAAGATAATAGACTGGCAATAGAATGCTACTACAAAAGCCATCACGTCACAGAAAGAGGCTATCGGAAACGAATGGGACATTTCTACTAAGCACCATACAACGGGACAAGGGATAGCAGATCAGGCAAGACATATTCTCAAGAAATGGTGGTTCTCGGAGCTAGAATTAATTGAAATTGAACAAAGATAATTAGCGGAACAGATCAAGAAACACCACTTGGCAAAAACTCATAGGTAGAAAACTGGCAAAACATAAACACTGAAACTGATTAGGTTGAAGACTACAAAATCACAGAACTCACTAGAGATCAAGCAAGAACAATAGGAAACATCAAACGGTTCATGACTGAGTACAAAAGAAAACTTTCATCCTAAAGAACGAAGATAGGCAGAAATTAAAATTAGAAACAGAGAAAGAAAACAGACCCCTAGCGTACATCTCAACAGATATTATCACAGACTTAAACAACTTGATATATGTACGGGCAAAGTGAATAAGCATAAAACTAAAAACAGAAAATGACAAAGCTTGGATGAGAAATCAGACTAGAACCTCAAATCATAAAACTTCGAAAAAAAGCTAAAACCGTAAACAAGATGAAAGAGAAAAGGAAACGATGGAAGAGCAGAAATCTGAGTCGCTAGGAAAGACTAAATAAGAAACATGAAGAACTAAAACAAAAGATAGCAGCAAAAGAACGAAGACTGAGAGGATACAGATACAAATCGGAACAGTACAAACATAACAATGAAATCCAGTTTTACAAAAAACGTAAAACGAGAAAGAAGAACAACAGAACAACCGGACCGGAGAGAAACAAAACACATCTGGAGCAAGATATGTGAAAACCTTAAAAACACAACAAAAATGCCAAACGACTGAAAAACATAAAAGATGAATTACAAGTAATTGAAGAAAGAACGGAAACAGAAATTGATAGAGCAACGATTAAGACAACCCTAAGGAAAATGGCAACCTGGAAAACACCACCCCACGATGGAATACATGCATACTGGTTTTAAAAATTCACAATCCTACATGAAAGGCTAGCACAGAAACTAAGAGGATGTATCCATAAAACAGACTCCCAGAGTTGATGAACAAACCTAGGACAACACTAATACAAAAGGACGCCAAAAAGGGAACGATCCCAAATTGACAAAACTGCAGAATAACCGACATGCCGATTGTGTCATGAAAGAGAAGAAACCTTAGCGCATATTGTATCTGAATGTCCTATGCAGCACAACATCAGTATAAAAAATGGAGACACGACAAAGTCGCTCAAGTACTACACAGGAATATATGAAAACTTTATGAATTGGATCACAATGAGAAGTGGTGTAAGCATAACCCAGAAGTGGTACAGGAGAAAAACAATGTTAAACTTCTTTGAGACATGCGTATACAAACTGATAAGGTTCTTGAACATTCCAATCCCGACTTCATTTTCCTAAACAAAAACAAGAGATATATTGATATAACCTACTCCTTCGATACCAGAGTGCAGGAGAAAGAACATCAAAAAATAAATAATGCCAAGATCTAAAATGTGAATTAGTAAGACTATTGAAATATAATGAAGTAAAGGTTATTCCTGTTGTAATTGGAACGCTTAGAACCATAACGAAAAACCACCATAAATGGCTTAACCTGATTGACGAGACAATTTATTTTCCAATCTTACAAAAAGCTTGCCTGTTAGGAACAGCGAAAGTGTTAAGGTACAGCTTGAATGTCGAATGTCAATGGAATTGACTTGATGTTCAAAAAGGAAAAATTCAACTAAAAACATCAAAAAGTTTAGAGTACTATGAAATAATAATAATAATAATAATAATAATAATAATAATAATAATAATAATAATAATAATAATAATAATAATAATAATAATAATAATAATAATAGTAATAATAATAGTAATAATAATAATAATAATAATAATAATAATAATAATAATAATAATAATAATAATAATAATAATAATAATAATAATAATAATAATAATAATAATAATAAAATAAAAGATAAAAAATAAAAAATTAAAAAATAAAAAAAATAAAAAGGGAACTGGAAAAGCTTATAAAGACGACCGGAATCATTAACTAGAACATTCAAATGGCAGTCGGAATAGAAAAGTGTGCACTACCAGTGATGAAAAAAGAGAAATATGATAACAGCGGAGGCCAGAGAATTGCTAAACCAAGAGAAAATAAGAGCGGTTATCGAACATGATACCCATAAATACTTAGGACATCTGGAAACAGACACCATCAACTCAAAGGGGAGATTGGAAAAGAATACCTGAGAAGAAAAGAAAACTCTTAGAAACCAAATTATATAGTAAAATATAGTAAAAGGAATAAATACCTGGACAGTATCACTATTAAGTTACTCTCGACCATTCATAGACTGACAAAAAGAATAACTTAGACATTTTAACAGGAATACTAGGAAACTAATGACAATACACAATGCACTACACCCAACGGATGATATTGATCGATTCTTTATGAAAATGAAATAAGGATAAATAGACTGGTAAGGATAGAAGACTGCGTGGGAAACACAAAAGAAGAATTGGAAATATATATATATCAGAACAGAGAAAGGCTGATAACCGCAACAATAGAAATCGTCAAAATTAACAATACAGGGAGCAGCAAAAAAGGAACAGAAAGATAAGCAAAGAAAAGTCGGAAAAAACTGCTACATAGACGATTGATAATAATGACAAGAGAAGAGACTCACAAAAACATCTAGGCATGGCTACGGAAAGGACACTTTAACACAGAAACGTAATCGCTACTGACATTTTCACAGCACAATGTGATTAAATTTAACTAAGCTAAAATAGATAAAACATGGGAAAACAATAAATGTAGACTTTGTCTAACAAAGAGACGAAACAGTAAATAAGATGAGTGACTTCAGCTAATAAGCCCCCAAAAATACAAAAACAGAAACCACTGCGTGAGGAAAGCAGTACAGTGTGAATAATGCAAACAACTGCATTTTTAAAACACAGATAAATGATAAAAGCACAAACCGGAGACAGTACTGGAAAACGAAAAGCACAAAATTCTCTGGGACGTGCAGGTACAAACAAACAAACTCATCTAATAAAAGAGACAATATGTCATAATAGTCATCAAGAAAAAATAACTACGAAATTGTAAATTTTGCCGTCCCAGCAGACCAAACAGTAAAGTTCAAAGAGACAGAAAAACGAAGTAAATACACGAAACTTGCCAGAGAACTGAAAGAAAAAAGGCACATGAAGAAAATCGCTTATTAATAGGCCAAATATATGTTTAAAGTATCTGGTTTGCACTTAGACGATGTCAATGTTGCTTTTATGCTCAGTGGAAACCACTATTTATTCTACCAGTTTGCTACACCTATAAGGGGCCATATATATATATATATATATATATATATATATATATATATATGATTATATCGCTAGGATTTTAAAAGATGGAACTGAATAGTATTTAAGTTGAGAAATAAAACTAACTAGCTAATTTCCATTTCTTATTGTTATGCTATGCCCTTTGCTATGGACTAACGTATAATCTTGTTCGATCAGTGTAGTAATATATAAACATTTTTTTTTAAATAGCCTTCAGAAGTAACTGATCAAGGGGGAATAATTCTTACTAAAAGCATAAATGTTATTAACTTATTAGCGTTCCTTACTTGCTTTAAACAGTGACATTTTACAAAACACATTATCAAGATAATGAATCGTGGGAAACGCTATATTATGCATATATATATATATATATATATATATATATATATATATATATATATATATATATATATATATAGATAAAGAATTTTTGGATGATATAATAAGTGAGCATAACTAATTCCAGACTATTTGCATAAAAACCCGCCGTGCGCTAGGATGTTCAGCATTGACTCCTTTACAATCCTGAGTCATGCTCACTCGCGATATCATCTAAAATTCATGAAAACTATCGACGTTCGTCTAAAACGTTTATTCCATTTGTAAACAAAGAGAGTGTCTATAGGGATTATACGTTATCAGTCTCTAAGATACATCCTCCATTGTGCATATACTATAACGCTGTTTTATTTGAAATATATACAGTAGTTTTCTCTATTCCCTCTTCTCACTATATATATATATATATATATATATATATATATATATATATATATATATATATATATACACGTATATTTGGAGAGTTTACCAAGATATTTTCCCTTTCTTCCAAGGAAGATTCATCGCAACGAAAATATTTTTTATTTTATTATTTATTTATGTTGTAAAGCTAGAGTTCCCTACACGTGTTTCCCTACCTAGCAAGCACCTTGCTATGCAGTTCACCAGCGGGGATACAAACCTAAGATATTGACCTCTACAACTGAAAATACCCCACAGGGGATTGACCCAGTTGAAATCACTTAAGAAGAAGAAAAAAAGGAAATAAAGGAAAACAAGTTCAAAAGACAGCTCAAACAACTCTAACAATATATATATATATATATATATATATATATATATATATATATATATATCATCTCAAGATCCTAGAAACAATCTATATTAAGTCCTTGAGACCTTCTTTTTGCAAGCAAAGAGAAAATCTCCTCGGGCTTAATGTTTTTTCTATTTGATTGAACTTTCTTTTTTTTACCCTTTTTTACCCCCTTCCGTCGCTATAATTCTCATAGCATCTTTTTTATATTTTTATACGATACCTCGATATTTGGCTCTGTTGAGCGAGGTACGAAACCGGTCAGCTGCCCTTTCATCTTTTTAATTTCTTAATTCATTATGAGTAATAAATATTTTCTCTTCAATGCCATTTTAAAGTTTTGTACGACAAAGAAAATATTTAAATATATATATATATAAATGCGAATGTTTTTCTTATTTATCACTCCTATATTACCATCAAAATGGGATGATGTTATCTAAATCAATAATACATATATCGTACTAAATAAACACATATAGGCATTTAAATATATGTCTAATTTACATAACTTCTGTTTATAACCGTCTATAATTAATTGTTGTTATTCATTTATGATTGCATTATTTTATTGTATCTGTGTCTCTACAATAGTTTTGTGTAAATTAACAGTTATGAATGTAGGTAATATAATTAAAAACATGAATAAATTACGAAAAAACATTCTTAAAACATAAAAGGAGATAATTCAGATGAAACAAGATCTTAGCTAGCTAAAAAGATATACAGATTTCACAGAAAAGGGGAGGTGATTGGGTTCTCTCTCTCTCTCTCTCTCTCTCTTTCGTTCCATCTATCTCTCTATCTATCTATGTCTTTCAAGAGAGGAGGGACTCTTTTAAAACTAAATAAAAATTGGCGTCGTCATCACTCACTACCTGTCTCTATTCTCTCTCACTCTCCCCTTTTCTAGCGACGATAGATTTTCTTTTTTTATTGTTTGTGAAGTACATGATTTATATACGAAATAAAAGAGCAAACATATATAAATATAAAGTCTGAAATAAAAACGTATTTTACTTAAAATACAAACCAATAAAATTGAACGTTTTATTTAAATTATAAGCTTTTTTAATGTAAAGTTTTCTTTCACTTCTTAATAAATCCCCTCCCAATATAAAATAAACAGGTATGCTGACTTTTTTAACTAACCTCTACTCTAGGAAAAGGGATATTTTTTCCTTTCATTTGGCGTTAACTCTTATTTCAGTCACGTAAATTATTTAAAGTGAAATAAGTTTCGGCATTACTTATAATGAACTTATATTTTTTTACTTTAACCATGTTTAGTAAAAAGACAAAAAAACAAAAGTAAACATAAAAAACCTAAGTTATATCAATTTTCATCGTACACGTGAAACGCCAAAATAGAAATTCGATCGGAAAAATATAGTTTACATCTAAACAAGCTAAGTAAGAGGCTAGCTAAGGAAGAACGATTACTCACGGTTATAAACATGTATTTGTTAATTAAAAAAATATGAAATGAAGTTATCGTTCTTCCTTAGCTTGCATACTTCTCTTTGTTTATAAATATGGCGACTATATTTTTCAGCCCACTTTACATTTCGGCATTTTACGTGTACAATAAAACTTGCCATACCATGTTCGCAGGCATTACTTTCTCCATTTATGGGGTGATACTCCCAGGTATTACCTCCTCTATCTTGGAGGGGGTATTTCTGATCAAGCATAACCACACCCTTTTGTGTGTGGAGGGGGTACTCAGACGCTTTACCTTCTCCTTTGGAGGTTTGTATAGTATATTTTCGTTCCTCCCGAGAATTACCTTATCTTTTTTTAGGGGGGGGGGACAGTATAATATATGTTCGTTCATCACAATAGCATCGTCCTAGGGTGACTTTCTCCTTGTTTTAGGGGTCGGGGTAGTTTACTATCTATTCTGTTTCACGATACCATCCTCCCAAGCATTAACTCCTTTTGGGAGGAGGGGGTAGTGTTCGTTCTTCATGATATAATCATCTTAGTCATTACCTCTTCCTGTGGTGGGTGTCAATGTGTGCAGTTTGTTCATTATGATATCATGCTCCGAACCTAGCAAAAATATGCGACCGGAGAGAGCATATATTTGCTAGTATATATACATAATTTATTTTTATTATCAAGAAGATTTACATACGAGCGTTACCCGGGAATCTTTTGACTTTCATTTTGTTTGCCTTTTTTTATCGCATAAATACTTTCGAGTTGTTTATTTTTACTCCTAAATTTATAAGTAACTAAAATAATACCCGTCCCAGACACAGGTAAAATGAATTCTCCGAACAGAACAGTCTTGCACTACTGTTATGTTCTCTTACGAAGATTAAAATCAACACATAATGTTACTAAACCTTATTCTAGAATCCTTATTACAATTTGGATCAAAATCTTTTTTTTTAACATAGTTCACCCCAAACAAGGCATGCGGCCACTGTAGACGTAAAGGGCTACTGAGAAAAAAGAAAAGAGGAGAAGGTTGGGGGGGTCAACCTAAATTGGGATCTGCGCAGCGAGATGTCTGTTTACATTAATTTTAAATTTCTGCATGTCTGTACTGTCGGGAAAACAGGGGGCAGGGAAGGAGTTCCAGAGGTCAGTAGCACGAGGAAAGAAGCTATTTGAGTAAAAGGCTCTCCAGCATCTGGGGACCTCCACAGTGAATGAATGAGATTTAGTTGATGTCGAGTTAGTCTAGTGAATTTACGTCGAGGGGGCACCAGAGTAGCCAATTCATCGGAGCATAATCCATTGAAGTATTTGTAAAACAAGCACAAGGATGCTACATTGCGGCGATGGGACAGGGACTGGAGCTTGGTTGACAGTGAGGGACCTATTAGGTTGGCGATTCTTTTTTGGACCTTGTCAAGGAGGGAGAGACTAGTAGATGATGCACCAGCCCAGATGTGACAATAATACTCCATGCATAGGCGGATGGTGGCTTTGTACAGATACAGGATAATGTCAGGTGTGAGGAGTTTACTAGCACGATAGAAGGAGCCAACCTTCTTTGTGGCAGCCTTGGCAATGTCTTCAATTGCATGATTTAGATTTTAGAAAATTTCTAAAATTGAGGGTTGAACTTTAAAGGGTCTTAAGAAGAAATTGAAATCTTGACTAACTGATATGAAATGACGATTGATCAAATTAATGCAATTCTGAAATATTGAAGTTTCGAATTGGAAGGTTGTGCTCATATCATGTCCTCTTTAAAACACTCAAAAGAAACAAAGATTTTGGAAGAATTCATTAATTGATGTCTAATATATTCTATTAGAATTTCTCAAAAATCGGATGTATCTTAATTTTCACGAAGGACATCGACCTCCTCTTTGTCCCATTTACATAAAACTAAATCAAACTAAATATAGCCCATATTACGGTCCCTTATACCTAGAAGATGCGTTCAAAATTTTATAATGACCGGTTAATTTGTTTATGAGTGAATCTTATACATACAAATATAAAACCATATACAAATACTTAACTATAAGTGAAAATTAATATTAAATTTAAAAAATAATAATTCAATGTGTAATGATTAAATCCCAAGAAAACACCCACACGTGAAGTTGTCTCATAATGTTATTAATATGTATGCCGCAATTTTTTTTTTTTAAGACAATAATATTTTTTCTTCCTCTATTTTCTTGCTTTTCTTCTTTCATTCATGCTCTTGTGTTTTGTTACTTCAATTTTCATTCTTTCTTTGGAGAGGGGGGGGCTCTCATTTTGTTCTTTCTCCCCCTTTATTTTTGCTTTAATTTTCGTCATTCTGTCTTATCCTCTCCCGATGGAAATTTCAGACGATGATTGATAAGACCCAATTACTTAAGCATAATCATGTTGCAACTGGAACCGTTCGACTAACAGAAATAAATTCGATTGCTTTTGACTCATTAATTTTATATGGAAAATTATTCCAACTAAACGTTTTATTTTTGCTCGTTTTATTTAGTGTTATCTTTTTCCCAATTGCCTTTAAGCAGCCGACTTTCACCGAAATGCAGATAATATTGCAACTTTAGTTCTGATCTTTATCAATATTTTTACTTGATAATGTGAATGTTTTAGGTAATGTATTTCTATATTTAATTAATATATCCATGGTCCCTGGAATAACTATTAAGTGAATCCTGTGGTAGGACCTAAATTTGAGATCTTTGTTGACTGCAGAATGACCCCTGAGTAACCATTACGTTAAGATTCACTCTACCATGGATTGGTAGTATCTGTCAGGGTTGCATCTATGGATCGAATAGAATTTTTCTTGGCTATGATTGCCTCGAACACCTTTGAGCAAGGTGTTTGACACTATCCCATCCCACCCACCAAAAGTCTATATTTTCCAGCCCTTTCTATTTGTTTTTTCATCCGCCTACCCAATTTTGCAACCCTGTTTTCTGGTCACACTCTTTCTACCCCAATCGTTTGGGTATGACATAAAATTGTAATATAAAGATTGTAAAGTCACCCTTCATTTACAAATACTCTCGGTCGATTCTATATTCGGAATGGTAGTTACTACCAAGGTGCCATCTATGGATGAAACAGAGTCTGTTATTTATAGACTGTCTGTTTAAAAACATGCACCTACAAAACAAATAAATTTACAAAACATTCATATACGAAACAAACATTTACAACATGGATTAACATGTAACAAAATAATCTGGATTCAGAATAAAACAAGTTGAAAGGGTTGATATGCCGTAAAACAGAGCAACCAACAAACTAGTATGTCCATTCTATATTAAACTATCTGTAGTCGCCGTCTTGTAATACTGATTGTAAGAGAAATAGGTCACAATGACAATCCAAACTTCAAGCAGAATCCCTGTTACTCAAATGCTGAAATGACTCTTACTAAATCTCCGGCACCAACACTTTCTGTCTGCTCTCTCCAGACATGCAAATTAGTTTATTCACGCATACAAATCAGTTCCAACTATAAAAAAGTTATCATTATGAATAGAAGCCCTTCTTGTTTCCTAAATAAACACGGTCGATGAGTTATATTGGAGAACTCTCATGAGGATCCATAGTATGGAGCAGCTCGAAGAAGCTAATGATGAATGTCCAGCCAGTGTTAGGCCTCCGAGGTGTTTAATTGTGGATACCGACTTGTATAAGTCCATGAATATTCTCTTCCCATACGTAAAGACGAACGGAAGAAGTGATGACAGAGGTGCCATTATTGTTTTATGGGTCAGTTGGACCTAAGAGAGTACCGCAGTTACGTAACGGATCTAAATGATTGATTGTGGAATCATGTAGATGAAAAGTGGATTTGCTTTCGGCTCGAGGCGGATTGATATGTGCGTCAGAACGGCAATAATTAGGAAAATCGAGTGGGGTCAATGTGGACTTGAATGCCCCCTTAGAAAATGGATATTGTGAAAGACGAGTCTCCGACTCCGAGATTATGGAAGAGCTCCCTTGAAAATGAGAGACAAAAAGCATGTACATCCGGCTCCGGCACGGATTGAACGAACCATCGGGGTAAGAAGTTAAAGAGTCGTTCCTGGAGTCCATTTTGAAAAGGGGATGAGTGTCGAATTGTATGGTTAATAGTAAAAGAGGTAACTAAAGAAAATTAGATCTCGACCATAAAAGAAGATATAAGCATGAAAAAAAGGGTTTCTGTTTTGCCCGTCTTTAGTTTAGAGATTGAATGGAACGAGGTGAAAAGGAGGACGTAAAAAATACCTCCCTAGTAGGTACTTTAAGAGAATAGAAAGAGATGTATGTTATATATGGTATTTGCAGATAGTAGGAGTCAATACGGAAATCGGAAGTGACGTCATCACAGTAGGAAATTTAGTCGATATTTTGTTACTGACTAATTGACCGAGGCGATTGTGCAAACGTGGGTCCCGCGAACCCCAAGGGGTTGGGACGGGAAAATGAACACAAGTAACGCAAATGGTCTGAATATCTCAAGCATTTATTTATTTCACCCTCCATCTCTCTCTCTCTCTCTCTCTCTCTCTCTCTCTCTCTCTCTCTCTCTCTCTCTCTCTCTCTCTCTCTCTCTCTCTCTCCTGTGCAAATTTGTGTCATTTGTTTTATGTTTAAATAAAACTTCTTAAAACTAAACCAGCGCCCAGTGTTATCGTTCAGAACCCGAGACACAGAACAACAAGACGAAATCCGGGTACATCCGTATACCCATTCGCTAAGGTAAGCAGAATTGTAACATCTCCTATTTGGAGCATCCAACATATAGAATTTAAATCCTCTTAATTCTCGTGGTAATTGATGATGGCCTGAGGATAAACTATTATGCTGTAGAGTCAAAGATGACTTTGCATCTGGGTACGATTCTTTCGACCTCCAGTAATTATTATCTTCTACACTGAAGATTGCATCAGCATGAAACACCAATGTTAGTATGGTATAATAATAAATATTTATTTAAAAAATAATATATTTATTTATTTTGATATGTTCAGAATCGAATAAAGACAGCAGATCTTGTGCATACCAACGGCTCCATATCTTTTCAGATAAACATTTAAAATAATAAAAATTAATTAAAAAGAGTCTATGTTAATATAAGTCCGTTTTAATCATTCATATATGTATATATATATATATATATATATATATATATATATATATGTCGTATTAAAGACGACGTAATTTCTATCTTCGCGATCAATAAAAACAATAAATATACTAATACATAACCGATTCAGTTACCCTTTTATTTTTCTCCCGCTAAAACTAACAATAAAATATCTTAAATAGCAACAACAATATAGCGAAAAATAACACAAATCTCGAAAACGGTTGTAAAGATCGAAAACGACTGAAATGGCTAAAAAAAAATCTCGTGTCGATATTCCATGAATTACCACCGTGGTCCCGGAAACTAGCTCGACAAGTCGACACAACGATTAAGAAAATAATTAAAAGAGAAATAATGTCGTCTTTAATCAGATATGTATCGATAATGATTTTCTGATTATATATATATATATATATATATATATATATATATATATATTATTTTACAGATTGTTCTCCTTTGATTAGAATAGTGTACCTTTGAAAATCCCTGGATTAAGGAAAACACATTTTTGATATTTCTTGCTTGAATATCTGATGAATTAATAAATATTGTAAAACATCCAATTTTTATTTTGATAATCTTTTTATTTTTTCTTACATATATATATATATATATATATATATATATATATATATATATATATATATATATATATATATATATATATATTTATATATATGTTGTTTTTCACATACTGTGTATATAAAGAGAAGGAAATCATTGATGAAGTATGTATTTTCCAGCCACAGAAGGGCTCCTTATTATTTTTCGATGTAGACTTGTTAATTTGCAATCTTTCGGGCATTTTCTCCTCCCAAAAGTATAAATCTACCACTGTAAATAAAACTTTAAGACAAAAACCATAATAAAAAACTTCCATGATATAGCCCTGGCAAAGGTCAATATCGATTGAAAGCGCTTGGGACAAAAATCTAATGTAACTCAAAGTCTAATTAGACCCAAATACACGAAGGATTACAAGTAGCAAAGAAAAATAATTAAGACAAAACTTTTCGTAGTGATCAACAGAACATGTTTCAACAAATTAAATATACACATCTATCTATCTCTATTAAATATATATATATATATATATATATATATATATATATATATATATATATATATATAATGAATTAGAACATTACAATTGTTCCAAGAATTAGAACACCAAGTCTAGTATGGCGTACGATAGTTTTCAAAACGTACTGGAAATACTTTATTTATTTTTTTAAATTAACAAAGCTACTCCAAAACGCGTCTTCATCGGCGCCTTTAGTACCACGTCTTACAGAAATTTAACGAAAAGAATAACAAGCTCTTCGTAGAGGAGCATCTATTGACAGGAAAAGCCACAGAGACAAATATTAGAAAAAGGAATAAGTTACAAATATAAAATAAAAATAGAAAGATAACATGATAATAATAATAAAAAAGCATCATAAAAATAAAAGATAATAATAAGAATAAAAATAAAATAAAATATAAAATATAAAAAAAATAATAAAATATAAATAGGAAAAATAAGAATAAAAGGATAAAAATAAAAAATAAAGTAAAATAGAATAAAATGAAATAAAAAATAAAG
>OY744526.1:44441816-44521816 GCA_963556195.1 Sepiola atlantica | reverse complement strand
GGTCCTCGCTACAACTACTATTACTGTTCCTATTAATAATTATTTTATTGAGGCTATTTATTATTGATTGTATTTTTCCATAGAATAATGACTATATATAGATTATATATATAAAGTAAATACTGTATGTAACTTATTTGTTTATGTTTCATTTTACTTCAGCCGACGTTCTCAGAAATCAACGGGACCCTTCCTGGGTCTAACATTTGATCTCTATATGAGATACATAGATATTCGAATGTTCCATTAAAGTTCTCCTCTACCTTTAAAACGTTGAGTAAGTAAAGAAGTTAGAGCATTAATTCTCCTCTCTCCAATTAACCAGTTAACTATGTTATAGTATAGCTTTCTTGTGGTCTCTTGGTCTAACCGGATTCTAGGACGAGAATTCATCTAGTCTTGTGGAGTATCCAGCTTAGTGATGTTACTAGAGGAAACATACCTTGAAGAAAGTGCACCATTTCTCGTATAAGCCGGTGTCCGAGAGGATCTCATTTGGGTTTCGAATACTATGTTATATTGAATATTTGGTCAGGGTGTAGTTGTAGTAGGAAGTATCCTCATGTCAGGTTGTCCTGACAAACCCCTGTACAGAGAGACCTTAGACACTCGAGGTAAGTGTAGTGTAAGCATTCAAGTTCTCTCCTTATATATATATATATATATATATATATATATATATATATATATATATTATAATATGTTTTGTGTATGTATAAATATGTATAATAGGCGCACATGAAAATCTAAAAACATTTGTGACTCACTGTTTTGTTGATTAGTCACCGTCGTTGGTTGAAGATACAGAAGCAAATATAAATAGATTTCATTTTGGTGAAGATTGAAAATTTGTCGATGATCTTGTCACCCTTTTCAGTCAAGAATTAAAAGGCCGTTGTTGTGAGTTAATGTTCGCTTTGATTATTTTTCTCGCATATACTTTTTGATCTATATAACAACGCGTACGTTAATTTTAAATGCATGTTTTGTTCAAAACTGGTACATGCGTATATATATATATATATATATATATATATATATATATATATATATATATATATGTATATATATTAGACCTCTTCAAAATTGACCTTTTTCTTCAAACATATGGAAACTGCTATTATTCCCATTCTCCAAGGTCTAAATTAGCTAAATATACCAGTTATTGTGATCTTGGACCTTGGCTATGCCTGCCTCAAGAGCCGTGTAATTTTATTGTTGACGTTTTTCAAAAACGCTGCAAAATATGGGATATTATGTCCTTATTTTCATTGTAGCTTTCCAGAGGTTGATGCTATAGCATTGAAAGTGGTTCCAAATGAAAGCTAATAAAATTTTCTTGCATATGGTAGTAAGCACAATAAAACACATAAACACCTGTGTAAATTTTAACTAATTTTAATGCACAAACAGCTGGGACACTACAAAAAATCAGTTTGGTAGTATGATAGCACTGCACTGACACATATATTGCATAAGAAACTGTCAGATAGGATGTTACTAATACATGTATTATCACTTGTTCAATGTGGCTTTTTTGAAACTGTCAAACTTTTTCCTGTTGTACTCCACAATTTGTAGTAAGCAGCTTCTTTGCTCTGGGTCACTTGTGATCTGAGTTGCAATGTCACTCATTAGTTTCACACCTCTCTCAGCCACATCATTGGTCACTTTCACTGACCTCACAAACTTCTGTGCATTCCTGTAGCTGTCATTGTCTTCCCAGGTGTCAGCAGGAGTAGTGAGCCAGTCACATTTCACTCGAAGAGCATCAAACAGAAAGTGAGACTCTGGCCCTACCAGGTCTGTGAGAACTGTAGCTGCATTGATGACAGGAAACACTGGCTTGCCTTTCCTGTAACTCTCAGGTTTCTCTGTTTCTGACAGCTTGACTGCGAGCTTCTCTTTTGCAGACTTGGTCATGCTGGCATGTGAACTGAACAAGGTGAATGGCACTAGTTCCTGGGTCAGATACCAGCGGTGGTTGTTCATTTACTTGAGAACAGAGGTTGCCAGTTCATAGTCATACTGCTTGTATTGCAGCATGTTCTTCATAAGCTGGAGGTCATGGATAGGTGCTTCAGCTGCAGATGTGGTGGTCATCCAGTGGCTGGTGTAGAATAAGGTCAGGAACTTGTTCATCCTCTCCAGCTTGAAGATAGTGTCCGTGTTGTATTTTAGTTCCTTGGAAAACATGAGCATCTTCATACAGTAAATGTTCCTGGCCATCCAGCGGGCTTGGTGAATGGCACCTGGCTTGGCCCAGTGGATACCTCGAGGAGGTTCCTCACCAAGCAGGATCGGGCACAGCTCTGTCACCTCTCTGTAATCTGCCCTCGGACTTGCTTCCTCAAGGAAATTGCTTAAGACTGCAATTGTGCTTGTCTTCTTCTGTTTCAAGTCTTGTTCAACTAGGCCCGGAACTCTTGGGCAGTCCTTAACCAACTTGTCCCACTTCTCTTTCACATTGCTGAACATTGGGTTGTCAGGACTCTTGACCTTGCTGAACACAGCCACCCATACACTTCCAATTATTACCTCTGATATGTAATGGCGACAAGCGAAGTAGAATACCTTTTTGCCTAGTTTTTCTTCAATAAGCTTCGCTGCACCCTTGTTGATGCCACTGTTGCTTGCTGTGGTATCAAATACCAAGCCTACAATGTTGTCTGTGAGACCCCATGCTTCTATCAGTTCCAATGTAGCATTACACTGTTGGATTCCTGTGGAACTTTCTATGAAGGGCACACCAAGCAGCTTCCCTTCTTCATACTGTGGAGTACCAGAGACGAGCACTGCAAGACTTTCCACTGGGTATCTTTCACCAAGAACATCCCGTAGAAGTTTTCCATCCCAGTGTAGTGTGCAGTAATCTGGCGGACTTTCCTTGAAGTTATTCATGTAACTTTGGCACAAGTTATGACGAGTGTTTATCCTATTTCGTCTTGTAGTAGAGGCTGATATAACAAAGTCATCAAGATCTGCGCCTCCTGCCTTCAACACTGCAGACACCATGGCTGTAGTCTGGTTGTCAGAGAGTGACAACCGATCTGCAGTGCTACAAATCTCTTCACTGGTCATAACTGAGTGTGGAAAGTGTAAGGTTATCGTACTTGGTTTTGATGAACAGCTTGGTGTTGTCTCAGTGTATTCTGAACCCTCACTAGTACCAGAGCCTTGACTGTTCTCTGGGTCTTCATCACTTGAAATTTTCCCAACTTCTGCTGCTGCAGCAGTCACTGATGATAACATTCTCTCTTCTCTTTCTTCTCGGAAGCTTTTCTCTCTAGACTTCTTCTCAAACACCTTATCATGACCTGACATGTGTGCCAGGCGAGTTGTCTGTTGGTCCAAGTAGAAATTGACGTCCTCTTCCTTGGTCTCCTTTGTGAGCAGCCTGTTGCTTCTTATCTCCTCCACAACATCCTTTGCTCTAATATCAAATAACTTGTCTAAGTCCTTCAGAAAGTTAGCTCGTTTCTCTTCCTCTGGTTTGTTATTTCTTCCCTTGTTTTTAACAATTTTCCTGTACTTTTCATGGAGGATCATGAAACGGTTGACTGCATTTGGTCTAGTTAGTGTTTTAATCCTTGCCATATTCCAGAATGGCAAAACGACATCCACTGTATCATGGGCTAAAGACCTATTGTCACTGTTGGGATTATCATTCCTCAAATGCAGGAAATACTGGAACACCTGGCGATTAGTAGGAAGTTGAGAGCCCCTGATGCTGGAGCTGGGTTGCCCAATGAGATACACATCACTGAATGACCTTGTGGCAGGAGTTGCCACCTTTCTTCTCTTTTCAGTTGGTTCATCCCGTTCACTTGTATCGCTGACCACTTTCCCACAGCATAGTTGTCTTCCAGATGCCATGTTGTCAGCAGTTCACAAATCTTAACAAATCAGCTTTAACTTACAATCTGAAATGAAGAGATAAAACATACTTAGTGATAATAAATTGTATACATGCATTAAGAGTAACATTTTTGAGATAAAGTTATGTATTATATGATGGCATCCTTTCCAAGCATAAAAAATATATATGTTTGTGCATTAAAATTAATTGAAATTAACACAGGTGTTCATGTGTTTACTACCATATGCAAGATAATTTTATTAGCTTTAATTTGGTACCACTTTCAATGCTATAGCATCAACCTCTGGAAAGCTACAATGAAAATAAGGACATAATATCCCAAATTTTGCAGCGTTTTTGAAAAACGTCAACAATAACATTACATGGCTCTTGAGGCAGGCATAGCCACGGTCCAAGATCACAATAACTGGTATATTTGGCTAATTTAGACCTTGGAGAATGGGAATAATATCAGTTCCCATATGTTTGAAGAAAAAGTATATGTATATATATATGTATATATATATATGTATATATATATGTATATATATATATATATATATATATATATATATATATATGTATATATATATGTATATATATATATATGTTTATGTGTATATATATATATATATATATATATATATATATATATATATATATGTATATATATAGGGATGACGGATTACTAATAGTAAAGAACTGAAATGGACAAAAATGTGAAAGAGTAAAAAAAATTATCCTTAGAGAAATGAAAAGATTAGATCTCAAAGTAGAAATAACATCTAACATTAAAATAGTTAATTTTTTAGACGTAACATTCAACTTAAATAAAGAAACTTATGAACCGTATACTAAAGACAATGCCAACCCGATCTATGTCCACCCACTCTCTAACCACCCAAAAACCATTATTCAACACACACCCAGATCAATCGAAAAAAGAATTAGTTATAACTCCTCTAATGAAGAAATTTTTTACCAAACATAAGGACTTTTACAATAAAGCGTTAAAGCAAAGTGGATACAAAAACACCCAAATTAAATTCACCAAACCTACACCTCCCAAAAACAGACGCAAAAATAGGGGTAGAAAAATTATCTGGTTCACACCCCCATATAACAACATGGTTAAAACCAAATTCGGTAAAAGATTCTTAGACTTAATTAATCTACACTTCCCTCCTAACAATATACTGCATAAAATTTTTAATAAAAACACCCTCAAATTAAGCTATAGCTGTGGTGAAAATTTAGAAAAAATAATAAAAAAACATAACAATAAAATTCTAAATGAAAAAACTACCGCAACGAAAACAGCAAATACCAAGGTCTGTAACTGCACAAACAAAAAAGAATGCCCATTACAACATAATTGCCAAATAACCCAATCAGTATATCAAGCAACCATCTCTACTAAAGAAAACCCAACCCTGAAAAAATTCTACATAGGTATGGCTGGTAATACCTTCAAAGAAAGATATACTGGACATAAGTGTTCTTTTAATAACCCTACATATCAAAAAAGAACCTCACTTTCTATATATTACTGGGAACTATACAACAATAACCTATCACCAACAGTAACCTGGAACACAATTAGAAAAACTAGCACCTGTGGTTCCCTAAACTCACCTTGCTACCTTTGCCTAACAGAAAAACTTAGAATAATTAAATTTAGTGATACGGGCAAACTTCTAAACAAAAAACAAGAAACATCAATTAACTGTAGGCATAATAGATTACACCTTCTTAGTAATCCACTCATAACCCCTTAGGCTGTTACTATAAAAAAAAAAAACTTCACCTACCCATCAACTGAAAATTTTGTCAACACAACTATCATCTTATACCTTTTTTTATTAATTATTATTTTTTTATTAGTAGTAGCATTATTGTTTGTAGTACTATTTGTAGTAGTACTGTAAGCGGTAGTATTGGTTGGTATTATTATTATTATTATTATTATTATTATTATTATTGTTATTATTATTATTATCATACCTACAACGATTAACACTAATTGTCATCTTCTGTATTTTTCTTTACTCTTAAATACCCCCTTATATGCTTATCCATTTATTGATTAATATTTCTATATTTTTTAGATTATTTTTTAGATTTTTTAGATTATATTTTTTAGATTATTTTTAGATTATCATTATCAATTATTTATTACTACTATTATTAATATCTTAAACTTAATTAAGTTTGACATTGAATTATTTTTATTTTTTATTTTTTATTTTTTATTTTTTATTTTTTATTTTTCATTTTTTCATTTCTGTACTTTTATCAAGATAATTATTGTTATCAGTGGTGACATCATGTCTGATGTTACTATCATAGTTATTGTTATTTGCAGCAATGAAATTAACAGTATCACTATTATTAATAATATTGATATTGCCATGTTTTACCGTTACCTTACTTTTGCTTCCACTGCCATTTTTATTATTATTATTATTATTATTATTATTATTATTATTATTATTATTATTATTATTATTATTATTATTATTATTATTACGGTTTTCATTTTACTATTATTGCCACCATTATGACTACTTCTATTATTATTTATTAATTTTTCACTATCATTTTTTCACTATCATTATTACTATTGTTAAGATTACTGGGATTACCACTCTGATTACTGTTGTCTGTTAAACCACTATTTTTTATATGATCAGCATTATTGCAACCATTAACCCATATCATAATATCGGCAAACATTATCTTATCATTATTTAATATTATTATGATAATCACTACCTCCTAGGATTCCTAATATTTCTTAATTATTCTATTTCTTTCCTAAACTATTATTTTTATAAATTCTTAAATATTATTGACCACCATTATCGTTGTCTTTGTTATTATTATTACTATTTTTATTATTATTACCATTATTATTATTATTATTATTATTATTATTATTATTATTATTATTATTATTATTATTATTATTATTATTATTATTATTATTAATAATTAATAACGCCGGCATTTTCTAGTTATTCTTCAGTTATTTTTTTTTAGTATTTTTATTATCATTCATTTATTATTTTAATTATTTTACCTCAATTATTATTATTATTATTATTATTATTATTATTATTATTATTATTATTATTATTATTATTATTATTATTATTATTAATTAATAACGCCGGCATTTTCTAGTTATTCTTCAGTTATTTTTTTTTAGTATTTTTATTATCATTCATTTATTATTTTAATTATTTTACCTCAATTATTATTATTATTATTATTATTATTATTATTATTATTATTATTATTATTATTATTATTATTATTATTATTATTATTATTATTACTACTATTCCTGTTATATTTAACGAATATATTTATTTATTCATAGTAAGCAAATTAACTCCAGACAAATTATAAAGACAATTTAAATCCAGAATCGCGACACATTTGATCACCGCCCCACCACCACAACAATCAGACGCATCTGACCGGTTTCCCCGCACGCATACGCACATATACACAATATTACAGTTCACTTGAAAAAATACATTTATAAACTCGACTGTTTTTTTTTTTGTTTTTTTTTTTGACACTTGATTCGTGCATGTCTACCCCTCTCCTTCCCTCTCGATCTGAATCAACAGACGCCCTCTCTTTCTCCTTCTTTTCCTTTATGTGTCTACCTTCCCACCACCTATCCCCTCATTATTTGTTCCTCTTTCCACCTTATATTTTTATTTATTTATTTATTTATTTATTTGCCCTGTTTGTTTCAGATTTTAGATTTTTTGTTTTTTGTTTTTAGATTTTTTAATTTTTAATTTTAATTTTTTAACGGCCTTAATTTTTGAAATGTTAAATTTCTTTTCTTCTTCTTCTCTTTCTCTATCCCTCCACTTCATTCTCTCCAAATATGATCTGAGGTTAAGATCGGATTCTAACTCTGCCTGATGAGATCTCAGTTTATAGTAACTGTTGATCGATAACATCGACATGCCAGTGTCGCAAATTTTGTACATGTCTGTGTAAATAAAATTATCATATATATATATATATATATATATATATATATATATATATATATATATGAGATGGGGTGGTGTAGTGGTTATGGTATATCACTTTCACTATTAATCCTGGCTATGGATTAAGGCTACGAGACTCGCAAGCCTTTGTTGTGCAGCTAGTCTAGAAGGTAAACTCCGAAATAACACCAATCTCTCTCCGTTTACCCCGGCGTTGTTTCCGGTCATTCCGGGCTGCTCATTCTCACTGGACTAAAACAATGGCTGTGCATTGTATTACTAACATTTTGTACCTACACGGCGTTGCCCGGTAATTATGTTACTATCATTTTTGTTTCACTATAAATACGCTGACACATTTTATTTTTTTTTTAACATGGTTCACCCCAAACAAGGCAGGGAGCCACTGTAGACGTAAAGGGCTACTGAGAAAAAAGAAAAGGGGAGAAGGTTTGGGAGTCAGCCTTAATTGGGATCTGCGCAGCGAGATGTCTGTTTACATTAGTTTTAAATTTCTGCATGTCAGTACTGTCGGGGAAACAGGGGGTATGGAGGGAGTTCCAGAGGCCAGCAGCACGAGGAAAGAAGTTATTTGGGGACCTCCACAGTGAATGAATGAGATTTAGTTGATTGTCGAGTTAGTCTAGTGAATTTACGTCGAGGGGGCACCAGAGTAGCCAATTCATCGGAGCATAATCCATTGAAGTATTTGTAAAACAAACATAAGGATGCTACATTTCGGCGATGGGACAGGGACAGGGACTGGAGCTTGATTGACAGTGAGGGACCTATTAGGTTGGCGACTCTTTTTTGGACCTTGTCAAGAAGGGAGAGACTAGTAGATGATGCACCAGCCCAGATGTGGCAACAATACTCCATGCATGGGCAGATGGTGGTTTTGTAGAAATACAGGATAATGTCAGGTGTGAGGAGTTTACTAGCACGGTAGAGGGAGCCAACCTTCTTTGTGGCAGCCTTGGCAATGTCTTCAATGTATTTGTTCAAATTCATGTTACCTGTGAAGATTAGGCCGTGGAGTTTGAATGATGAACTCTCAGGTAGGATGTTATTTGCCATAGCAATCGGTGGTTGGAGAGGCTTCTTGTAGTTGTTGAAGGAAAGGAGCTTTGTCTTTGCGGCATTAAAAGTTACCAACCATTTATGATCCCAATCCACTACAGCCTGGAGGTCATTTTCTAAAGATTTAGCCATTGCCTCGGATATGATCGCGTGTGTTTTTCCAACATGCCGAGAGTAAAGCGTGGTGTCGTCAGCAAATAAACCAATCTCAGACTCTATGTCATCAGGGAGATCGTTTATATAGATCAGGAACAACAAAGGTCCAAGGATAGATCCCTGGGGTACACCAGCATTTATGTCATGTTGCTTAGATGAACGGCCATCGAGGACAACCTGGATGTTTCTTTTGTTTAGGAAGGATATAATTATATTAAGTAGTTGCCCAGTAATACCGTATGAGCGTATTTTCAGGAGAAGCCCTTTATGCCATACCTTGTCAAAGGCCTTGGATATATCAAGCGCTACTGCCCTAGCTTCACCTGCCTTGTCGAGTGTATTATACATGCGTTCTGAGATGATCGTTAGGATGTCTGCAGTAGATCGTGCTTGTCTAAATCCATACTGGCGGTCAGATAGAAGTTTAGCATTAACTAAGTGCCGTACTATCGCTAGATTGATTAAGGATTCAAAGATTTTAGCAAAGATCGGTAGTAGACTGATTGGGCGGCAGTTCTGAGGGTCAATTCTATTCCCAGAACTCTTGTAGACTGGTACCACAGAGGCAATTTTCCAGCTATCGGGGAAGCAAGATTCAGCTAGGCATTTATTGTAAATTATGCTTAGTCGTATTCCTACTTTTTATGGTCAAAATCTACGTGACAGCCCAAATTACAGATGGACCCTTCACTCTAAGGTGGGATATGGGGCTTTCACAAAAAAATGTTTGCATCAATACGTGTACTGAGAAAAAGATTTTTCGGGAGTAAAAAAGAAATGATTTATTTTGTTACCGTTTTAAAATCAGGAGAAAAATGTGTTTATGTTGAGTTACGGTCAGCTATGATTTCGCTAAGAACCATTTTTTTCTTGTTTTAAATTCATGTGATGTTCGAATCATCGACAGTAGGCTCGCCGTAACCACTGAAAAAGTAGAGACTATGTAATATCGGTATAAATTGAAAGAAACATTGTTGTGGTTGCAAGATCTTACGAATAATTGCTTCTTGTAGTTGTCTTTTAAAAAGAATGAATAAGAGGAAAATACCAATTAAACTCATCGGTCGTATATTAAAAATCTAATAGTACACAAGCATACATGTTTTGGTTTTATGTTTTTAGAATCACGAGAAAAAGGCGCGTTTACGTCGATTTAACATCATGGACGTTACGGTGTTCGTATAAGCAACCTCCCTACCAAAACAAAGGTCCGCCAATGTACAAACGTTGATTGGTCCCCCGATTTATAAAATCGAGAGACCTATGTTTTGAGGCATTTCCGTCCGTCCGCCCGTCCGTCCGTCCGTCCGGATTTTTCTCCGCAACCATCCATTGAATTTCTCTGAAATTTTGCATGAAGTTGTAACCTTTGTCAGGTTAGAAAGTGACATTCTCTGATTTTTGAAAAAAAATCTGGTTAGCCCCCCAGGGGGGCAAAAGGCCCCCAAATGGCAAAAAATGACATTTTTTGCCCCATAACTTTTCATCCATCCATTCAATTTCTCTGAAACTTGGCCAAAATATGGAGGCAATTGTTCGTAATGGAAAATAAGTATTGCTGACCTTGGAAAAAATCTGGTCAAAAGCCCCCAAAATGGCAAAAAAATACCCTTTTCTCTCATAACGTTTGATCCATCCATTCAATTTTTCTTAGAGTTGGCCAAAATGTAGAGGCAATTGTTCATGGATATAAAATGAGCATCCTTGACCTCAGAAAAATTCTGGTTCGCGCCCCCAGGGGGTACAATGGGGGTCAAAAATACCCCAAATTGCCCAAATTTATTGCATTTTACACTCGCCACATCCTGTCACATACAGAGGGGGACCACGCATGCGCGGCTTGTTTTATATGTGTATTTAAATAAAAAGAAAAAAATACGTTTTGAAATTCATGAAAAAGAAAGTGATATACTATTTTGATAAAAAGCAAAGTGTTTTGTGCATGATTTTAAATGCAGAGGAAAAGAAATGTGTTAATGTTATGTTTAAAGCAGCGATATGTACGTCGCCGTGGTATCGATGATTATGTGATTTTGTGTTACTATATTTTCTTATATATATATATATATTTGTAATAAATATTTTTAGTTATTATCCACATACATATATGTTTCATCTTTTTTTAAAGAATGGTCAATGTGTAAATAACTTTCCTGCCGATCGCACAGTTCGAACCTCAGACACGAGTCATCTTCGTAAACGCAAGTCTAAACCCCTAAACGACCAATCTAACTACTATGCGGAAAGAGGAAAAATAAAGTTCATATATACTGTTGGACTGAGTGCCGAAGACGGATCCTCGGCCTGTGTAAAACAGACGAAAATGACTATTTACTAGTGGTGATACAGTAGTCTCTCTACTTCAACTCACCTCAGCATTATTTCACTATTGTACATTTATTCGGTTTTCCCTGCCATAAAGCAACGATCGAACCACAGCGCTAACATTGATTGGTTCGCCAGGTGAACATGCTTTCTACACCCTACAACATGCTGCCTCTAGTTATTTCACCGTTTGGTGTTCATTAATATGAGTTAGTATTCACATTAATTGATGGCGACGTCTAATAAAAAAAATGGCGACATAATATAACATTCATAAATGAAAGGAAAGCGCAAATATCGAAACGAACAAATAATGAGGGGAAAAGAAAAACATTACATTTTCATTGACTTATTTTTATGCTGTAATAATGTTTATTGAATTGATTAATTTTTTTGCTGCGAGCTTTTAAGCAAAAGACATAACTTCGTTAGATAAACCTTAGCAGTTCATTTTATTATTTCCCCTTTCGCCTTCCGTAGCAAGACTCTGGAAAGCTTGCATCTGGCTTTTAATTATCTAATTCAATGATTCACAATGAATTATTCGGTTGCACGACACGATTGCGAAGTGGCCGACATATTCGATGTTGCTGGCAAACTCAATAAATCCTTATTTTTCTTGCATAAATGCATGTTTAGCCATTGAAATGATATTTAAAACTTTACCGTGACAGACTAGTAGAAATATCATTTAAAACTGAAGTTTGACAGACTGGTGGAAATATAAATTAAAAATGAAGTTTGACAGACAAATGAAAAAGCTATTCCAAATTTAAACGTAACCGATCGACACAAACGCTATTTGAAAATCAATTGTGACAGACTAACGGAAATGCTATGTTACACTTTACCATGACAAACCGCTACAAATGCTATTTCAAACTTAGCCACTACGAGCTAACATAAATGACATTTACAACTGAAACGGGGCAGACCAACAAAAAAGCTATTCCAAACTGTAACGTAACTGACCGACGTAATTTCAGAACTTAATCGTGAAAAAAAACAGAGAAAATGCTATTTCAAACTTAACCTTGACAGATTGACGGAAATGCCATTTAAGATTTAACCGTGACAAACCGACGGAAATTCAATTCCAAGCTTAACCATGACAAACCGACGCAAGTACTATTTAAAAATTAAGTATGACAGACCACAGACAGATAGAGCGTCTTATATAAATTGATGGCCGCATCTATAAAAAAAAATAGTAGGTCTATTCAATCGGCTGAAGTGTGGCCGCCCGACCGAGCCTCTCATACAGATACGAAGAAGCATGTAAAAAAATCCATTTATAAAGCCAAGCAAGACACGTTGAAATTCTGTGATCAGTTAAGAGAAATATGCTTTGATAAATATTAGTTAATATCCGCTCCTTAGGCGGTGTTGTTACAGTCCCGTGGCCGTCGTAAAAAGAAGGTTATTTCACTGAGTCTTGTTTTACTACTGACGTCACAGTGGTCGGTATTAAGAAGATAAACAAGACACTTCGAAGGATACGGTTACACACTACATGTAGACAAAACGGTGGTAATTTCTCTCTTAACTTATTTCATCTTTGATCTAGTAATTGTTTGGTAGTTAGAAAGGATACTAATGGTTTTGTTCATGTCATTTTCAAGGTGGAATGTTGATAGTGATTTTAAAGTAAAACTATTTTTTAAATAAAACTCGTTTAGACTAAAATTCAAGACGGATGAAAAACCTATCTAGATAGGAAAATATTAAATAAAAAACAAATACCTGTTTCCCCTAAAGTTTGAAAGATTTTGACACAATAACAAGTCTGTATAACATAAAACGTTTTGTTTGACCTTTAAAAATTCTTATTTAATTTTAGACCTATAAGAAATTGAACTCTGTGAGTAATAAAATTCTAAAAAAATTCAAATATGTTTGGTGCTAGAAAATAGAATGATTAAAACATTGATATATATATATATATATTTATATATGTATATATATATATATAATTTAAATTTTCAACACATTGAGGAGTATGACCCCTAGAGTAAATGTGGTATCATGATGCCTCATGATTCTAGCAAAGAATAGGATAGATAGAGGACGACCAACGACATTCCACTCCCCACACTTTTGATGACCTTTTGCCTAATTTGTTTAAAATTTAAATTGTATTTTTATATTTTTTGCAATAAAATAATTAAAAATTTAATATTTGTTTTGGTACTACACTTTTGGTACTATAGGTTTGCAATAAAATAATTAAAAATGTAATATTTGTTTTGGTACTACACTTTTGGTACTACAGTTTTGCAATAAAATAATTAAAAATGTAATATTTGTTTTGGTACTACACTTTTGGTACTACAGTTTTGCAATAAAATAATTAAAAATGTAATATTTGTTTTGGTACTACACTTTTGTTACTACAGTTTTGCAATGAAATAATTAAAAATGTAATATTTGTTTTGGTACTACACTTTTGGTATTACAGTTTTGCAATAAAATAATTAAAAATGTAATATTTGTTTTGGTACTACACTTTTGGTATTACAGTTTTGCAATAAAATAATTAAAAATGTAATATTTGTTTTGGTATCACACTTCGTCTTTTCTGTCCTCGGTCAGTAAAGGTGAATGAATAAATTCTTCTAGACTGAGGCAATTGAGATGTTTTTCCTAATCTAGAGTGCCCCTTTTTGGATCTTGATTTTCCTCACATTAAAAACCGAACAACTGTTCTAACTCTGTCCTGTCCTCGCGGAGAGGTTAGTAAATAGAAATAGTAAATAAAAATCCATAAAACAATGCAATATTTATTTACTTTACTGGTGTTACTTTAGTAGTGTTATTGTTGCGATAACTCTACTTTCCTATTCATTTTTAATTCTTGTTTTTTTTTTTTAATATTGAATATAGTTCACCTTCAGTATAAATCGAATCGTGTTCGTTTATTTTCTTAAATGCAATTTTTAAAGTTTGCTAATGCTTTATTTTAAGGCTCTCATTCATTACTGGCAGTCTAACTCTTCAACAGATTTCGCTTGCTACTTACTAGCATGACGTCACTTTTAAATGAACAAGCCTTCCTTAACTTAACGACAGCCACGATAGTCCCCGTATGTCAATGTCCATCTTTACCTAACTTCTATCGCTTTATAGCTTGTACGAAGAAAATATTTATGAAAATTCGTGGGAAAATACATTACTTATTATGTGTATGAACGAGTAAGTAACTACGTATTGTTTCTATTGGCAAACACGTTAGAAATTATGTTTTTAATCAAAATTCATTCGCTTTGAATTAATGCGGAATGTCTACCTTTCAACAAAAGGTCATTTAGTTTTTAAAATATGTAATGCTTTTATATGTTATTGTTATGTTAATTTCTCTAAATTAGTAAAAGACGTATCCAGTTCAAAAAAACATCCTGTAGATTCGAACTCGGGTATTGACATCGTAAAAAATACTTAGTAATGTGTTTTCTGACTATTTTTTGTTAACCAGTCACATATTTCTATTTGCGTACTAGCAGACAACTAAAAATACACCATGACTTTTTAATGGTATATAAATAGATTCGAACGATGACTACGAATGTTTTAAATAATGAAACCTTAAGGACTGTTATAATTTTATGTGCTTAGTATGTTTTTAAATGCTTTAATTAATTCGCATGTACTTTATTTGTATTCTCTTTTTTATTTACGATACCAGTTTGCTCGTACCATCGAAAATGACAGCTCATTTTTGTATATTGCTTGCCAACTTACCTGCAATTTTATCATTTCAAGTCACTAGTAAAAGCAGTTACCTTATTTACAATAAATAATAATAATACTTCAGTCAGCTGCTGTTTATTGATGCTAGCATTCATTTGAATACATGTTGAATTACTTTCCTGTGTGTTACAAATAAAGTGATAGCTATCTATATATATATATATATATATATATATATATATCTATATATATATATATAAATATATATATATAAAGATAGATAGATGGACAAAGAGTGATAAACATGCACGAATGTCCAAATTTATTTCAAACTTCAATTGTTCAATGCAAGGTATATTCTGTAATAAAATTATGTTTATTGTTCTTTCCTTAAGCCAAGGCTTTTCAAAGATCGAGATCTTATCATCAGAGGAATTATACAGATAGATAAGTTGGCAATAGAAAAGCTAAAGTTCAACATTTGAAAAAATATTAAGAAAAAAATGGGTGAAAAAAAGTTCGAGTAAAAAGATACTGGGTTTGTCCAGGTGGTAATTGTCCGCCGATAAGGTGTCCAATAGAAGAAGGTTTCGATGGAGAAGAAAACGTTTCGTAGAGGCATCAACGGGAAGGCGTTCAAAATGAAGTAAATCCAATGGTGAAAATTGACTTCAAGTCGTAGATAGAGCGTACTTAAACGGAATTAAAATGAAGATATCTGGCCATTTAGAAAAAGCTTCCTCGGCCGAGAAGTGAATCGTAAGCGAATGACGTTGGCAATGGACGATTGAAGTAGTTCTGAGAAAAAGCCCTAAGTTAAAATCAAGGTCAAATTAGGATAGTTATTGAAACAGACACACAGAGCGTATTATTATAATAGAGATTAATAACAATACTAATACTTAATTCAGCTACTGCTGATTGATGCTAACGTCCACGTGAATACATACTGAATTACCTCCCCCCTCTTTGTGTTATAGGCAAAGGGATGGCAATTTATTTATAGGCGTATTGAAACATACTTACCTTTATTTGTGTCACGGGCAAATGAATATCTATTTATTACTAGGCGTATTGAAACAGACACACCGCGCGTATTATTATAGTATAGATGTCGAACAATAAAAATGCTTCGGTCAGCAACTTCTGATATATGCTAGCGTTCACTTGGACATATACTGAATTAGTATCCCTTGTTGCACGGGCAAAGGACGAATTATTTATAGAGAGAGATGTTGAAACACACACAACACGTATTTTTATTTTTAATAGATCAATTAGTTATGAAATGTTTGTATATGTTAGTCTGAAGTCGAAACTATACTATAACTTCTATACCTGAAGCCGAAACTATATTAATGCCATCATGTAATGCTCAATTCAGTTTATTATGATATTTCAGACTAATGTATTATGTTTCAATTCTCAATTCAAGGTAGAGCATATTTTAGCATCTGTTCTGTTGTTATAATACCATCTTCCCAGGCATTATTAACCTTTCATTTTAGGGGAGAAGGTAGTGTAGTATATGTCTGTTAGTCATGATACCAATCTCTCAGGTGTTACCTTCTTCTTTGCGGGCAGTGTAGTATAGGTTTCTGCATGATATATATTGCAACCAGAGGGAGCATATTATTGCTAATATAAGTAATATTTTGTGGGTTTTTTTTATTTAAGTATTTATTCCATAGAAAAAAAACGCACGTACAATCATATTTCAACATTAATAATAAAATATTTTTATTATTGTTGGTTTTTATTTTCCTATACGCATCCCGTACTTGATTTAACATATCTATATAACTTCCGGTAGTTTCGTATTCTTTTAACTCTCATCTTCGTAAGATGACATAAACGTTCTATTCGAGGAGCTGATTTTACCCGTCCTGAGACGGGTATTGTTCTAGTTAAATATAAATACAAATCATCGAGTTCAAAAAGAAAGACAGAAAGAGAAATAAAATGAACGAATGAAGTAAAAATTGCGGGAGAAAAGTAGTGAAACAAATTAAACATGAACATAGGATAAAGAAAGAAAGAAAAGAAAGGGAAAGAAAAGAAAGAAAAAGAAAATAAAAAAGGCGAAAAAGAAAGATAAAAGGGAAAAGGGCCGCTAAATGAGAAAAAAGCGAACAAAAATAAAAAACGGAAGAAAAATAGAAATAGGGAGTATACACGAAAAGAAAAGGAAACACTGAATTAAGAAAAAAATAAAGAAATCAAAAAAAACAAAAAAATGGGTGACTGTCGATGAAAAGAAAGAAAAACGAATGAAAAGCAGGCAAAGGAAAAAAGAAAAAGAAAAGAAAAAATATAAATAAAAAAGAAAGGGAAAGAGAAAAATGGTAAGATTAAAGAAAGAAAACAAATGAAAACAAAAGAGGAAACAGAACATAAAAAGACAGAAATTGAAAGAGAAAGAAAAAGAAAAAAAAAGAGAAAATGATCATAACAGAAAAGAAAAGAAAATCGACCAAAACAGGGCAATGAAAAAGGTAGGAGAAAAAAAACTGAAATGAGGGAAAACAGAAAAGAAAACGAAATTTAGAAAGATAAAGAAAGAAGGTTTATGAAAGAAAATAAGAAAAACATCGAATAAACAGAAAACAAGACAAAGGAGAGAGAAAGGAAAGAGAAAGAGAAAACGAATCTCTCTATATCTTAATCAGTATTATTTTTCTTTTATTTCTCTCTCCCTTTTTCTCTCTCCATTTCTCTCTCTCTCTCTCTCTCCCCCTCTCTCTCTCTCTCTCTCTCTCTCAAATCAGTGAGTCTCGCTGCAACATTTTGTGTTCAGCACAAAACCAATTAAAGCCAAACGTTTAGTGGATTATTAACACACGCAGGTGATCTGTATTTGCAACAGCAATTCGCTCAAAGATTTATCATAATTGCAAAAAGTCGACTTTCTCATGCAAAATCTCATCAGGAAATTTGATGGTTGCTATGGAAACTTATTCACTACCGCACCCCCACCCCTAGTAAAGGTAAGAGCTCGGTAATTTAAATGTTAGATGGTAAGTTTCGACTTTCATAACGTGTTAGGATGTTACTCCAGCAATGAGATTTAGAGTGTATTGACATCGTAGGTATATGCAAAAAATAACGACGGTGAAAGCCTGAAATTTACGACATTTACAGAAACAGGTTCGTCATTCGATACAATTCTATTAAATAAATTTAGCAAAATCCTTAACACGCTGATAATTTGTGAATTGATCACTCTAAAGTGTTTACGAATGATTTACAAAAGACAATAGAGCTATTCTAAAAACAAAAGAGAATTCAATTTCAGGTGAAATGATAATTACAATTAAGAGTTCACAAACTTCAAGAATTCAATTTCAGGTTAAATGATAATTACAATTAAAAGTTCACAAACTTCAAGCTTTTACCGTCTAATGAAATGATATATCTGTAAAAAGAGCAATCGATCTATATACTAATTAAACTTGCTATTCTAAAAGAGAAGCGTGTTAGAATGCAATATTAGCTTAAATGATAACGCTTCCATTACAATTAAAACTGGCCTCTACTAATTTCACTAACTTCAGGCTTTCACTGACCAATGAAATAATGTAGTCAGTGAAAAGACTAATCTATCTATATACAGTGTAACCCGGATATAAGAGCACCGGATATAAGAGAACCCCGAATATAAGAGACATTGTCTCTGGTCCCAAATTACAGCCTGTGTTAACGTCTATAAATTAGACACCGATATAAGAGACGCGGATATAAGAGAAACCCGGTTATAAGATACTTCTTCTCCGGTCCCGTCCTCCCCAATATAAGAGAGTTCGTTTTGAGTGACAGTGTGATGTCGTAAATCAGTCAAAAGACGTTGCTAAATTTTCTTATCTCATTGGTGAGTCTTTCTATGACCTTCACTATAGCCATATCCATTAAATATTCGTAAAAAAGGTTTCTTTTGTTGTTGTTGTTATAAGGTGAACCCGGATATAAGAGACTTATTCTCCGGTCCCGACAGCTCTCTTATATCCGGGTTTAAAAAAGAGATTTCTGTACATTAAAAAATGACTGCCTTTTTTTAAGAAAAAGTAATTTTTGTACTGAATTAAAGCGTTATATGTGGTGTTTCCATACTTACATAAACAAAATAGACCATACCCGGATATAAGAGGAACCCGGATATAAGAGACTTATTCTCCGGTCCCGACAGCTCTCTTATATCCGGGTTACACTGTACTACTAAAACTGTGATACTATATGTGATGCTTGCTGGTTTGTCAGTTTGTGTACTTTCAATCCAGACATGAATGTTTAAATGATGGAATGAAACGGTTAATGACGTAAACAAATGGCGAATGATGAGAGAAAGAATGTGAGGAGACGAATAACGTAAAAAGAGTAAAAAGAAGGGGGATAGAGGGGGAAGATGATGAAAGAGGAGGAGAGAAGATGATGAAAGAAAGAGCAAACCGAGATAAGGGGAAAAGCGGACAAAAAAAACGAAATATATTTATTGCAAATGCATACAAATAGGCACATGGTCATTAAATCGAAAAAGAATGGGAGGGTCCGTTGGGCTTTCGTTTCTTGGCTTAACCAACTTGGCTGGTCTCACTAAGGGGAAAAGATATCGTCGTTTGTTGTATCCTTTTCCGTTCACAATACGTTATAGTTTGTATCTTATGGTCACGATAAGCTTCAAACGCTGCTTTTTTGTAAACGTAATAGAATAGTATCATGTAGTCGTTATAAACTTCTACTATTAGGATGTTATTGTATCTTCCTCTTATCGGAAAATGTTATGGTTTGTATCACCTCTTACTTGATGTCGCTATCGACCAACTGTCCAATGAAGTCCGGATACGACAAAATGGCCGAGTCTAAATGTGGAGAAGACCAGGACCACCGCAAGAATCCCCAAGCCCTGTATGATTATAATCAATATATATATATATATATATATATATATATATATACAGAGAGAGAGAGGGGGAGGGAGATAGAGAGTAAGAGGGAAAGAGGGAGAGAGAGAGGGGGAAAATTTCTGGCTAACGTTACATTTAGGTTGGAAAAATGTTCCAATAACGTTTTTTAGACTTCTCAGAACGTCCCCGCTATTACATATATGATTACATTTACGCGTCTGTTCGAAATACCCAGGTTTTGTCCATCGGATATACCAGAATTTTTATTTTTTTAAACTAATTGTGTGAGATTTGGAAAAAAATCTACTCGAACCGGAATTTTCGGTATTTAGATGTTCACTTCCGGTAATGCAGATTTTATTTAGTTGTCTGTAGGGATATCACCCGGTTGATATTCTTCAAACTGCTTTTATTTACGGGTTCTAGAAGTAAAAAGATCAGGATACTCGGATTATTATTAGTGTTGTTGTTTTGTTGTTGTTTTTTTTTTCAAGTTCTTTAGATAAATATGTCAGGGTGTAGATGAATAAATAAATAAATAATAAATGAATAAATAAATTAAAAAGAATAAAAACGTATCCCGGATTTGAGGTGTTTATATTGATTTGTTATCCGAGGTTTATTTTGGTTTTTCTATCTAGGGTTAGTAACTCCGTTTCGAGTGTCCTCCCTTATATACAACTCGTTATCAATACCTCAATATAAAATAAGGTTTTATAGAAATGTTGGTACCGATCGTAATAATCAACATGCTACTACTACTACTACTAATAATAATAATGATCATGAAATAATAAGTGAAGAATGTGATAATAATAAAAATTATAAGAATAAAAAATTATAATTACTAAAAAAATTGTAGTAATGTTCTAAAAATATGTCATAATTTGCATAATATTGGTTATTCGGACTACATTTCTCACCTTTAGTGTTATCATCACAACGTTTAGGTCGCTGTAACCTCCGGCCTTCTTCAGGTGTATCTCTTCGAACTCGGGAATATTTCTGTCGAACTCGGGAAACTGGACGGAATTTAAAACGGAACCTTTTATTTAATCCACGAGAGTAGCATGCTCTTTTTCCGTCAGTCATGACTGGGAGAAGTCTTCAGTAATTCGCAAGTATTTGTATCGCCCGCACCGAGGATTGAACCTTCAACCTTCAAATGACTATCACTAGGAACGCAATATCCCGTGGCGAAGTGGATATAGTACTAAGTTAAATTCAGTACTCAAGTGATACTTTTACTATTACACTTGTTACTTATTATTTTTTTTATCTTAGTAGAAGTAGTAGGAGTAGGAGTAGTAGTAGTAGTAGTAGTAGTAGTAGTAGTAGTAGTTTTATTATTGCCATCAGTACCAGCATTTCTATAAAATATTGTATTATATTGAGGCATTTATAACAGGTTCAATATAAGGGAGAATATATGAAAAGGAGTTCTTTCTTCGAGATAAGAAGTGAGTCCATTAAAACATAGATAAATAGTGTTGCTAAATTTAGTCTCAAGAGGGCCGTAGACAATGCTCAAATACGCAGAGATGGGTATTTGTCCTGTCAGGGTCTGAGAGTCGAGTGTACCATACTATGTCACCCATAGGGGATGGGAGATTAGTCCATTTTTTGACCAAGGCTATTAATAAAGGAGCGTTACATCCGCTTTCGAACTGACCACATCTGGTACTGCCAAAAAGGCAACCCATCTAAGTACGAATTAGACTCAACGTAGGTTAACTTTAGTGCTCTGACGTGAACCGGTGTTTAAACGTAGCTCAAACACATAGATTAATATATTTTATCAACGTTTTTTTTTCTTCTCATCAACTTATTATATGCATTGTTTCCATTCAGACAACTATCATCGACTAGGTTTCGGCCGATATGCTGTCCGCCCTTCATCGTGTGTATTGTTTATCTACGGTGATATGCTTTCTATATCCAATGCCGTTAATTATTTGTGTATTGTATAAGCCGATGTTTCCTACTTACTTAAATCCGACGAACTGGCTATTTTGACGCTAATTTTTAAATACATGAAAAAATCTGAACTAATCTCGTTCTTCATGACAGTTCACCAATTTAAAAACGCCGACAGGTTCCTCTGATTCAAGTACGTCAAAGGATTATTTCTTTTGAAACATCCTGTGATTAATTTTGCCTCGCCCCTCCCACAACGGTTAGCTCCGTCTCATATATAACAGTCTCTTATTTTTTCCTTATGTAATAGTTATAAGGGATGAAGGATACTATATTCATTTTGTTCCGTTTATTTTTATTTTTAGTACGAAATAATATCTATATTAAATCTTATATTGTTTTCTAACTCTAATGCAAATGTCGTATTGGCTTCAAGCCTGGACAAGTCGGAGGCTGACCTTTCAAAGGTCAACACAAGCGGTCGTTGATGTAATAATCATTACTTTAAGAGAGTAGTTATTATTCACAATTTCCAAGCAACTCAATCGCCGACATCTTCGTCTTCTTTTCTTAGTTTCTATTGTGTCTATGAACAAAACAGCAATAAGTTACACAATAATATGAATATATATATATATATATATATATATATATATATACATCATATTTTAAGGGAAGTTTATGTTTGTACGTACGTTATTCCACCCCATTTTTAAAAGATGAGATTACCCGATCGCCGAAGATTCAATGGATAAAAGAATGTCATTTTTAAAATTCCATCTGAGGTCGAACGTGAACCTCAAACTAAAACATACTGTTTCTGGCTTTGGTTTTGCATCAAAGTGTATATATATTTTGTGTTATTAAAGTATATAGGAGAAAAGCCTTTGTGAAACAAACGTTGATTAACTCACATCTATAACAAATAGATATTATTTTTAGTTATGGTTTGAATTTCATTAACATCAAAAATAAAATATAAAATCAGGATGATTCACTTTCTCTCTCTCTCTCTCTCTCGCTCTCCCCCCCCCCCCTCTCTCTCTCTCTCTCTCTCTCTCTCTCTTTCTCTCTCAGAAGCATTCTTATCAAGTTCGAATATGGAATAGCCTAAAGGTAATTATGAAGATATGTACAAGCAGACAGACGTTTCTCATATACATTAGTATAGATATAAAACTATTAAGACGAAACTTAAGACTTTAGGTCAAAAAGAGAATCAATTAAAAATATGTCTTGAGACTTTCAATATGCAGCCTGTCAAGTAAAATACAATATCACCGAAATCGATTACGACACGGTTTCAAAAGATATTGGGCGCAAAAGTAGGGAACATAAAATATTGGCTATATTATATCGTATCTATACAAATAAAATCATGTATGCATTTGCATTTGTCTGTCAGTCTATTTGTCTGTCTGTGTTTCTCTATTATAAACATAAAAATTGGGTTTCAACCAAACTGGATATGCATTTAGACTCGGTGTTGCATAGGAGCCACTCGTCAATTAATTGGTCCCATGTCTCAACCGGATTCCGTTCCTGCTTGACGGCAGAGACAGTGGTGATGTTCTTCCAGTTCGCTATCTTTAATTCGAACGGTGTTGGTTGATCAGCCTCAACAGGGAAACTGTCCTCAAATAAACTGCGAAACAACAGAGATAAGTCCACTAGTTTTATTGGAGCTCTTCGAGAAAACTAATCTCAGTGAACCAACTTATTAGAATGCAAATGAGCAAACCGGAAAACGGAAGTCACCTGACTCATGACGTCACACGCCTTTACATAGTGGAAGGTAGACAACTCGCGCCCCTACTTTACATTATCCAGTACTGGGAGTACCATAAAACGCGAATATAAACGGCCTTCTAATCCTTTTTCTAAGATGTAAGAGCGCTATATGGTGGATACACATTACGTAGCGGCTTGTGAGCTGACGTAACCTAATAGCACACATCCCTCTCCATCCGGCGTCTTTTGAAAAGTTTCATCATACCTAATTTCACTCACAAGTTGACCAGTGACATATGCTTTTCAGGCAGTTTACATAAAATCAAATTTATTGGTAAAAAATAGCAAAGTGCAACAAGCCATACAAAAAGACAGTTAGAGGCTATTTACATCCTTATACAGTCTGAATGTTTTGTCCAAGGCCACTTTATATTGTATACATCGTCACGAACCTCTTTGGCAGGTTGTTCCATCGAGAAGTAACACAGGCAGAGAATACTGCCTACTAAAACGAAAGCGACGATGGCACATCTTTTGAAGGTGTCAACGTAGATCGCAACTTTGCACTGAGATGAAAAACTCATCGAAAGATAAATTTAAATTCCTGTTGATTATGTTGTACGCCAGAATCAAGTCTCCTCGCATCTTCCGCTGCTCAAGTGAGAACAGATTTTGTTTTTCGAGCAGCTCTTTGCAGGTGATTCCTGTCACCATACTGGTTGCCAAACGCTGAACACGCTAAAGATGTACGATATCTTTTTTAAGAATTATGGAACAGCGTCGGCTGTTCTGTTAAGAAAAGATCTGCTGATCAGATAAAAACGCGCCTGGTTTTGTTCGCCATCTCGATACAATGACGCGTTGGTTTGAAGCGGTTGTCCACACTTGACTAAGGAGTTTTTTTCACGCTTAATAAATATGCCGTGGGGCTAGAAACCTGCAACTGACTTATTAGAATTCAAGCGTTTTACCGTCTCGACAATTTAGGACCTAATAGCTCTATTCCTATATATTGCATCGTTTGTAAAAACAGGTAGAAATAGCGAAATATAAGTAAAGCAAAAGTAGCTCTCAGACTCAAATTCAATAGCTACAAACTTTCTATCAGATAAAGATCAAGCTACCACCAAATAGCTGAACAGTCCAATCAAAAGAGCACATATTAGACAAAAACAAATTATTTACTAATAGACACCAAACCTGCGCCCACGTATGCACGCAAATCAAAAGAATAAAAATGCATATTAAAATAAGGCACATACAAATCAGGTCTGACATCTGACATGGGTGTTTTTTTAATATGTATATGGTTTTAGAGATTGAGAAATATCTCATTTCACCTATGAATGAATTACTTGTACTTAACGGAAATAAGAACATGATATCCGCGTTTATATTGGAGACATTATATCTATATCTATATAAAGTTTAGTTATACATACATGTAAAAGTCCATGTGATTTTTATTAAATACTAACCTTCAAATGACACGTGTCAAACTTTAAGCCCGATTGGATTATTAGTTTACAAATAACAGTTATTTAAGTGAAGCTTATGTTGCAATTTTTCAAAAATATGAAAAAATCTAAATTTTGTTCGTTGATGAAGCAGTAATTCCTATTTAGAAAAATATTATTCAAGCAAAGCAATGGCTTGATAAGTCTTATTCGGACTCCGCTCCGTCGAAACCAACGGTTAAGAGGTTGTATGCTGACTTGAAATGCGGTCGTGAAAGTAAAATGATTCTGAACCGTCGGGGCGCCCAAATTCAGCAGTTGTCCTGGAAAACATTAAAGAAACGTCTACAAAGTTGTTGCGGCAAATCGTAAATTGAAATTGTGAGATAGCAGAGGAGTTAAAGATTACAGAAAGTAATGTGTTCTCCATTTTGTATGGATGTTTGTCAATGAGAAAACCGTGTTGAAAGTTGGTGGCGCACAGTTGATCAAAAAGAACAACGCGTCGATGATTCAGAGCGTTGTTTGTAACGCAACAAAAATGGGTGTGTGCATCCATATGTGACAATGGATGAAACTTGGATCCACCACGTCACTCCGGAGTCAAATCAGCAGTCAGCTGAGTAGACAGCAGCGAGGCGTAAATAACAGAATCTTCCGGAATCATTTTAAATTTACTGGAATCATTTGGAATCATTCGGAATCATCAAAATATTCTAGCTGCATTCGGAATCTTTTGGAATCGTCTTGAATCTCTTACAATCTTTTGGGATTTTTTTTTGATTTTTCGGAATTTTCGGATCTTATTGAAAGAAAAAGGGAATTGTTTTTTGTCTGAATAGTAAAAATCAATCACAAAATCATTGTCTATGAGTTACCCCTTAACTACCAGACCATTAGTGTCACTGTCTTTCCTCTATATTTGTTTCCCTTTGATATCATCTTTAGAGGTCTAGAGTAAACAAAGTAGCAAATAACAAGATACTTCAATTCCAATGTACGTGTTTGAAAAAGTCTTTTTAGCATCGTTTGTATTAGAGTGACATCCTTTAGCGACTATAATGCAATCCGAATATATTAGGGTCTTTAATCAGACGGCGATTACAGGTTCGAGATTTCATTTATAACTTAACTTTTTATTTATTTAGATGACGAGAGAGAGAGAAATATATTCAATTGGTGTTTTAGAGACGGAAACCTCTATACATATGCTACTTTAAATGAATAAAAGTATGTCAAAATTTATATAAACATGATATGATACATTCTGAACACGATAAGGTTAAACCTACATAATTGATGAATCTTAGTATCTCTTAAGAATTTTTTGTATAATTCTCTCCATATATAAAGTAAAACCGATATTTCGACGATGATTGTAAAAAGAGGATTCCCCTGACATCGTCACGTATACTTATCACTGGTCTTATTACCTTAAATTAGTAAATGCGACAGTTTTTTGTAATTTATCACTCCTATATTATCATCAAACCTGCTTACCGCTAGTGAATTCAATAATACAACATTGAAATACTCTATATATAGTAGAGACGAACGACCTAAAGACAGTTATTTGAATAGCAAATTTGTATATCTATTTTTAAACAGTTCATAATAGATTAATGTTTGGTGTTATTGATTTCTAATATTATGGTCCTATTTTGTCTATATATGTCAATAGTTTCTTTAATATTAACATTAATTAATACAAATAATTTAATAAAATGGATAACTTACTAAAAACTAGCTCTCTCTCTTCTAGCTCTCTCTCTCTACCTCTCTACCCCCTCTCTCTCTCTCTCTCTCTCTCTCTCTCTCTAACTGTCTTTCGCTCTCCTCCTTCCTTTTAACCTGTTAATGACGCCGTATTATTTTTATTGTTTTTAAATTCAATTATTTTGTGAAGCAATAGTTTCGTCGATAGTAAAACGTATTATGTCACTGAGATGTTGACTACAGATACTACACCTTGATCTTAGCCAAAAGGCCAAGGAACTATAAAAAATAATGATTTTTATGACAAGGCAGTTTTAAATGAATCAAAAATAAATGTTTAATCTATTATTGTATTATCTTTTAATGAGGTGGATAGTGAAGTATCGGTTCTGTTAGCATATGACCGTCCTCCGAGATATTATATCCCCCTTTTTTAATGAGTGAGGGTAATCCTCCCAGGTTTTACATCTTGCTTTGATGGAGGTTTAATGTAGTATCTCTCTATTGTCATGAGACAATCTTCGAATGGACTACCTTATCCTTTTATTGGGGGGGGGGGGGATAGTGTAGTATCTTTTCTGTTGCCATAATACCATACTCGCAGGCATTACACTCTCTTTTTATGGAGTGGTCCTCCCATGTATTACCTTCTCTATTTTTAACATCTTTTTAACATAGTTCACCCCAAACAAAGCAGGTCGCCACTATGGACGTAAGGGGCTACTGAGGAAAAGGGTGAGTTTGGGGGTGGGGGTAAACCTAAATTGGGAGCTGTGCAGCGAGATGTCTGTTTACATTAGTTTTAAATTTCTGCATGTCAGTATCGTCAGGAAAGCAGGGAATAGGGAGAGAGTTCCAGAGTCCAGCAACACGAGGAAAGAAGCTTTTGGAGTAGAAAGCTCTTCGGCATCTGGGGACCGCCACAATGAATGGATGAGATTTGGCAGATTGTCGGGTTGGTCTAGTGAATTTACGTTGTGGGGGCACCAGAGGCGCAAGTTCATCAGAGCACAATCCATTGAAGTACTTGTAAAACAGGCACAAGGAAGCAACATTGCAGCGATGGGGCAAGGGCTAGAGCTTGGTGGATAGTGATCGACCTATTAAGTTGGCAACAACACTCCATGCATGGGCGGATGGTGGCTTTGTATAGATATAGGATAATGTCAGGTGTGAGAAGTTTACTGGCACAGTAGAGGGAGTCCACCTTCTTTGCAGCAGCCCTGGCAATGTCTTCAATATATCTATTCCAATTCATGTTATCTGTGAAAGTTAGGCCGAGGAGTTTTAATGATGAATTCTCAGTGAGGTTGTTATTTTCCATGACAATCGGTGGTTGAAGAGGTTTTTTGTAGTTATTGAAGGAAAGTAGCTCTCTCTTTTGCGGCATTAAAAGTTACCATCGATTTTTGACCCCAATCCACTACAGACTGGAAGTCATTTTCTAAGTATTCAGCCATTGCCTCAGATATGTGCGCATCGGTTTTGCCCACATGACGAGAGTAAAGCGTGGTGTCGTCAGCAAATATTCCTATCTCAGTCTCAATGACATCAGGGAGGTCATTTATGAAAATCATGAACAGTAGAGGTCCAAGGATGGATCCCTGAGGTATAACAGCATTTATGTCATGCTGCTTAGATGAACGGCCATAGAAGACAACTTGGATCTTTTTTTTTTGTTATGAAAGATTTGATATGAGTGTAATTTAAGGATAAGCCATTCATGCCAGACCTATTCAAAGGCCTTGGATATATCAAGCGATACCGTCATAGCTTCACCTGTATGTTAAAGAGGGTATTGTAATATATGTTCTGTTGTCATGAAACCATCCTACCAGACATGACTTCCTCCTTTGAGAGGTAGTGTAGTATACGTTCGTTACATCATCTTCTCAGTCAGTGCCTCTTCCTTTAGAAGTCAGTGTAGTTCGTTCATCATGATATCCTCCCAGCCTTGCAAAAATATGCAACCGGATTGAGCATACATTTGCTGGGTACATACTAACCCTAACCCTAATGTGTTAATTAATACAAAGAAAACATTAGATACTAACCTTAAACCTAATTTGCTAATCTATATTTTCAAAATATAAATGTACAGAAATATGTTCATTTATAAAAAAAACAGTGTAATTCATTTCATTATCTGTTAATAATTGCTAGTTAATTTGCTATATGTTTAAATGTTTTTAATAATTAGACTATATACTCCTCGGATAGCAGCAGGTGAAAACCGTCCAAATCTACCAAAATACGCAAACATCAGCAGGTAAAGTTTTGGCCTCTGTATTTTGGGATGCGCAAGGTATTCTGTTCATCGATTATCTTGTGAAACGAAGAAAAGTAAATAGCAAATATTATATAGCAATTTTCGGATGTATTTGAATGAAAGAAAGTGCGAAAAATGCCACGAATGAAGAAGAAAACGGCTTTTTCAGCAAGATAATGCACTGTATCGCAAGTCGATCACAGCGATGGCCAAACTACATGAATAGAACGTCGAAATTTTTCCGCATCCAGCTCATTCTCCAAATCTGTCCCAGCGACGACTCGCTGTTTGCAGACCTCAAAAGAATTCTCTAGTGAAAGAGATTCGGAAGCAATGAAGTAGTGATATCGAAAACTGAGACAAATCGTTGTTATAAATTGTTAGGGAGGCGTTTTAATGAGTGTATCACCCTAGAAGGAGTCTATGTTAATGAATAGAGAAGGTTTTTTTTCCTAAAAGTTTTTTTTTTATTAGTTAGGCTCGGGACTTATTGAGTGATGTGTTATGTTTATATATTCACTCCTAAACTAATTCACCGATTATTATGAATTTGGGAACGCGGCTGTTAGGCGTGCAAGGTCATAGTATGGACTATATTTAGTTTTATTTTAGTTCCATGCCAAAGGGGTGAAAAGGGGCAGAAGCCCTTCATAAAAATTCAGATACTTCCGATACTCATGAAATTTTAACGATACACATTAGTCATCAATTAATAAAGATTTACCAAATTTCAGTTACTTTGGCGTAGTTTAAAGGACTTTTAGGGGACATAATATGGATACAATCTCGTATTCAAAAATTTAAATATTTCAGATTTGCAGTGAATTGTATTTGGCCTTTTGGTTCGGAGCAATGTGTGGTATATTTTCTGGTACTACATTTCATATTTTCGATCCTCGGTTAGTGAAGGAGAAATACTATTTTTCCTTATCTAGACATGCCTATTTAAGGGAACTGGAGTTCTCCACATAAAAACCGACCTTGTGTCAAATTCTACCCTTGTATGGATGCAAGTAAATATGGACATTAGACACCAATTAAACAAGATTCCTTGAATTTCAATTTCTTCTTAAGCATTATCTTGAGCTACTAGATCAGGCTGTCTGAAGATACTGGCTTCCTGACCCAAAATCCGCCAAACATTGATCTTATTGTTTGTTTGTTTTGTTTTTTGCTTTCCCTTTCAAAAATTCAATCATTTTCTGCAAAGCCAAAAACGAAAACTACAATTTTCCTTGAAGCATAAAAACTTTTACCAAAATGACTGAATTCAGCATTAAATAACCCCAAAAGGGTTAATATGCTTAAAACAAAACAACCAAACCAAACACCATGAATAAATATTTGAAAATATAAAGGACTTGAAACATAAACACTTTTACCAAAGTGACTGGATTCGGCATTAAATAATCCGAAAAGGGTTGATATGCCGTAAAATAAAACAAACCAAAAGCTGCTATTTGTAATTCAAACGCCCGGGTTCACGCAAGCAGCCAAACTCGTGTAAAAACAACAGCGTCATAAAGGTGCAGTTAAAAAAAGCGTTTCTTAATGGTTAAATTAATTGACGAAACGAAGTGAAACAGAAATAGACACTTAAATATACATACGATGGCCTGTTATTCGTAAAAGTTACATATTCAGTTATTTTTTTATCAAAAAATAATTTTCGAAAAAAGAGACAGGAATCGACGAAATATTAAAAATTACATTAAGATCTATAATTTAAATGTTTTTTAATGTTTTCAAAAAGACTATTTTCTATCTTTCAAGTGTGGAGAAATTTTTCACTTTTAGCCGTGAAAAGCATTATATGTTTCTTATCTTTCCGTTTTCGCTGGAGATGGGGCATCCTACCGGATGCCAGACATTCACCGGCTATTTCAAACACTCCACTAGAGATCTTTTTAAGATTCTAACCATCCCTTTAAGTGCAATTGTTTGTATTTCTCTTGCACTCGGTTCACCGGGTATACTCGCCAGATAGCTTTTAAAATTATTTTTCATTGGTCCTGTTGCTCCTATAATTACTGGTATGATGGAGATTTTCCTAAGATTCGAGTTTCTTTTCATGTCGTACATAAGACCTTGGTATTTCGTAATCTTTTCCCTTTCTGCTCTGTTCAATCCTGCATCATTAGGGACACTGACTTCAACTAGGGTTGCCACTTTCTCCCTTTTGTCCCATATTACGATGTCAGGTTTAACAGCTCCGTTTTCTAGATATGTAGCTGTAGAGATTGCATTGTCATAGTGGATGGTGTATACATTATTTTCAACTATTCTTTCTGGTATATACTCCTAGGACTTGCTGCTACACTGGATATTCAACTTTTTACAAATAGTCCAGTGTCCGTTGTGTCGCATTGTATAATAGCCATCCCCCAGGAGAACCTTACAACTGGATGTCAGGTGGCTTACACTTTCTTGTGGCAGAATCTGCACTTGTTATTGTTGCTGAGACCGCTCATTTTTAAAAGGCATTGGTCATCAAGCCTTGATCTTGAGCAGCCATTATCATTCTTCTTTCCTGATCATAGTGGAGAGATCCACGTTTCAGCCAGTCTACATGTGTGTGTATGTGTTGTATTTGTATGGTTGTAGATAAAATAAATTTAAAAAAAGGTTAAACAACATAAATGACAAGTGGAATACTGATATTTCGTTTACTTGTAGCTAATTTGTTTACTATTTATATTACAAGAAGGTGATATTTTTAATATTCACTAATTTATATTATTTCTTGTTTCCATATATATTTAGATAAGGTAGCACCATTTTTATAGTTTTTATTTTCGAATGTCATCATATCATGAATCTATCTACCCTTGAATTGCTTCTCGGTAGCTCCTATATATATTTGTCTTCATTATTATTAAGTACATTCATTTCTATATTATATTAGATGTTAAACATTTATTCATTATTATACAATTCTTTTTGAGTTTGCGTGTCATATAAGGTGTCTTGAATCAGTTCTCTTGCGATTTTGAGAAGTTTATTTTCATGTGATAATATACCTTAATGAATAAATGCCAAAGTTTTTTTTTTTAAATTATCACACCTATATTACTATCAAAATGTATCACTGCTATTTAAATGAATAATACAATGTAGTCTTTTCAAATGGTGTATATATAGTAGAGAGCAAAGATCCAAATACATCTATTTGTATGCCTAATTTTAATAACTATATTTTAAACAGGTTATAATAAATGAATGTTAGTGTTATTTGTTTGTAATTACATTGGCCTTTTTCTTATATATATATATATATATATATATATATATATATAAAATATGAGCAGTAATCAATTAAAGGGATTTAGTTAAAAAAGATAAATTACCCAAACTTTTAATTTTGAAGGGCAGGAAGTTAAATAAAAGCTATTAGTTTTTTTAAAAATTGCACTGTATTCATATGCAAGATATGTAATGTTAGTTATATATTTAAAAAGAATACTTGGGCGTAGATTAATAGCCGCCGGATGGCGAGCATTTTTTGCTTATATATATATATATATATATACATAAAGCTCTATTTTGATATTGAGCACTTTTTATAAACCCGGTTAAAATTCTCTGGATTACCACCCTGTGGATATTTCCACCTGGATTATTACCATTATTATATATATATATATATATATATATATATATATATATATATATATATATATATATATATATGATTATCACTGACGAAAATTCAGTTATTACTCATGTTATCTATTTTTGCAAATGCAGATTTGACAATGGTTTTACATATCTTCGAGTTTTTATGAAAGGGGGGAGAACGAGTCTAAATTAGACTTTATATTTAATTAAGTCCTCCAAATGTGAATATTACAAGCTCAAAGTTTTTTTTAAAAAAGGTAGTCTTCTCGCGGTGTATTCAAAAGTAGGTGTCCTGTTATCGGTAAAAAAAAACGTCAGTATTTAAACTATGCATGTTCTTGTTATCTGTAAGAATCTAACTTTTAGAAATTTAAAGTCAATGAACCAAAAAGAAGAAAATACGGTCTACAACACGATGCGGTGCTAAAAACAGAGGGGGGGGCATAACTACGATTGGTTCAATTAAAATCCTACCGCCAAGTAAACGCATTAGATAAAAAGAGGAACAATCTCAACGAAAGTTCAAAAACAGCTATTAAAAGGAATTCGTACATTTTACAATTACGGTAGATAGACAAAGAGTATTTTAAATATTTGATGCAATAGAAATAGTGGGGGTAATCATAGCGAATATATATATATATATATATATATATATATATATATATATATATATATATATATATATATATATAGAATTATAAAAAGAAAAACTATACACACATTAAGGTTGTACACATAATAACTTATTTCGACCCCTTTAATTAGGTCTCCTCAGATGTATAGACAACCACATCAAAAAAAACAAATAATGAGAGAAATTGATCGTCTTAAAAAGATAAATTCACTTTTGTGATTGGTCTATGTAAAAAGGAGGTAAATGTTAAAATAATCGAGGAGGGGTGACAGAAGTAAGATTAATTTTTTAATATATGCAGAAATATAAAAATATCCTTAGTAGATTCCGCTTTTAAGAAAAAATAGGCCTTCCATCTCATCCTGGTAATAAGATCCGTTATTTTCTCCGTTAAGGAGAAAGTAAAATTATGTAGACTAGGAAAGGGAATGTTCTTTAACGAATAAGCCGGCGTGAATTTCTCCATTATTGGTCCAAGTAATGATGTAAAATGTATTCCGAATTCAAATTCCTGAGAGAGCTCAACTCACAAATATATATATATATATATATATATATATAAAACAAAATAACATGTATATTTAGAGTAGTTCAATACTATATAGATTAGGTAAAAGTAAAATCGGGGTTTACAGAATAGAAACAAGGATATCCCAAAAGTATAAATGAACTTTTGTAAGCCAATATAGGGTGGTCGCTAAAAAAGCGGTAAATTGGAGCAAGAGCTTGAATTCAATGGCAATCTACTCCTGAATTCATTGCACCGGACAATTAACCCCTCAAAAAGCCAAGACTTAAATGTTAGAGATTACTGTGTTTGGAGTTTATTATTAGCAGAAACTCAGAAATGTCGACGCGACATAGATTCTATTGGTGATTTGAAAACGTGTTTGGCAAGAGCTTGGAATGATATCCCACGGATTACGCTTCAATACGTACCGCGAGCTTGTATTTCTAGGTTAAGACGCTGCTATGAAGTGCATGGACGACATTTTGAGCATCTGTGAGTGTATTATACTATTAGTCTTTGGAAAACTTTATAAAAGTTATTATTTGTAAAAAAATAAATTACCGTTTGACAAATTCCAGCTTTTCAAGTATTAGTCTAAAAGTATTTTAATATAAGTATATTATAAATTTAATTAAATAAAATTAAGAACATAAAAGGATAAAAACAAAAATTTTTAATTTTAAAGGAACATTGAAAATATTTCAATATAAACCTAAAAGTACAATTTACCGTAATTACAATACATTTGTTATTTTGACAGCTACCGGCTTCAAATACGCGTTCTCGGCTGCTTTTTCAGTATCGTCAGGGTGGTTATGAGAATTCTAGACACTCCTACAGACGAGCTAGCAATGCCTGCAAGAGAGTAATCTCTGGGACTAAGTCTAGCTACTCTTAAAGGATTTGTGACTCTATCTCATCTCAAAGGGTTGGCTCTCGTGATTGTTGGAGAATCTACAATAGTGTTATTAATAGTGCCATATCTGCTATTCCTCCTCTTTTTAATAATCCTCAGGTTATTTAATCTTCTAAGCATAAGGCTGATCTGTTTGCTCAGCTTTTTGCTGACAATTCTTCTCTTGATGATTCTGGTGCTGTTCTTCCTGATTTTCCTTTTGAAAACTGATCAGTCTCTTGATTCTGTTATCATCACTCCAACGATGGTTGCTAGAGTTCTTTCTGATCTTGACAAGGCTAAGGCTTATTCAATACCTGCTGTTGTTCTCAAGCATTGTCCTCCTGAACATTCTTCTACCATCTCTAAATTATTCAATTTTTGTTTGTGAAAGTCCTGTTTTCCTTCTTGTTGGAAGGAGTTCTCTGTTGTCCCTATCTTTAAAAATTCTGGCGATCGGTCTGACCCAACTTAGTATCGTCCTGTTCGTTAACTCTCCGGTATTAGCAAATGTTTTGAAAGGTTGGTCAACGGCAAGATTGCTCAATTTCTGGAAAGTTTGTGTCTCTTTAGTGATGTTCAGTATGGCTTGCGTGGTTTTCGTTCAACTGCTGATATTTTAACTGTTGTAACTGAGCGGATAATTCGGTTTATGGATAATTCGGGAGAAAGAAGAGTTATTGCACTTGTCATTTCGAAGACTTTGACAGGGCGTGGCATTCTGGTCTCCTACACAAACGTAAGGGTTATGGTATTGGTGGTGGGGTTCTTGACATTATTAGGTGTTTTTCTTTTTGATCGAAGCTTGCAAGTAACTTTGGACGGTGTCTCTTCATTCTCTCTTCCTATCAATGCTGGTGTTCCTCAGAGCTTTATTCTAAGCCCAACACAGTTTCTTCTCTATATAAACGATCTTCCAGAGAATATTATTCAGAAAATTTACATCTATGCTGGTGATATCACTCTCTATTCTGGTGTTTCTTCTCGTAAATCTCCCTCGGATTAGTCGAAATATGCAGCTTATCTAGAAGATGACCTAGGTGTAATTGCGGATTGGGGTACGAAATGGCTTGTTTCATTTAATCAAGTTAAGACTCAGCTCGTGTCTTTCAATCGTAGGCGTGTCTCTTTTCGTCCTGAGATTCTCATGGATGACTCTGCTCTTGAAGAGAAACTGACTCTGAAACTTCTTTGTCTTTCTCTCTCATCAAATCTTTCTTGGAGTTCATACATTAGATCCATTGCCTTTTCTGTATCTCGTAAAGTCGTTTCTTCTTATCGCTCCAAACACTTTCTCCCATTTAAGGGGTCTTGATAAGGTGCAGAAACGTGTCTGTAATTTTATTGGCCACACCCTTTCTTCTTGTCTGCACCACTCTCTCACAGACGTGATGCTGCTAGTGTCAGTCTTTTCTATAATACTATTATAGTATGTGTTCTTTATCATGTGATCTATTCCTTGCTTTTCTTGTTCCAACTCATTAGACTCGTTGGTCTAGTGGTCTTCATCAATTCGCTGTTTTGATACTTCATTGTAATATAGCTTCCTATTCCAGTAGCTTCTTTCCAAGCACCGCAGGCCCGTGGAATTCTCTTTCTGCTGACTGTTTCCTCCTACCTATAACCTTGGTATTTTGAACACTAAGGTCAATAGGCATCTCCTGCCTTTGCGATAATCATATTTGTTCTTGTTAGCTCCTTACATCAAGTGACGTCATGCCTTGTCTGGAACGATTTCAATTTTTTTATATCTCTTCTTTTCTCAACCTTTTTGTTTATTTAGTTTTGTCACCTGAAAATGATACATATGGAATATTCATTTTTTGTTATTTTGACACGAAATAAAAGATTATTAAAATAATTGAGAAAATAAAACAAAAGTATAATTAAGCAGAGAATTCTGTTATGTTTAACAATGTTTGCTAAAATGAAAGAATTGTGTCTATATACACACAATATATATATATATATATATATGTGTGTGTGTGTGTGTGTGTGTGTGTGTGTGTGTGTGTGTGTGTGTGTGTGTGTGTGTGTGAATATATACATATGTGTATGGAAATGTAAAAGAATACAAAAATATTATTTATGTATTCATCAACGTTTCGTCTTTATTTCTAGACGTCCTCAGGGTGATTGGCTTGACGAAATAACACATAAGTACAAACATTTAACGAAATTTGTACTTGTGTGTTATTACTCCAAAACAATCATACTGAGGAAATCTAGAAATAAAGACGAAACGTTGATGAATACATAAATAATATTTGTTGTTTTCCTTTTAATTTTTCTATTACGTTGAAATATTATTTCCATTTTCAAATTAGTATATATATATATATATATATATATATATATATATATATATATATATATATATATATATATATGCGTGTATGTGTGTGTTTAAAGCAGGAAAGAGATAACCTCTAAGAAACTCTGACATTTCATTCGTTATTTGTGAGATTTTTATGAGGACCCCTTTTTCTTTCTCTATTAACGATGTTATTTAACGTTACGTTTGTGTTCGCCTTACATAAGTAAAATTAACAAATTCTAAATTCCTTATCTCTGCAATTAAATGTTAAAAAGCCTTATTAATTCCCCTTTTCTAATGTCATCTTCAAAATAGCTTGCCCTTGATACGTTTTTTTTCTTCTTTAATGCTTCTGCTATGTTCCTCGCGAATCAATTATAAAATAACGGTAAGTTGTTGTTTTTTTACTTTAACGGAAGAGATCTAAAAAAAAAAAAGTACTGTAAAGAAAAGCGATGTATATATGTAAGTGTTGTGTGTGATTGATTATTTAGAAAATGTGATAAATGTTAAAAGTGCCATTTTTAAATGGGTAAAAGAAATGTTAAACCTTTTCGATTTTTTTTTTTCAGCAAAACATCATTTGTTAATTTGCGTTTCTTAAAGATGGCATGAATGCAGGTGTATGTGGAACAGGCATTATTAAAAATAATAAGTTTATCCATACATACATAATATATCAACTTTATTTACATCTTGATGGTACAATCAAAAGTAAAGTGTTAAGAAGAAAATGCGGTGCTTTTGTATTATTATGGACGGATTAAATTTGCATCTTTAATTTAGAAGAGTCAGTTGAAAGGGGAGATAATTCAAACTGTTTTTTTGTAACTATAAGCCATAAGGAAAATCTAGAGAACTAGTAAGAAACTAAATTTTCAAACGGGTACTTATGCAGTTTACGCACCAGACTGAAATAATAACGTTCTAATTTAGAAAGCCATTCATGACATAGGTTGTGGGGGTTTGATTAACTATTCTGTTTATTAACTTGCAAAGTGAAAATACAGAATAGTTAATCAACCCTCCACCTTCCATGTTAAGAATGGCTTTCTAAATTATTGCGTTATAATTTCAGACCAATCCGTAAACTGCATAAGTACCCTTTTTCAATTTATTTCCTGACTACTTCTCTGGATTTTCCTCATGCGTTATAGTTACAACAAAAAACAGTTTGAATTATCCCCCCTTTCAACTGACTCTTCTTAAATGAAAATTAAAATTTCATTTGTCCACAATGATACAGTAGAACCGAAAATACTTCAGAAATGTTCAAAAGGTCTGGATGAAGAAAGTGTTGTTTGCGTACGTATGTGCGCTATATTTTAGTAATCTATGACTGTGACTTGTGTTGTTTGCCAAGATGTCACGAACAGATTTAGTTTGCTCGTGAGGAGCCTGTGTTGTAATATTATGATTCACAAGGATTCGTTTTGGCAAGTAGAGTTTCTCCCTTCGGCTGTATCCGGATCCTTGCTTAAATAAGAGATGTAGAAAATGGTGCTCGGCTCCCAGAGGAAACTCTCCCCGAATGGTTGAAGTCCGATATATGCAACCAATCGGGATTTAGTATTTAATAGAATTAACCAATCAGTATAAAGTAGTTGAACCAATAAACATTGACTAAAGAGATCGCTGCTGTTGTTGTTGTTGTTGTTGTTGTTGCTGCTGCTGCTGCTGCTGTTGTTGCTACTACTACTGCTGTAACAGGAGATTATAGAGTCTCTAGCTACATAGTTTCTGGGAAAGGAAGATGCGTTTTTTTTTTAGTTTAAACCTAAATTGATTCATATGAAGTGGAAATGACGACGGTACAATGATTACCGATATGGACTGAGGTGTTCGAGTGCAGTCGAAGATATGGCCTCACTTTCACTATTGAGTGCTTGCTAACTTTCACGAACACCCCACCCCCCTCGTGAGTAACCGATTCTAAAACATAGAAGCAGAGAAACGAATGCCAACACCTGAATGAAACTCGAGAGTGTTTTTTTTATGATTGTTATTCGTTGCATTACCTCCGCCAAGGCAGGCGAAGCGTATGGTTTCGGTCGAGTTTGTTTGTTTGTTTGTTTGTTTAATTGATTGTGTACAGCCTAGCATCCACGTCGCTTAAAAAGCCGTCGCCACCGAACTTGATCAAAATATTGGTCTTTGTCTAACTGGGATATCTAGATAAAAAGTCAAGGTCACAGAGAAGGTGAAAGTCACAGATTTAGCCATAACTTTGGTTCTCTTCAGCGTAGAGATTCTCTACTGGGCCCATAGTTTAGCCAATGAAGTCCAGCATCTCACGTGAGATTGTCCTCGATATGTTCGCTCATGGTCGAAATGTTAATAACTTAATGACTATCTATCTGATCAGGCTGCAATTTTGCATTGCGGTTACTGTTATCAAAGCACATCAAATACATAAATAAATGTTGGAATACCGTCAAAAAACTTATTTTAAAGTTTATTTCATGCACAATAATTGGTTATCGGATAGTCGAAGTATGAAGGAAGAATTGTGAAACTTTTATATGAATAGCTTAAGCGCGTGTATCTGTCTATGACAGTAAGGAAAAATGTATCCAATTCAACATTACTTTTACCCGACCGAATTATTATCAGAGAAAAAAGTAAACGAATCTGAATTAATTATATTCATGCCAAAAGTAAGTAAAACTAATTAAAAATAGGCTAGCCCGAAATAAATAGCGATATTTCAGACGGATTGTTTTGAGGTCTGTCTTTGAAAATACGACTAATAATAATAATAATATATATATATATATATATATATAATATATATATAATATATTATATATATTATATATATTATATATATATGTATTATATATTATATATATAGTATATATATATTATATATATATGTATTATATATATATATATTATATATGTATTATATATATATTATATATATATATTATATATATATATTATATATATATCATACATATATTTTATATATCATATATATATTATATATATATATATTATATATATTATATATTATATATATATATGTATAATATATATAATACATATATAATATATAATGTATATAATATATATATAATATATATAATATATATATCATATGTATGTATAATATATTTATATATATGATATATATTTATATATATCATATATATAATATATTTTTATATATATATATATAATATATTTATATTTATAGGTATAATATTTATATATATATATATATATATATAGTGCATAATACTAAGGGAGGTAATATAGTATACATATATCTTATTTGCTTTCTTGTCATTGTGCATACTTTACCTATGCATGGATGTTTTAGATGTGGGAGGACTGGATATACTTTTTCCATTTTAGATCTGCGGTGAATGTCTGTCCTCATAGCTCATTCAATGATTTTAAAATAAACGTTTTTTTAATAGTACCATTGCTTTTAAGAATACAAACGCTAACTTGAATATCTATATATTTGATACGCTAGCTTAATTTGTGATCACAATCAAAGGATTTTAGCTGGTTTCATCATAGCTAAATCATTGAATTTTGCTTAAAAGTTTGTTAAAGTTGATTAAAGCTAATAAATATGTATTCACTTTGGGAATAATTTTTGCATCGCCTTTAGTTACATCACGATTAAATGCTACGGCTGGAAAATCTACGTATTAAAGAAAATCAGATATTGTATTTGCTTTCAGCTATCAAATACGACTGTTGTATACATGTTCGCATCTCAAGTGTACTCTGTCTGTTAGTCGATCAGTTGGTTGGTCGGTCGTTTATGTTTTCTTCTATTGTCAAGTTGATGACAGATGCTAAGTTTTATGTTTGGGGATGTGCTATAATTATGTAAAATAATTCAGATGCAGTCTTTAAAATGTTTTTTAAAAACAGCCGAAAATTTCGTTTTATTTATTCGCCAGTCACGAACAGATCCGATCTACATTTATGTTAAGGAGGTGTGCTATAGTTATATTAATAAACAAAAAAGCAGTCCTAGATATGTCAACAATGACAGCAGAAAGTATAATTTCTTCTATTCGGAAGTTGAGTAAAGATCTGCTTTGTTTTTATGTTTTCAAATGTGCTATAATCATCGTAAAAAACAAATAAGCAGTCTTAGACACGTCAGAAAAACAAAAGTTGACAGTATCAGTTCTTCTCTTCGAAAGTCGAGAAAAAGTCTTTGGAGATGTGCTGTTCATGGTAAAAAAAAAACAAAGAAGCAGTCTTAGTCATGTCATAAAAGAAAGCCGATAATATGATTTCTTCTATTCGCAAGTCTAAAACAGATCCGACCTATTTTTATGTTTCAAGATATCCTATAGTCATGGTAAAAAACAAAGAAATCGTTTTAGACCTGTCGAAAAAGAAAGCGGATAGTATGCTTTCTTCTATTCGTTAGACTAGAACAGATCAAAAATATGTCTATGTTTAAAAGTGTGCTATAGTCAAGGTAAAAACAAAGAAGCGGTCTTAGACATGTCGAAAAAGAAAGCCGATAATATGCTTTCTTCTATTCGTTAGACTAGAACAGATCAGAAATATTTCTATGTTTAAAAGTGTGCTATAGTCAAGGTAAAAACAAAGAAGCAGTCTTAGACATGTCGAAAAAGAAAGCCGATAATATGATTTCTTCTATTCGTTAGACTAGATCAGATCAGAAATATTTCTATGTTTAAAAGTGTGCTATAGTCAAGGTAAAAACAAAGAAGCGGTCTTAGACATGTCGAAAAAGAAAGCCGATAGTATGCTTTCTTCTATTCGTTAGACTAGATCAGATCAGAAATATTTCTATGTTTAAAAGTGTGCTATAGTCAAGGTAAAAACAAAGAAGCAGTCTTAGACATGTCGAAAAAGAAAGCCGATAATATGCTTTCTTCTATTCGTTAGACTAGAACAGATCAGAAATATTTCTATGTTTAAAAGTGTGCTATAGTCAAGGTAAAAACAAAGAAGCGGTCTTAGACATGTCGAAAAAGAAAGCCGATAATATGCTTTCTTCTATTCGTTAGACTAGAACAGATCAGAAATATTTCTATGTTTAAAAGTGTGCTATAGTCAAGGTAAAAACAAAGAAGCAGTCTTAGACATGTCGAAAAAGAAAGCCGATAGTATGCTTTCTTCTATTCGTTAGACTAGATCAGATCAGAAATATTTCTATGTTTAAAAGTGTGCTATAGTCAAGGTAAAAACAAAGAAGCAGTCTTAGACATGTCGAAAAAGAAAGCCGATAATATGCTTTCTTCTATTCGTTAGACTAGAACAGATCAGAAATATTTCTATGTTTAAAAGTGTGCTATAGTCAAGGTAAAAACAAAGAAGCAGTCTTAGACATGTCGAAAAAGAAAGCCGATAATATGCTTTCTTCTATTCGTTAGACTAGAACAGATCAGAAATATTTCTATGTTTAAAAGTGTGCTATAGTCAAGGTAAAAACAAAGAAGCAGTCTTAGACATGTCGAAAAAGAAAGCCGATAATATGCTTTCTTCTATTCGTTAGACTAGAACAGATCAGAAATATTTCTATGTTTAAAAGTGTGCTATAGTCAAGGTAAAAACAAAGAAGCAGTCTTAGACATGTCGAAAAAGAAAGCCGATAATATGCTTTCTTCTATTCGTTAGACTAGAACAGATCAGAAATATTTCTATGTTTAAAAGTGTGCTATAGTCAAGGTAAAAACAAAGAAGCAGTCTTAGACATGTCGAAAAAGAAAGCCGATAATATGCTTTCTTCTATTCGTTAGACTAGAACAGATCAGAAATATTTCTATGTTTAAAAGTGTGCTATAGTCAAGGTAAAAACAAAGAAGCAGTCTTAGACATGTCGAAAAAGAAAGCCGATAATATGCTTTCTTCTATTCGTTAGACTAGAACAGATCAGAAATATTTCTATGTTTAAAAGTGTGCTATAGTCAAGGTAAAAACAAAGAAGCGGTCTTAGACATGTCGAAAAAGAAAGCCGATAATATGCTTTCTTCTATTCGTTAGACTAGAACAGATCAGAAATATTTCTATGTTTAAAAGTGTGCTATAGTCAAGGTAAAAACAAAGAAGCAGTCTTAGACATGTCGAAAAAGAAAGCCGATAGTATGCTTTCTTCTATTCGTTAGACTAGATCAGATCAGAAATATTTCTATGTTTAAAAGTGTGCTATAGTCAAGGTAAAAACAAAGAAGCAGTCTTAGACATGTCGAAAAAGAAAGCCGATAATATGCTTTCTTCTATTCGTTAGACTAGAACAGATCAGAAATATTTCTATGTTTAAAAGTGTGCTATAGTCAAGGTAAAAACAAAGAAGCAGTCTTAGACATGTCGAAAAAGAAAGCCGATAATATGCTTTCTTCTATTCGTTAGACTAGAACAGATCAGAAATATTTCTATGTTTAAAAGTGTGCTATAGTCAAGGTAAAAACAAAGAAGCAGTCTTAGACATGTCGAAAAAGAAAGCCGATAATATGCTTTCTTCTATTCGTTAGACTAGAACAGATCAGAAATATTTCTATGTTTAAAAGTGTGCTATAGTCAAGGTAAAAACAAAGAAGCAGTCTTAGACATGTCGAAAAAGAAAGCCGATAATATGCTTTCTTCTATTCGTTAGACTAGAACAGATCAGAAATATTTCTATGTTTAAAAGTGTGCTATAGTCAAGGTAAAAACAAAGAAGCAGTCTTAGACATGTCGAAAAAGAAAGCCGATAATATGCTTTCTTCTATTCGTTAGACTAGAACAGATCAGAAATATTTCTATGTTTAAAAGTGTGCTATAGTCAAGGTAAAAACAAAGAAGCAGTCTTAGACATGTCGAAAAAGAAAGCCGATAATATGCTTTCTTCTATTCGTTAGACTAGAACAGATCAGAAATATTTCTATGTTTAAAAGTGTGCTATAGTCAAGGTAAAAACAAAGAAGCAGTCTTAGACATGTCGAAAAAGAAAGCCGATAATATGCTTTCTTCTATTCGTTAGACTAGAACAGATCAGAAATATTTCTATGTTTAAAAGTGTGCTATAGTCAAGGTAAAAACAAAGAAGCAGTCTTAGACATGTCGAAAAAGAAAGCCGATAATATGCTTTCTTCTATTCGTTAGACTAGAACAGATCAGAAATATTTCTATGTTTAAAAGTGTGCTATAGTCAAGGTAAAAACAAAGAAGCAGTCTTAGACATGTCGAAAAAGAAAGCCGATAGTATGCTTTCTTTTATTTGTCAGTCTAGAACAGACCCAACTTATTTTCATACTTAGAGATGTCCAACAGTAAAGCACGGGAAACAAAGCTGGAAATATCGAGAGAAAAAAAACAGCGGAACTGATGCTTTCTTTTATTCGCAAGTCGAGTACAGATTCGGCCTATTTTTATGTTTTGAGTTGTGCTACAGTAATGGTAAAAAAAACAAAGAAGCAGTCTTCGACGTGTAAGAAAGGCAGCCAGCAATATGCTTTCTTAGATTTCCCAGTAGAGAACAGATCCGACCAATTTATATGTTTGAGGATGTGTTATAGGCATGGTAAAAACAAATAAGCAGTCTTAGACACGTCGAAAAAGACAATTGATAGTATGCGTTCTTCTATTCGCAAGTTAAGAACAGGTCCGACCTATTTTTATGTTTGGAGATGTGCTATAGTAATAGTAAATAAATAATAAGCTGTCTTAGACATGTCGAAAAAGTCAGCTTACAGTAAGCTATCTCGTATTCGCAAGTTAAGAACAGATCTGACCTATTTTTTATGTTTTCAGATGTGCTATAGTCATTATAAAAAACAAATAATAAGTCTGATACATGTATAAAATGACAGCCGACAGTATGATTTCTTCTATTCGCAATTTGAGAACAGATCTGACTTTTTATGCTTATATATGTGCTGTAGTCATAGTAAAAGCAAATATGTATTCCTAGAAATGTAAAAATATACAGCCGACAGTAAGATTTCTTTTATTCACAAGTCGAGAACACATCCGACCTATTTCTATGTTTGGAGATGTGCTATATACATAGTAAAAAACAAAGAAGCACACGTTGACATGTTGAAAAAGAGAAACGAAAATATGTTTCTTTCTATTTGTTAGTCGGGAAAAAATCCGACCTATTCTTATGCTGGGAGATGTGCTCTAGTCAAGAGAAAAACAGACAAGTAGTCTTAGACATGTCGAAAAAAAACCCGAAAGTATGCTTTCTGCTATTCGCAAGTTGAGAACAGATCCGACCAATTTTTATGTTTGGAGATGTACTATAGTCATAGTAAAAACTAAGAATCATTCCTAAACATGCCCCAAAAAGTCGACAGTATGTTTTTATGGTAATAAAACAAGAAGAAGTCTTAGATATTTTGCCAAAAAAACGACAATATGCTTTTTTTTCTATTGGTAAGTCGAGAAAAGATCCGATCTCTGTTTATGTTTGAGAATGTGCTATAGTCAAGGTAAAACACAAATAAGCAGTCTTTGATGTGTCGAAACGACAGCTGACAGTATGATCCGCCCTGTGTTTATGTTATGAGATTACTATAAAAAGGTAAAGGTAAAGGTCGCATAGCCTGGACGCGCACGAGTGTCGTTGCCGACATCGCACACTGCCCATGGCTGTAGCGGCGGTGATTTGTTAAGAATCACCGTGTCTAGGGCACAGAATATGGAAGGCGGAGCCCATCCCTCTCCTTCCGCTGCCTTGAACCTTCCCTGAGTTTTAGTCAGGTACCCATTTATTGCTGTGTGGACAGAGTGAGTTTTCAGACCCGAAAATTCGTATGCCGTGAATGGGATCGAACCCGGGTCGTCCAGCCCAAAGACAAGTGCTATAACCATTCGTCCACATTGTAAAAAACAAGGAAGCATTCCTAAACATGTCAAAAAAGTCGACAGTATGCATTTGTCTATTTGCAAGTCAAGAACAGATCCAAACAATTTTAATGTTTAAAGATGTTCTACGGTTATAGTAAAAAATAAATAACCCGTCTTAAACATGTCGAAAAAGATACCCGAGAGTATGCTTTGTTCTATTTACAATTAGAGAACATATCCAACCAACTTTTATATTAGGAGATGTGGTAAACCCATAGAAAAAAATCAGAGAAGTGGTCCTTGACATATCGAAAAAAGGAGCCGACAGTATGCTTTCTCTAATTCGCAAGTCAAGAATAGATCGGACCTAGTATTATGTTTAAATATGTGGCATAGTCATAGTAAAAAAACAAAGAAGCAGTCTTAGACATGTCGGAAAAGACAAATCGAAAAACAGTCGACAGTATGCTTTTTTCTATTTACAGGTCTAGAACAGATCCAACCTAATGTTATGCTTGGAGATGTGCTATAGTCATGGTAGAAAACAAAGAAGCAGACCTTGTCATGTCAATGAAGACAGCCGACTGTATGTATTGGGAAGTCGAGAACAGATCCGACCTCTTTATGTTGAGAGGTGTGCTATAGTTATGGTGAAAACAACTATTGAAATGTGATATACTCATTGTATAAAAAAAGAAGCAGTCGAAAGAAGATGTCGAAAAAGCAGCCGGCAATATGCTTTCTTCTATTCGCAAGTTGAGAAAAGATCCGACTTATTTTGATGTTTAATAAAGTGTTATAGTCATAGTAAAAAAAACAAAGAAGAAGTTCTAAAGATGTAGAAAAAGAACAGCCGAAAGTATTCTTTTTTATATTCGTAAGGCGAAAACAGATTCGGCCTATTTTCATGTTTGGAGATGTGCTATAGTTATGGTAAAAAGCAAAGAAGCTGTCTTTGATATGTCGAAAAAGACAGGCAGCAGTATGATTTGTTCTATTCGCTAGTTGAGAACAGTTCCGACTTATTTTTATGTTTGCAGATGTGCTATATTCATGGGAAAAATGAAGCAGTCTTAGACATGTTGAAAAAGACAGCCGACACTATGCTTTCTTCAATTTGAAAGTTGAGAACAGATCCGACCTATTTTTATGTTTTGAGATGTGCTATTGTTATGGTAACAAACAAATAAGCAGTCTTAGATATGTCGAACAAGACAACCGACAATATGCTTTCTTCTATTTACAAGTCGAGAACAGATTTGACCTATTTTTATTTTATTATATGTTTTATAGTCATGGTAAAAGAAAAAAGAAGCGTTCATGGACACGTCGAGAAGGACAGCCGACAGTATGGTTGCTTCTATTCGCAAGTCGTGAACAGATCTGACCTATTCTTTTGTTTGGAGATCTGCTATAGTCATGTTAAAAAGGTCGCTTTTGGATTGAAAGTAACTGAGTAGAGGGAGATAACTCTGTTTTTCTTACAGGCCGATATTTCGAATCCGCTGAAACTTTGGCAAAAGAGACAACTTTTTATCGCTGCATGAAAGAAAATGCGACTGTTTTTGTAAATGTCACGATGTTAATGTAATTTTTAATAAAGTCTCATTAAAGATAACTTTTAAGAGTTTTTATTTACATGTCAGATAGAAAGAAAGAAAATGCGACGCTATTTTGAATAAAGTCTCTATTTTTAAATGCCACAAATTTTATAATATTAATAAAAAATGATAGTGTCTTTACCATTAAAGAAAGAAAGAAAATTCGAAGATACTTGCAGAAAATTTGTATTGTTTATTTAAGAAAACTGAACAGACTTAAAAAAAATAATATAAATCATATAATGTACTGCTCTGTGATGCAGATTATAATTCTAGGAAATACTTGGCCAGTTCTTATTCTCCTCCATAAACACTCCATCAGATGAAGGTTGAACATATTATCTTCTGTGCTAAACAATCCCCGTATGTGACTTTTTGCAGGAGACCACGAACCTTCATTTAAAAAGAAAAAAATATCAATTTTAATTATTTTTAAACATGCCTGAGTATTTAATAATGAAACGCATATAAATATCACTGTTAATTATTCATAAACTATTAAAAAAAAAACCTTTGATTGTTTGGGTATGAACAGTTTCACTATCCAGGTTGACGAAGTTTTTCTGGTGGACAACTGTTGTATGTGTGTATATACCATTTTTATATTGTTGCAAACCATCGTATGCTGCCCATCCATCGGAAGAGCGAATTTTTAGGAATAATCTTCCGCGATCTCTCGGCTCCACTGTTTTAATGTTTCATTTATTGCTTCCACTGCTCCGAAGACCAAAACGATGCTTTTAAGTCGCCCTCTGTTGTATTTTCTCCTGAAGAAATAGCACTCGTTGATTTTCACTTCTTTAGCGGTACCGTCTTCATTTAACCCAAAAAAAAATATCGGCTTGTTTAAAAGGGCTTACTCATGGACTTCTGATAAAATTAATCCAATCTGCAATAGTGTGTGATAGAACGCTGATTTCTTCTTGGATTCCGCATTGTTTCATATCAACGCACCATGAACATTATAATATTATTTGCCTTATTTGTAGACGGCTTTTTTCAAAAAAGATATTTTCCGTATGCTGATCATTGACCGATAGTCTTTGCATCTCCATTGGTAATCATCTCTTTTTACCAAATATCTCGGTATTTCACATGCCTCACATGTGCTAGAATTAGCAATCAAACCCACTGAGGCTGCAAAGTGGACTTCGTCTTCCATTAAATTTGGTAAAATAGAAGTAAAACTCTTTTTTACATCTTTCATTTCTTGTGGAGTGAACACATTGTCCACTATAGTTATTCGAGCACATCCTAAGTTTGTCATTTCGTTTGCTTTAAAATCTGAAAAATGAGCCGTTAAATAGCCGAAAGCGCTTAAATATTAAATTCTTATAGGATTCACATGTATCCAAACTCTATAATTTAATCGACGAATGGCGTGTGAGAAACCCTACAGTGACCCGGTTACAGTGCCTGATTCATTCCTTTTGATGGCCAGTCCCAGTGACGTAATCGAGTAAGTTAGAAGAGATTTTATAAGAAAAAATCGGTGAGTCAGCTAGAAGTTTCAAAATGTGTATTTAAAACCAACTACTGTTGTTTCTCTTTCTTCGTTCCTCGGGATGTGGACTTATATAAATACCCGGATAAAGGAACGGATTGTTCAGTTAAAAATAATATTTGAGTTTTAGTTTATTATTTCAAGTTAACAACGGTTGAGTTTCATTCAGTCAGCGGGAAGAAGTCTTCATAGATTTAATATTTAAGGCTAAAAATGATTCAATCACAAATCAGAGAAAAGCTTCGACAGTCAACCCCACAACATTTCCACTTGTCAACTAGATGACTGTGCAAGCGTCCAGTATCACAATGACAACGACAACGACAATAAAGAATATTTTTCTTCCTTGCGTTGTCTTCCGTCATATCGCAGGGTCCGAAGATGTTATTTTGTCCCTCCATTTCCTTCGGTCCTGTGCACACCGGCGATTTTAAAGTCTTGGTGAAGCGTATCGAGCCAACGCTGTTTTGGCCGTCCTTTTAACCACCGGTCCTAAACTGTCAGTTCGTATGTTACCTTCGCAAGGCTGTCGTTGACTCGCAGGGTATGACGGACCATTTCAGTCGAGATTCACGGAGCTTGTCGATGATTTGTGCCACTCCATATTACCGACGAATGCTGTCATTAGTGATGTAGTCTAGTAATGGTGCCTGATATACAACGCAGCATCTTCATCTCTATGACACTGAGATGATTCTCCAGCTCCATAAATTGCGACTAGTCGGATGGCTGAGCGATAGACTGCGTGACAGGCCGATCAGTAACACTGTCGCTAATTATGGAAAGTCCTTCAAATACCTTGAGTCATGCTAGAGTGTCCTTTGTAGATGGCGCGCACAGGCGAGATCCGGTCTGCGTGAAAAACGACAAAAACGAATATATATATATATATATATATATATATATATATATATATATATATATATTGTTTATTTGGTGCACACAACCTGATAATGTAACATTACCGAGAAAGCCGTCGCCTTTCTTAGACCAATCATACCAGTCAAGGATCCGTCCTCGACAATCAGTCCGACAGAGACTGGGCCATTCTGGCGGCCTTTGTTCTGTCAGGCTGTGGTATTTGTTCTGTTCAGTTCTAGGGGGTCAATCCTCCCAGGCCTTGCTTTCTCGCTTTTGGAAAGATTTACTTTATAGCTAACTGTATGAGGCGCTCTCACCGGAGAATGTCGACAGGGTTTATCAGGCAATTTTAAGGAGCCAGAGAGTATCACCTCTTGTACGCTAGCTTATTCTTCCCACTTTCCGACCTTGTGTCACTTCTTCTCGCGGTGGAATGGAAGTAAATACCAAGAGTTTTAGTCAATAAAAAGGTTAATTCAATCATTTTGGGATGAGATCTGCTATTGTGAGTTAATATCTATACTCCTGGGTCCATCCCTCTATAATCTTGCTTTCGTTCCCTAACTGCTACAATCTTTTTACTTTTATTTTCTACTAGTAAAACAGTAAAAGACAAAATGGCGTTTAAATAGAACCACACTGATGGCGACTACAGAATCTTACAGAAGTAGAAAGTAAATCAGAGTGAGTCTACCAACAGAGCACGGATTACAGTGATATCATAAGGTTAAAGAAGTATGATTAACACAGATAGCGAGATTAAAAATAATGATTTAAGGAGAGGGATTTATTGATATGCCGTTGTCTGATAAGTTTTTCTATCTCTCTCCCTCTCCCTCTCGCGCGCGCATGTGCGTTATTATTTCACGTAACCTCGCACTGTCGACGCAAGATACCAAGCTCGTTTTCGCCTACGTTTTTCGGACAATCAAGAATCAAAAGGACAACATTCCTTTGTCCGTCCGCATATTCCTTCGATATGTGTACTGTTTGTGTCTTCAATATTGTTTTTTTTTTTTGTATTTCGCTATTTATTTTCTTCGACGTCGCTTTGTCTTTCTTTCTTGCTCAATAAAGTTCCGCCGTGTAATGAAGCGCATCGCCGAACACGTTGCACCGCAAAGTGCACCGATTTGTAAGGCGTCAAATTAAGGTTCAAAGAAAAGAGGGTTTTTTTCTTTCTTTTTTTGTCCGATCAAAACTCAATGTTAAACACAGAATTTCTCATTGTATTTTTCATTTGCTTGTGGTTTACAGGCGGTCGTTTACCCAAAGAGTTCTCAACTAATCAACAGTCTCAAATAAACACGTTTCTTACCGATGCAAACCTTTAGCAAAGTACTTAACTTCATGCAATACAGTGTATTTATACATGGACACTTTAATTTGTATTATTTGGATTATTCGAACTATTGTCCGAATTTTGGATGTTATTCTCACAACGTTTCGGCCGATGTAACCTACGACCTTCTTCAGGTGCATCTTGTCAAACTCGGGAATCTTTATGTCGAACTCGGGAATCTTTATGTCGAACTCGGTATAGTGTACGGAATTTCGAACGAAATCCTTTATTTAATCTACGAGGGTAGTTGGCTCTCATTCCGTCAGTCATGACCAGGTATAAATCTTAAGTAATTCGTAATTGAATTCTTAGTATCGCCTATACCAAAACTTGAATTTTCAACCGAAACTTTATACTAAAACTTGAACTTTCAACCGAAACTTTATACCAAAACTTGAACTTTCAACCGAAACTTTATACTAAAACTTGAACTTTCAACCGAAACTTTATACCAAAACTTGAACTTTCAACCGAAACTTTATACCAAAACTTGAACTTTCAACCGAAACTTTATACCAAAACTTGAACTTTCAACCGAAACTTTATACAAAAACTTGAACTTTCAACCGAAACTTTATACTAAAACTTGAACTTTCAACCGAAACTTTATACCAAAACTTGAACTTTCAACCGAAACTTTATACCAAAACTTGAACTTTCAACCGAAACTTTATACCAAAACTTGAACTTTCAACCGAAACTTTATACCAAAACTTAAACTTTCAACCGAAACTTTATACCAAAACTTGAACTTTCAACCGAAACTTTATACCAAAACTTGAACTTTCAACCGAAATTTTATACCAAAACTTGAACTTTCAACCGAAACTTTATACTAAAACTTGAACTTTCAACCGAAACTTTATACCAAAACTTGAACTTTCAACCGAAACTTTATACCAAAACTTCAACTTTCAACCGAAACTTTATACCAAAACTTGAACTTTCAACCGAAACTTTATACCAAAACTTCAACTTTCAACCGAAACTTTATACCAAAACTTGAACTTTCAACCGAAACTTTATACCAAAACTTGAACTTTCAACCGAAACTTTATACAAAAACTTGAACTTTCAACCGAAACTTTATACTAAAACTTGAACTTTCAACCGAAACTTTATACCAAAACTTGAACTTTCAACCGAAACTTTATACCAAAACTTGAACTTTCAACCGAAACTTTATACCAAAACTTGAACTTTCAACCGAAACTTTATACCAAAACTTAAACTTTCAACCGAAACTTTATACCAAAACTTGAACTTTCAACCGAAACTTTATACCAAAACTTGAACTTTCAACCGAAATTTTATACCAAAACTTGAACTTTCAACCGAAACTTTATACTAAAACTTGAACTTTCAACCGAAACTTTATACCAAAACTTGAACTTTCAACCGAAACTTTATACCAAAACTTGAACTTTCAACCGAAACTTTATACCAAAACTTCAACTTTCAACCGAAACTTTATACCAAAACTTGAACTTTCAACCGAAACTTTATACCAAAACTTGAACTTTCAACCGAAACTTTATACCAAAACTTGAACTTTCAACCGAAACTTTATACCAAAACTTGAACTTTCAACCGAAACTTTATACCAAAACTTGAACTTTCAACCGAAACTTTATACCAAAACTTTAACTTTCAACCGAAACTTTATGCCAAAACTTTAACTTTCAACCGAAACTGTATGCCAAAACTTAAACTTTCAACCGTCCAGAAGACTGTCGCTTAAAACTGATTAATATTAGCACTTTTGTCCATTGCGCCACATGTCCTTGCGGAAAATTATAGTATGAAGAAGGTCGGGGGTTACATTGACCGAAACGTTGTAAGAATAACATCCGAGATGATGGCAATAGTCTTGAATAATACAAATAATACAAATTATCAACCATAATCTACATAATTCCGAAACATGAACACTTTAATTTGGTTTGTCTGTCTTGTGGCATATCAACCCTTTTTTAATCATTTAATCCGGAGATAGAAATGGCGATTATACAGTGGTTTGACATGGCGTCTGGTGTTTCGGGGTTTCGTGTTCAAGTCCTGTCTGGGTGAGTATTTCGCTTTCACTAATAATCCTTGGGAAAGGTGAGTATCCCTTGTTCATGCTCTCATCTATAAATGAAATAGTAGGGTAGAAAACTCTACATGCCGGGGTAAGTTGTACAGAAGCTGTGTGAGAAGCGTCATGTTATATGACAGTGAATGCTGGGCCAACACCCAGTCCTGTCTCGCCCGAATGCAGCGCAATGACAGATCCATGATTAGATGAATCTGCAACGTGAAATCTGATCAAACCCAACATATTACTGAAGCAATAAATTTTCCCAGCATAGAGGTCATCCTTAGGACGAATTGGTTACGCATGTATGGTTATGTAGAGCGTTCATACCTTTAAAAACCCGTTGCAGAACCATGGATGTCTTAGATTGCAGGAAGATTGCCCGGCCAAGGAAAACGTGGGAGCAACTGATTAGACAAGACCATACAGAGTGAAAACTGTTGAACGATGAGGAATGGAAAGTGAGCTGGTGAAAACGTGTGACCCCTGAATAAGGGAGGTGATAAAATGAATAGAAGAAGAAGAAGAAGAAGAAGAAGAAGAAGAAGAAGAAGAAGAAGAAGAAGAAGACTAGACTCTAAATGTTGAGTACTACTTTGATGATTATTTTTTTATTTCATTAGGCGAAAAGATTGTGGGATGTAAACGCGAAGACTCTGAAAGACTCGGCCAGATTATGGGATCTACTGTAAGCGGAACTGGTGATAATTCGTTTGCAATCGTTTGTTTAGCTGCATCGTAGTTTATTATGTTTAATTAAACAACTCGAACACGGTTTTATATAAACCATTTTTTCTGCGTTAGTTTTTGTGTCCGGACGCAATTAGAGAGAAAGAGAGTGATGGGCATCACTTTAGCATCCCTTGACTAATATTTTAAGAACTGAAACTTTCGATCCACACCAAATTACTTTTAATCAGCTACTCTTAAAAGCTCCCACTTGCTAATTGGCACATGATCTCATTTACTTCTGTTTCCTTCTTCTGCCAATATTACTCTGTATATTACATGAAGCATTCGTAGGAAAACTAGTCTGGGGGAAGTAAAACTTAAGCATGGCATTATGTAACAAAACGATGGGTTAGATGTTCTCGTAGGAGAAAACTGCAAGATAACTGCAAAACATTGTGAGTAATTTACAAATGAATTGATGGCTAGTGTCACGGTTGCTCACAGTCGATGAAAACAACAACGCGTCGATGATTCAGGGCGTTGTTTGCAACTATTCCAACGAAACAAATAAGCGTCTTTGCGTCAATATGGGACGATAGATAAAATATAGATCTACCCCTTCATGCTGGAGTAAAATTGACAGTTAACTAAGTGGACAGCAGCAGGTGAAAGCCGTCCAAAGTGACAAAATACGCGAACATCAGCAAGCAAGCTTTTCGTATTTTGAAAACATCAGCAGGTAAGGCCTTTGTATTTTGAGATGCGCAAGGTATTCTGTTCATCCATTGCGAATATTATATAGCATTATTAGTGCGTTTGAAGGAAGAAATCGCAAAAAAACGGCTACAAATATAAAAGAAAAGGTTCTCTTTCACCACACCGTATCGCAACAGTAGATGAATTGGACTTTCACACCACCCTATTTTTACGATCAGTTACAACTGGTTGTTTGCAGACTTCAAAAGATTTTGCTTCAATGAAGAAGTGATAACGGAAACAGGCTATTTTAAGGCCAAAGACAAATCGTTCGACAAAATAGACATCGAATTGTTATAGAAGCACTAAAATCTGCATAGCATTCTATAAGGAGACTATGTTGATGAATAAAGTCGAATTTTTCCTGAAGGTTGTTGCTTTATAAGTTAGGCTCGGCACCTATTGAGTGATATGTTAGTATCACAAGGTTGGCTATTATTCATTTAACTGGTGTCACGTTTAGATGCTGTTTTAAACCTTTTTATATCAGATTGTACTATTTTAATGAGGCGATAGACTAGTATGTGTTCTATTGTCATGAAACCTACCTCCCAGGCATTATTTCCTCTTTTGGGGGCAGAGTGTAGTGTATTTTCACTCGTCATACCATCCTTCCAGGTGAACATTAACTGACCGGTACACATAAAGGATCTTCGACAATCACCACTACCCCTTGCCAAAAACATAACCTCAAAATAGCTTTATTCAATACCATACTTTCTCTTAATATTCGCGCTTTAAATTCCCCCTTCTCCTCTTTCCCGGAATTTTTTCCCTTTCCAATTAATATAGTCAACTTAGTGTGTTCCATCTAAATACCAAAGCATAAAAACATTTTAAATGTTCTGGTCGTTAAGAGAGAAGACCCTTATTGTTTACCTTTTTCATGGTTTTAAATCTGAATTGGATTTAATTACGTTATATTATATATATATATATATATATATATATATATATATATATATATATATATATATATATATATATATATATAAAGAAAAATACTGATAGGCACAGCATAAACTTAAATTAGATTCCATTGTTTTATAATGGACCCTTGATGCCCCCTTTTTGTTAACCCTTTTTCATACAGCTTTGAATACCCTATCTAATTATTACCATTAAATTCGCCTAATAGAATTTCCATTTCATCAGATAAGAATACCCAACCACAACATCACCAGTAAAATAGTCGGCTTAAATCTGTTTAATTCTTAAACAGACTTAATTTGACTTCCTAAGTATTATTCTTAACTCTAAAAAATAGTTAATCACCCACATAATATATTAATTTTATAATAAATTGATACTCCATTATAAATTTATATTTTAAATTTTCATATTATACGTTCAAAATTAAATTTAGTAACGAGTTTTACAGAGTTGCCCCCCTTTGACACATCTATTTCAATTTCGATTGTTCAATGCAAAGTTTACTCGGTAAAAACATGTTTATTATTCTTTCCCTAAGCCAAGGCTTTTCAAAGATTAAAATCTTATCATCAGAGGAATTACATAGATGGATAAGTTGGCAGTGGAAAAGCCAAAATTCAAAATTTGAAAAAATATTAAGTAATGGAGAGTGAAAGTAAGCGTGTAAAAATATGAGGTATGTCCAGTTCGTGAATGCCCGTTTATAAGGTGTCCAGTGAAAGGAGATTTAAAGATGGAAAAAGAAGGTTTCGTGAAGGCAGCGTTGAAAATGTTCAAAAATTAAGTAAATCCAATAGAAAGATGTTTAGTTCAATCGTAGGTGGAACGCACTTATTCGGAAGTAATTTTGTAATTCCTCTGATGATGATTTTTTAATCTTTGAAAAGCCTTGGCTTAAGGAAAGAATCATAAACATGTTTTACCGTGTACATTTTATATCTGTGTATGTACAGGATTAACTCCTAAACGAATTAATCTATCATTATTAATTTGGGAAGACAGCTGCATCACTTTTTAGCACTTTATAAAAAATCATATGCACTTTTTATTAGTAGCACCATGTATATGACAAGCCCGACTTATGTGTTAGTACCTCTCTCTCTCTCTCTTTATATATATATATATATATATATATATATATATATATATATATATATAGAGAGAGAGAGAGAGAGAGAGAGAGAGAGAGAGAGAGAGAGAAAGAGATTTTAATTAATTTATTTATAAATTAATTAATTGAAAAATATATATATACAAAAATTGATGACACGTCTGATTAAAGGCGAATTAAATGCAGTCCTCTGCATATCCTTAAAAAAAACGCTAAGGGTAGCGACAAATAATAAACGCACCGGAAAACACCGGTCTACTATCGCCAGTAAAAACAATAACAAAAACAAAAAATCAGCGTATATATAAATACATTATATATATATATATATATATATATATATATATATATATATAGATAGATAGATAGATAGATAGATAGAGAGAGAGAGAAATAGAGGGGGAGAGAGGGGGAGGAGAGAGAGGGGGTATGCGTTAAGAGAGAGAGAGTTAAGCTAAATTCCGATGGTCAAGATTTTATTCATTTTACTGTTCATTTTTTTCCAAATCTAAAACTTCGATACATTTTGATGGACAGTTTTTCCTATAGACGATAAAACAAAATTAATATGTCCATTTTGGATCTTTCGACCATGTGCTCTTCAGAAATTCAAAATACGTCACTAGAAAAATATATTAAAGGCAGCGAAAAACAATAACTTACATTGAATACATATTCCCTCGAGGAAAAACATAAATCTTACTCCCATTTAGGCAGCCATCTTTTTTAACGAAGTGAAAATGTTAGAATAGTTGATAGTTAATTGGTTGGAATTAATAAAACAATTTTTTTTATAAATATATAAAAATAATAATTATATAAGATATGTAATTTAGTGTTTAATTAAAAATAAATTATTTCAAAATATAAAGATACGAAACCACAGGCCTTAAAGAGTTCTAAATATAAAACTATAAAAGTTAAGGCAGTTTAATAAAAGCCTTCGTTGCGTATAAAAATAATATTGCCGTAGTTAAAAGGAAAAATATATTAACAAATTAATGGCGTAATACTTTCAGGATAATGTCTAAACGGTCTTTAAAAGAAAATGTTACATAATCAATAGATAAATAAACATAGATAAACATAGATGAATCCACAATTAATTAATGTGATACACTGAAGTTGAAGATGTGTTTAAGATAATAAATCAGTAAATAATTACCTTCATTACCATTGGATTCATTTATGAACAGAGGATAAAATTAAATAACTATTTGAAATTTATTAACAAAAATATAAATAATCAATTATAACTATTTGATTTTATCCACATACGCAGACGTTTCATCCAACGTCTTTACCCACTCGGTAAATAAGCGAGAGATTAATCTTACTTAAAGGCAGCTGACGTAGAGAGTTCAACTTTGAAAGGAACATTGCACTGATACTAACGATGACAGCTGTGTTAATAATACTAGCTTATACGGCCTATATTTGGGAGCGACAAATAATATCTTATTTTATCTAGATACGTATACATTTCATCTTTACTGGAATCGTCAGTGTGGAGAAGAATTATTCACACTGTTCGCCGGGCTCGAACCCCAGAACCCGAGTTATATTTCAAACCCAAATTCCAACGTCTTCGCCCACACGACTGTCGCCAATAGCTCGGCAAATCAGCGATAGATTAATCCAACTTAAAGACAGCCGACGAAGAGAGTTCAACTTTTGATAGGAACAATGAATACTATATATATATATATATATATATATATATATATAGCTTGTTTGTTTAAAATCTTTATTAATTAATTTATCTATTTATTAATTTATTTATTTATCCTAATTTATTTTCATTTATTAATTTTTAATTTATTACTTTATTATTAGTTATATTTTATTATATTTTATTCTTAATAATTATTATTAATAACCTTTTTATCATTTTTGTTTCTTGATTTTAATTTTATTTTCATTTTTACTTCTTTATTTTATTGTATTGTATTTTTTTCTTCCTGGTTCATTCTGGATTTTAAATATTTTTAACATTTTATTTTGCTGTTTCTTAGTTACTTTGATTTGTATTATCATCTTTGAACTTACTGATGGAGTTATATATGGTGGCTCCATAAGAGGTTTTGTCTCCAATATTAACTGGATATATGTTGTTTTTGAAATACTACTAACATTTGAAGCTTCTTCTTAAATGACTTCTGTATGTGATGCTGTAAAGGGCGATGACGAAGACACTAGTTGTAGTCATCAAAAGTATAACACAAAATAAATTTTCCAAATTGTTTAGGAAACGATCGTACGCCAAATAATCGTTGTGTCTGAATTCTTGGAACTGATATAAATAATGTTTTAATTCGGTTTATATTAACTTACTTTATAAATAAATATTATTTTCAAATTGACCCATATACACATGTGTTTGATGCTACAATGCAATCATCAGTATGGGAGGAGACAATCCCTATATGTTTATATACGGGTAAAATTAATTACTAGAGCAGAACAGTTTTGTACCACTTTTAACAAATCGAAACTCGCTACGTCTAGCCACGCTGATGGGTAGTAGACGACGAAATACCTGTCCATCTACGAGTATAAGCAATAAATATAGCATTAGTTTCAAATTTTAATGTTTTTCTCTTTCTTTGGGAGTATTGTACGGTTTCGATGGCATCCCCTAAATAGCAATCTTTGCAAAAGACAATGTGCCCATGTTACCCACCTTGTTACCTAGAATACATATTCGATTATTTATAATGATTAGTTCACTAATTTAGGATTTTATCAATCACATACATATAGTTGATGCTCACGTGCGTGCACCAATCCTTTAAAAAATGTATTACTTTAAATAACTCAAAATTATATGTAGCACAATTTATTTCTCTATTAATTTCTTTGTATCTAACGTATTTAAAAAAAAAGTTTTTTTAAACGCGGGCGTGCGTCTGGGTGAGCGCACCCTCTTAACTGGTAAAGTTCACAAAAACCTGTGCCCATGAAACTCACCGGGATGCCGAGAATATATATTTCAAAATTCATAATGCTCAGTTCATAAAAATATTGATTAAAGCGTTTTAAAATCTTGAACTCAAAGACGTTGGCAACATCCCTGAAAAATGGGATGTTATGAACCCAACATGACTCGAACACAACACGCCGTGTCGTCAACCCACGTCAGAGATAAACTTCACCACCGCTACCTCCCCAACATGTTTATGATCAGAAGGATGCAACCATACGTAGATTGTCAATCGAACAACCCGAACCTTGAAAACAATTTGAAAATGCACCGTTTTTTATTCCGTTCATCGCAAGAAATGCAGCTGGGTTGTCCAGGAAAAGTTATTAAAACAATAAACAACAAAATTCACAGAGTGAAGAAATTAACTTAATGAAACAAGAAAAGGGGTCTATTTTGAAAGGAAAGGAAGTTAATAATAAACTCCAAAACAGCCAGGCTTATTCATTAACTGCGACCTTAAATAGTAATGTTACAGGTGTATGATTCCTATCAAGTATAAGAGGCGGCATATATATATATATATATATATATATATATATATATATATATATATATATATATATATATATATAAATTAAGGTCAAACTTGAGAAGAATATAAATGGACAATAGAAATCAACGCTTCTAATGTAATGAGAAGCTTGTATCAAATATTGGCATTCAACACTCTAATTCTGCAGGTATTAAAATCAGCTCAATGATTGAACCTAGTAGAGTAAGTTAAGACTAATAAACTTATAACATTATTTATTTCAATTCCAAGAATTCAAGATCAACAGTGATATTGTGTGTGCATTTATGTAGCATTTTCTCATTTATACAAATATTGTTAAGTATAACAGAATTGGTCTGTTTAATTATACCATTTTTATTTTCTCATATTTTTGGTGGTCATTTTTGTATAAAAATCGCAGAAATTAAAAATACTGGAAGCTATCTACATAAAAGCATAACAACTTACAATTAATAACATCACGTATGAAACCAGTAGCAACATTTTAAAATGCTTAATGTAATTTGATTTTATTCTATGATGCTACTCTGGCGTTGCTGAATTTAAATCGTCAATGTCTTTCCTGGAACAATGTGAAAACGTTGTCTTCGCGTTTCTTCGCCTTTTTTTTTTAATTCTCTTCTTTCTCCAGCTTTTTTGTCCATTTGTTTTGACACCTGAGGATGATTTGACGAAGAATCAAAAGTTTTTGTGATACCTATGGGATATTTATATGTTTTCTTTAATTTTAATACAAAACGATCATCAGAAAAATTGAAAAGATAAAATCGGTATAATTAAACAATGGAACTCTGTTATTTTTAACAATGTTTGCAATAATATATATATATATATATATATATATATATATATATATATATATATATATATATATATATATATATATATATATAAGAAAGTAAAAAACAATAGAATACAGAAATCTATGACTCGTTGTTTTGTTGATTAATCTCGCTTTGTCTTTTAGACACATCCAGGGACAAGTATAAGTTTATTCTAAAATTAAAGTGACTCCTTAACTTTAACAAAGATAAGAAACCCGTCACATCAGCAATTTTATTGGAAATTGTAAATTTTCAGCGATCCTATCACATCCTTCAGTCAAAAATTAAATGAGCGTCGTAGTAAGTTCTTTTCTCTTCAGGTTATATTTCTCACTTGTATTTTTATAGAAACACGTACAATAATTTCCGGTAGAAACACGCACGTGCGTTTCAAACCTTTACCGAAGTTTACGTTTGTTAATTGGTGAAAACAGTTGTAAACATTTGTAATGATGTTGTATTCCTATTAGTATTTGGACGATTAATCGGAATCGGAATTGGAAAAATCGGACGTTTTTCAAGTATCGAAATCGGGAAAAAAATAAGCTTGTGACATCCCAATGGGAATTTGTAAATTTAAAGAAAGAAAAAAAACTTTATAAAAATTAATATTACGATTGAAAGAGTGATCTTATAAGATAAAAGAAGAAGACAGAAAAAGGAAGGAAGAGTAGCAAGGGGCTAGGCTTAGATGCCCCTCGGCCTAATGTTTGCTTTACTTTCTCTTCATCATGGACAGACTTGAACTGAGGGGAGAAGAGGGCGAGTTACTGAACTTATAAGATAAAAGAAGAAGAAAGAAAAAGTGACGAAGAAACTGCAGGACTTTAGCAGACGACACACGGGGAACTTGGATTATTCTTGGCAGACTGATTAAGGGTTTTTCAGTGTACACAATCAAGTGTTAACGCAAACTCGGGCGGGCGTGCTGGAGCGAGTGGAGAGAGGTCGGATTTATAAGGACGTGCAGAGTCGAGCGGAAAATGTTAGAGAAACATTTATCAAAATGAACAAAGGATCGAAGACTTCTGGCATCGTTGAAATGTTGTTCGAATGATATTTGACTTCGAGCGGGGATATTGAGATAAAAGAAAGTAAAATGGTTTAATGATTTAATATTCGATGATACCATGGAAAAAAAAGATATATTAAAAAAAGAACAATGATTTTAACTCTCTGGAAAGTTCGGACAGATAAGTGACTTTTATTATTGTTTGGACACATTTTAAAGAACATTTTTATCCTCCATTTCATTGGATTATTTAATATTTTTATTCAGTTGTCGTTACTACAATAAATGTATTTGCTTATTTGATAGGGGTTGTTTTCCAATTATTTCATCAATTATTTCATCTTTTTGTGTTGCTCCTCGGTTAAATATAGCATTTGAATTCGGGAAAAATCCCTTAGCGAGACAAGCTACCCGGACGAAATAAATATTTTCTGTTATGTCTGGATATGGACGTGTATATATCATCATTCTTATCCGAGTGGTAACAATTTCCGAGGGTGTTATTAATTACATATCATCCTATTTACTTGTCTCCCCGCGGAGGCAGAGTTATACACATTAAAAACCGCCTTTATGTGGGAACACAATCTCTCTGAGATCGGGAGAAAAATAAGTCTAGAAAGGGGTTATCCTTCACTGACAGAGGACAGAAAAGATGGAGTGTAATAGTCTATTAAATCAGGTAATTAATTCAAGTACTATAAAGCTTTGTCTGAGAAGACATCTAGCACTCTATATAAGTGCATATCCAAAACTTTGAACCAGTCCAAAAGTCTGATACTCACAGCTATCAGTATATATCTTTATCTACATAGAGTTAGGCATGTGTATATGTTTACATATTTCTATGTACATGATTTACGCCTAAACTAATTAACCGGCCATTATTAATTTTGGAACACAGCTGCTTAGCGTATGGAGTCCAAATGTGGGCTATATTTAGTTTAGTTTTTTGCAAATGGGGTAAACAACAGGTTGTTTAGATACCTCCAATTTTGTGAAATTTTAACAATGGCTATTATACATCAATTCATATGTATTCCCCAAATTTTAGTTTCCTTGAAGTATTTTAAAGATATGGACACAATTTGAAATTATAATATTTTGCCTAAAAGTTGTTATTTTATTAATTAGACAGAGGACGTTTTGAGTGATGTATTATATTTATATATTTGTATGACAGGATTCACTCCTTAACTAATTAACCTATTATTATGAATTATGGAACAAAACTGTTTGGCTTAATGGGTCATAATATTGGCTATATTTAGTTTAATTTGCTTTCATGCAAAAAGGGTGAAAATTCAGATGCTTCTAATTTCATAAAATTTTAATAATAAGTATTAGACATCAAGTAATTAATATTCTCCAAATTTGAGGTGCTTTGGAGTATTTAAAATGGTTTTAGAGGGCATAATATGGGCAAAGCCTCACATTTGAAAATTGAAATATATGAGATTTGCATTGAATTATATCCATAGTCATTAGACGCCAAAATTTGAATTCAGGGAATCTTGCTTAATTGCAAGATTCCCTGAATTCAAATTTTTTCTTAAGACCTCTTAAGCTTTACCTTAAATTTTAGACATTTTCTTGAATCAAAATTATGTAATAAATTTTGAGCAAAATTTTAATAAGACTTATAGAAATCATTATATCTTCATTCTGATTTTCGTAAAGAGCACGAAAGTGGTGCAAAACTGTTCTGTTCACGGAATTAATTTTACCCGTCCTAGGACGGCCATTTTTTTTTTGTATATATATATATATATATATATGTTCTCCCATCCTCTCACGTAAGATTTAGCGAGTAAAGCACATGTCTTTTTCAGACGAAACCATTTCAGGTAATGAAAGAAAACGAAAAAGCAAATAGAAACCACTTCTGACCTACCCCGTCACCTGAACTAAATCAAAATACATATTTTATTCTATAATATAAAGTGCTTTTCTGCAACTTTAAAGGCAGATATAGAAATCAGATATGCTCATTCAAGGCTAGGCCTAACTCCGAGACTAAAAGTATCCCAACTTATTTAACCAAGTATCGGGAACTGATGAAGTTGAATACCCATTTAAAATTGGAATAGTCAATATTAGGTAGGGCAAATAAATAAAGAAAAAGGTCAATCTATATTCTTTCTAATCATATAACATAGTAATATCTAAGGATAACCTAATTCTATAGAATTGTTTGCATCGGAATATATAGTTACTCTAATATTTGAAGCCAGACGAAAAGTCACTAAAAAATAGGGAAAATTTTATAGGTTCGGTTACTACCAGTAATAACTGGAAAATATATATCCAACACAAAATTCTATCCAACATACCATTTCTGTCTTTAAATTGTCCATAATTATGTATCATGTCCATAAGTATTATAGTTAATATTTTCCGAAAATTGACTTTTAAGCATTTTAATTGTGGGGGGGGTTCATAGATCAGCATTCACTTCTAAATATTCGATAAAATAATGGGGTGGGGGCTTGGGTGTAATCTCTTTAGCCGGTGGGATGTTAGGTAAGATATACTAACTCTATATGGGAGATATGACTGGTCGGGCGTCAACAGGTTAGATAAGGAATATAATAAATCAACTTATGAAATTTCAGGGGGGGGGGGTAAAACACCTGCATACCTTCTCCCGAATTAAGTATGGATCCTTATCGTCCACTTAAATGGTAAGCTAAAAATTATTGAGTCAATGGAATGATCCTTAAAGAAAGCATATCAATTAGATAGGTTATCTCAAGGTAGACAGGGGAGATAACTGTAATAGTCATAATAATTAATAAGTATAGAGTTAGTTCCCTTAAATTATATAGACGACGGTACACTTTCACTGCATCTAGTATTCGTTTAAGCCACCCTTTTGACTTAATTAGTAGTAAGTAATTTTATTCTACTTTAAACTAAATGTAAATAAAGCTAAACTATAAATTTCCAAGACTTTAAATTATTCAGAAATATGTAAACAGATTACCATCGAAATTTGCCCATGTGGTCATCCCGAGGAAAAATAAGCCCTCTCTTATATAAGAAATTATTTGAATTCACTACTATAAACAGTATTTGCAGATTTTATCTAACGCTTTTATTTTAATTATAACGATAATAATTATCCACCTTAATATCGAACTTTAATCAACCAACGGCTATTTTAACTAGTTTTTTTTCCATGGTAAGTTAGTGTTCTTTATAACTATTTAAAAACGTAGCTAGGTGTGATGATTTCAAAATGGCGGTCTGATTGTAATTCTGCTATCCTATTGGCGGAGGACTCATTGTGAGTGTTACTTGCTTTCTGTTGTTTGTTTGTTTATTTGTTTGTTTGGTTATTGTTTTTTTATATATGCCTTTCATTTGGGTCTCTAAGGAACAGGGAGTCGATGATGTTAATGGGTGAATTTTATTCGTTGAAAAACAATTCTGTCATGGAAAAAATAAAAATAAAATTAAAATAAATGATATGATTAATGACTTAATTTTTAGGTCATTGGAATGTAAACAATTACTATATATATATATATATATATATATATATATATATATATATATATATATATATGTGTGTGTGTGTGTGTGCGTGTGTGTGTGTGTGTGTGTGACTATTACTATACGTGAAACTATTATTATTATTGTACATGAAAGTATTATTACATATGAAGTGATATAGTTGTTACAGGCATGAATTGTGGGCTCAATGTGCCTGGTTCGAGTTCTGTCAAGGTTGTTGCATCACTTTTACAAAATACCCTTGATAAATGTATGAACCCATCCTCCCTTCAGCCATGGAATAAGTAATAAGGTAGACGAGACTCTGATGCATTTGGTGTACAGGTAGTCTGCACATCCCGGCATTGTTTCCAGTCATCTTAGACTTCTGCTTCAGGATAAATGCTGCTCAGGACTGTGTGAACCTTGTTACATTATAGACTTCCCGCAAAGGGTACTCATTGTCTCTCGAGACTGCAAGGAGATCTCTACTTGTAGCCGTAGAAAATTCATCGAGTTAAAAAATAATAATAAATAAGATAAGTGGTAAGTAAGTAGTTGCACTTCTCTAATATATTTATTTTTGTCGGTACCCATCACCCAACTGAAATTTTACCTTACAACATGGGTCACTAGTTACTTGCCCCCACGAGAATAAAGTGATGTAAACGAACCACCACATTCGTCTGACGTAGTTAAAGAACCACGAGATAAGACATTTATATCTGCACCCGACCGCGAATGAAGAGCAAAATTTAAACTGAAGCTTATGGGTGTAATTTAAAGAAAAAAGTTAAGTTCTTAATTTTTTTTTTATTCCTCGTTCTGAAATAATCCATGTATTAACGTTGAGTATTTAGTTCAACAAATTTTTTTCCAGGTGTTTGCTTCTTTTGCCTGTTCCACAAAACTTTATTTTGTCTTTCTTTTTTTACTTGCTAATATTCTGCTAGGTTTTAGAGGGGTCAATGCGTCGGGTGGAAAGTGAGAAAAAAGGAAAGGGTGGGGGTGGAGTCAACTAGCAAATGTAGATAAAAAAGAAAAGTATAGTCCCAACCAAACACACCAGTCTGACGTAGTTAAAGAACCACGATAAAAGACATTTATATCTGCCACCGACCGCAAATAAAAACCAAAATTTCAACTGAAGCTTATGGGTGTAATTTAAAGAAATAAGTAAGTTCTTAATTTTTTATTCCTGAACTGTCTCTGGCTTAAATTTTACTAATTCAAATCATGTTACTAAATTTACTTGTATTATCCTTGTGCTTTTTAATTTCATTTTTAGTTTCAATTTACCTATTTTTCTCCGTAGCTTTTATTGTATGAAGAGTTAACAAGTTTTTCTCAAGTGTTTCCCTACTGGCTGTCTATCTCTTATTTGTGCTAACTTGTGAGAGGAAAACATATCTTCAATTTCTGTTACCTCTAATAAGTATACAGTGAACTTATTTTATCTACATTAGTATATATATATATATATATATATATATATATATATATATATATATATATATATATATATATATATATATATGCGTGTGTGTGGGGGGTGTAAAACTTTTTTTACCTGCGGGGGCTCGGAAATATCCGACTAGTAGACGGGTGCAGGCTTTCCTCTCTCGGGGTGTTGGACTCGTAGACCTTCTCAGGTCATCCATCTAAGAGAAGGAAAACTCTGACAATAAAACCTTGCTACTGACCATTTACGTCTTGGCAGCAAACGGTTGGGGAGGGAGGCCTCCTTAGTCTTGATCGACAACCTTCCTAGAGCTGGAATCTCGAACAAAGTATCCGGTTTGCAAACCTATTGCTTGAGAATATGGGCTCTACCTATCGCCCGGCCTTTGCACTCCTTCTTTGTCTATTAGCCAGGCGTAGAGGTACAAGTACTGGGGCGCCTCTGAAGACGCCTGGTACTTGGCCTTATTCCCGAACTAGGGCAATGAACGCCGTCTCTCTTTCTCTCTATATCTGGGAAACTTGGGGAAAGTTTTTTGTCACTAAGTCCTACATAGCTAGTCTGGGTCGCTCTTGATTCCGACAGGTTGAGGATACAGATTGGACAGCTTGTCTGGTTGCTGTTTCCGACTGGTAATTATGAGCCCTAACTCTTAGGTTGAGCTAAGAACTACTGTTCAATCAACAGTTGCATAATATCGTGGGTAACTGTACGTGCCATGTCGCGCATGGAAAGGGACCCAACAGTTATCCCCGGTGGGCTTTCCCGAGGTCACAACCCCCATAGACCAAGTCACGACTAATGGACTGGTTATATGAGCTTATTGGCACCAAACAAGCACCCACTTTGTCCTCCCCACTCTAACTTAAAACAAACATGAATTTACAAAATAATAAAAAACAAACCTAGACCAGACAGCCAACAAAAAGCATATTTGCCTCCGCTATTGAGGCTCGCATTCACAAATATTCGGGGGCTTAGAACCAACATTAACGACGTAGAAACTTTTCTCTTGACAAACTCCCCGGATATCCTAGCTCTAAGTGAAACGAACCTTCAATCCTCAATTCCCTCTCACCACTTTGACATGACTGATTACCTTTTACTCTACCGTAAAGACTCTGACAAACATATACCTGGGCTAGGCATTTATGTTCGGAGCACCCTTCCCTTTGACTAGAGAACATCGGTTAGAATCAGATGACCAAGCCTACATATGCTTAGATTAACCTTACATCACAGAGTTAGGTACTTATATTTCTTATATCGTTGTCCTCCGACCTAGGACTGTCCACTTCTTGACTCTGTATCTGAAAGCTTAGTTAGAGCACTCTCACTCGACTCGAATGCCCAAATACATGTATTTGGGGATTTTAATGCACACCACCGTGACTGGTTGGGATTCTCCAGCGTTACTGATGCAGCTGGAAACTCTTCCTTTAATTTCTCCTCAGGTCACGACCTCTCACAGGCTGTCACTTTTTCGACCTGCCTTCCGGATCGCGCGGACCAGCAAGCCTCACTTCTCGACCTGTTCTTGACCTTACTACCTGAAGCTTGTGTGGCGAATGTCCATACCCCGCTCGGAAACTCTGATCACGTTGTGGTAATGATACTTATCACCTTAAAAACTCGTCCAAAAGCTGAAGAGCCGTTGCTTAAGACGACGAGAAACTATGAGCAGGCTGATTTTGAATCCCTCAGCGACGCCCCATAGGTATAAACTTCTCACTTTCTGCTCATATGTGTGCAAATGATCTAACCGAATGGGTCAAAGCAGGCATTGATGCTCATGTTCCTTCAGCAAACCCCACTCTCCTCTATGGTTCACCTCAGAATGTGCAGCTGCTATTGCTGAGAAACAGAAGGCATTCCGAAAATTCTGGTGTCATAAGTCAACTGCGAACAGTCCAAAATGTGTAGAGGCAAGAAATGATAGCAAAGTAGTGATAGATGACGCAACGTGAAGGTATACAGAGATAACCAAAAAACGCATTCAGTCACAGAAACTAGGTACTCGTGATTTCTAGAAAATTTACAATAGTGTGATGAACAATTGACAATTGACAATTCCCCCGCTATCAAATCACAACGATGTTGTTTGCATGGCAACTGATAAGACTAAACTACTTTCCCAGCGTTTCGCCTTAAACGCCACTCTGAACTCGGCAAACAACCTCCTCCTTAAATTCCCATTGCGGACTGAAGCCGCACTTGAGAATCTGATCATCACCCCGTCTCAAGTCAGAGACATGCAGAAATTTAAAACTAATGTAAACAGACATCTCGCTGCGCAGCTCCTAAATTAGGTTGACCCCCAAAAAAATCTTCACCCGTTTTTCTCAGTAGCCCCTTACGTCTACAGTGGTGGCCTGTATTGTTTGGGATGAACTATGTTAAAAATAAAGAGAAGCTCAGCAAAAAAGGGGCCCTCTCGATTTGGACAAAAAATTATTGCTTCAGTGGAGATGGGTGTCTCCTTCTCTAACCGAGGACAGAACAGATATTACACTTTGAATAATCATTTTTGAAAAGATAAGTTAACAACTTTTTTAAATTAGGGACACGACCATTTGACATGTTGTCTATTCTTTTATTAGCAAGATGTATTTTGACCCATCCGTTCAAGCACTGCTCATTTCATTCTCTCACCATTTTTCTATCACTTTCACTTCAGCAGTCACCACAAAACAACATTCACTCCATGGACTACCCTACTTAAAATATCCTCAATGCTTTAAAATTAATTTTATTTCCAAAACATATTTGCAATTTTATTGGACAAACTTGGGGAGTTGGACAACAAAAACGCCTAAAAAGAAAAGAAAACAAAAAAAAACAAATAAAATTAAGGACAAGTTAGTAAGACACTCCCAACCCTTTCTAAGGGTAAACCATCTTTTTTTTTTCAGTTTATTTAGAACCAAAAGCAAGCAGGTAATTATCTAAGTTAGAGTGGAACTTAAGTGGGAGCAAACAAATATAGACGAGATTAGGGGGTTAGGGGTTGGGGTTAGGGTTAGGGGGTTAGGGGTTAGGGCAATCAAGAAAAAAATAAAAGTTGGAAGTGGGCATGTCAGAGAATCTCTTACTTAAAAAATTAAAAGGGGGCAAAACTCACTTATTCAAAAGCTAAGAGGCTACCATAATTGGGTTGGCTTTCAAAAGGACACAGAAACACGTGTGCCATGCTTAGGCAGCGAACACGTACTTATATCTGAACTTTGATCCTAGCCTGAAGGCCAGTTAAGTCTTGTTGTACTAGTTTTCTTATCTTGTATAAGGGTGGAAAAATATGGGCTCTTTTTACTTTGCAAAGTAAGGGAGATAACATCTCAACTTTCTGGGTATTTCGCATTCTCCACCACTTGTTAGAATTAATAATTAAACCTAGGGACGCTAAGATAGGGACTTCATTGTTCATTATTTTTAGTACAAGCAAAAAAAGAAAACGCTTTAAATTTTTAATTTCGACTCGAGTTCATACATGATACACAATATATTCCTTAGTGGTACGAGGACTAATGAAATTTGATTTTGTTTATTCATGAATTCCCCAAAATATCAAATTCCAATGAAAGCCAATGAAATTGCATTTTTAGTGTTGTTTTTCTTTGTTTCTTCCAATGGAAAAGTTGTTTTCCTTTAACTAGCTCGTAAAATGTTTAATTTTTTTTCCCATTTCTATTTTAAAACAAATTAAAACATCTTTGTTGTTTTAATAGATAAAAGTCAATTGTTGGGAAAAAAAACTATTAGCGAAGCTAAATTGTTGGAAACATGTTTTTAAATAAGTTGAGATAAGTTATCTCCCTTACTTTGCCACCCTAAAGTAAAAATAAAGAGCCAAAATACACAGCATTTTAATTATTAAGGCATTTGATTAGAACGTGGAATAGATTAGGACGATAGTAGATATTTAGGTAAGTATGCAAGTTCTATTCGGCAATATGTAACACAAGGTCGGTTTATTGTTAGGAGAAAAACGGAACTCGGGGGCCGTTAATGCAAGGGGGATAATTAGGATTGACTAAGAAAATAAGCATATTTTCATGAGACAATTTGGGACACTGATATAATCAATCGAACCATAAAACAACGTTAAGAAAAAAAAGAGAGGGGGGGTATCCCCTCGTATAATTCTTGCCATCAGGGATCAATATGTGATTTGTTTTTTTCGTTTATTAACAAGTTTATTTAATTTGTGTAGTTGGTTAATTAACAGTGTTTCATTGCTACAGTTTATTTACTTGTTATTGTTTTGTGTACGTTTATTAACAAGTTTGATTAATTTTTTTTACTAAACATTGTTTCATTTTTAATTTTTTAATTAACATTGTTTCATTTTTAATTTTTTAATTAACTTGTTTCATTTTTGGGGGTATTTTTTTTTTTTTTGCATTTGACCCCGCGCTAAAACTGCCGCGGCATCGGTGCTTTCTGGATGATTACGTTAAACGCCAAACAGTGCCGAATGAAAAATCCGTAGACTTATCTGCGCCCCCCCCCCCCCAAAAAAAAAACAAACACACAAACAAGGCTGGATTCACAAGTGGGACAAAAAAGCAAAAGATTTTGTATGAAATAAATATTTTTTTAGCGAAGATTCAAGTAAATGTTTACATTAAAAAGTTATTTTTTTAACGTTTTTTTCTTATTATTAAACATAACATAACAAATAAATAACAGTGATTATAACAGTGAACGGGAATCTTTTACAATAGCCCTACAACTCGCGAGTCGGGTTCAAAAAAAGTTGTAGAACGTGGTCAAAAAAATGAATATGCAACAAATAAATGCGACGTACGTCGAGACTGGAGATTTTCCAAGTTATCTATTCCATTTGTTTGTATGTTTACGTAGGATAAATGGCTTTTTATTAGACATGAAAGAAAAAATTATTTTTCGGCAAAAAAAGTTTACTTAATAAAGATGGCGTCAACAGTTTTGTTCGCTTCGCGTTTTTGTTGTCACGTGGTGTGTTTTTTTTACCGGGACTCAATCAAAGCGGCGTTTTTTGTGTTTTTTTTTTGTTTTTGTTCTTTTGCTTGACTGAAATATGAAAAATTGGGGTTCGGTTTAGATTTAGAGTTTAGGGTTAGGTTTAGGGTTAGGGTTAGGGTTAGCTTTAGGTTTAGGGTTAGGTTTAGGGTTAGGTTTAGGGTTAGGGTTAGGGTTAGGTTTAGGTTTAGGTTTAGGGTTAGGGTTAGGTTTAGGGTAACGTTAGGTTTAGGGTTAGGTTTACGGTTAGCGTTAGAGTTAGGTTTAGGGTTACGGTATGGAATTTTTTACAGAAACAGGAAAAAAAAACATTACGGGGTGATGAATTAAAATAATATGTAAATAAAAACACAATGCCATGTAAATAAAAAGAAAATGATTTTATTTCTTTTGCTTAAAATGTAGTTTTGTTTTATTTTTTTGCTTGGCTGAAACATGAAAAGTTGCGCTTTGAATATGAGTCCCAGTAAAAAAAAACAACCACGATAGAATAAAACGAAACCGAGGCTGCAAATTGTCTAACGAGACACGACATTTTTTTTTCACTTAATGTACGCTAAAACTATCAATTTATAAAAAAAATAGCACTTTTAACGGATTATAATCATTAATAAATGTCACAGGTAACTTGGAAATTCTGTTTTATCGGCTACGGTAACTTTTATTTGTTGTATATTTGTTGTTTTTTTGCGTTTTCGTTTGAGTGCTATTGTAAAAGATACTCACAGTGAAAAGTTAATCAAGTGTAGCTTTACATTTTTTTACAAAATTTATTTCTTTTTTTACTTTTTTTACTGATTATTTTTGTTGATTTCGTTAAGGTTTAGGGTAGGGTTAGGAGTTAGGGTTAGGGCAGAGTTAGGGTTAGAGCATGGTTAGGAATTAGGGTTAGGGCTCGAAAAAGTACCACTCCTCCGTGGAAGCCAGCTTCTACATTTGGCGTTAAGGCATCGCTAAGAGTACTCATCGCTGGGTTTGGTTCGCTTAGCGATCTTGCATTTATATCCACATTTTTGGCCTTTTTCTTATTTTAGTAATCAATATATGGTCCTGAGAGAAATTTATCGTTCCTTAAGGAGTTTCAACAGCCAGTGATACCATATAAAAATCTATGTTGAAATCGTATTTCAATCAGTTTGCAAGTGCAGCGTGTCATTCGGTTTGAAAGTTTAGCTGTCGTCTGCTCATTCGCCTCGCTTCGGGGGTTTCCGTCGTTTAACGTAAACCGACGGAAAGCACCGACGCCGAGGGACTTTTAGCGCGGGTCCAACTGTAAAAAAAGTACCTATTTTTTTTTGTTTAATTAATTGATTATAATTGTTTAGGTCATTTGCATATAAATCTAATTATATTTTTTTTATTCTTAACATAATTTAATTTTTCGATTTATTATTTCAGGGTCCCAAATTGTCTCTTGAAAATAAGCTTATTTTCTTCGTCAATCCTAGTTATCCCCCTTGCATTAACGATCCCCCGACCACATAAGCGTCGATTTATGAATGTCAGGTGAACGGTGAGACAACACCGTGACGATTGGTAATGATGGTGGAAGTTTGGCAGAATTTGATTATTTAAGAGGACGGCTTAACAAGAATGTGTTTACATTGGACTTGAAAACGACAATGTTGTAGTCAGCTGGGAAGCAGCCTCGCGATATTGAGTTTCACAGGCGGGTCGTTTTAGAAAAGAAACTTTGCTCATGGAAGTTTCGTTTACTTTTAGGCACAGAAGGAGAAAGGGAAATTATTGACAGTGGTTGTAGCTAGACAAGTTTTTGTTGTAAATGTTTTACAGGGGATGTTACAAAAATAGTATGTAAGTCCCCCTCGGAATTCTTTCACAAGTGAGAGTACCTCGAACGACAGTCTACAGGCAATGCATCCACCGCCCTTTCCATTTTAAGGTAAATTAGTTGCTGGAAAAATGGTCCGTTGGGACCGAGCAGATGTAATACTTTGATCTTAGCCAAAGGTTCGTGACAAAAATATTAATTTATAGTTTAAAAATTAGCAATGATTCAAGGGGGATAACTCTTTTGTTATCTCCCTTAGATTACTGTACAGACGAAATATTCGAACCAAAGAATATATCTGTTATCATCCTTTTTTTTCCTATTTTTTTATAAGCATCTAATCATAAATGCGGTTAGAAATGTATGTATGTTTCTTGCTTTTACCTGATTTATACAATATTTCTTTGGTAAATTTGTAGATTAACACCTTCAGTTAAATAAAACACACACACACACGAGATTTTAACTTTTTTAGAAGATTACGTGTAAACACCCTGAAAAAACTTGGCAGATAGAAAAGAAAAGTTAAACAGCTGTTTGAGAATTTAGAATGGTAGCAGTTTCGTACATAAATTCAACGTAAAGTACCTCTCCCTTATTTCCGAGTGATTCTAACTTTTTAGAGTGATTAACTAATTGCAACGTAGTCGTCTTCAAATCCAATGTCAACATGAATTGCCTCATAAGTAATCAAACTTAGTTCATACCATTGATCGCTCCTGACCATTCAGCTAACAACTATTCCATTTCAATAAGTCTTATTCTCCAATGACTCTTTGCTTTGATAAGTTGTGACCTAATAGTAAAAAGAAAATTATTACAAAACTATAACTAATTGTGTTCACGTAATATTATTTTAATCTCTATTTATAAAATGATTGGGTGTTAATAGCTTCCAAAACTTTTACAGATTTTAATAAATGAGGATTTGCTAAAACATATTAAAGCTAATTTAAATGACTTTCTATTCGACAGTTTAAATGCTTCCAAATTCCTTTCACATTTCCAAAGGTAACGAAGTAATTAATTCTTTTTTCCCCAGCTGTTAACAAAATGTTAAAATGACTGCATTGTTTACAAAGATGCTGAAATGCATTGTGGTGGATTTAATTTGGCAATTAATTTTGTTATATGCTTCTCTACAAGTTATATTTGGTAATTTACGTTATTGCGTTTATTTATTTCAAGAAACAGTCGATTTAAAGTAATAAAAAAAGTAATTGTATTACCTGTGAACACACTGTAAAATGTTACGAAAACAAAACAACAAAAAAAACAATAAATTTAGACTTTAGAGTTGGGAATCAGTTCCACCTTTAAATTTTACGTAAAATTATTCCCCATTTCAGGTCCATTCTAGCATTTTCGGCCAGTTAACCAACATTTTTTTATATATGTGAGATACATTTTGTGCGGTTTTTTTTTCTTTCTGGGCGGGTCTACATTTTAAGCGATTACGTGTGGTTTTACGACCTTGCTATTCGGACATAGGGTTAGTGGTAAAACGACAGTTAATAAGGCATGTGCCCGAACGGGTACCCGACGGTGTCCAGGTTCTACGGAAGGGTGAAAGTTATAATGCTACTAAACCTTTTTTCTAGAATCGTTATCCAAATTTTAATGAAAATCCATTACAAGAAAAAATTGAAATCCAGAGAATCTTGCTTAATCCGTGTCTAATGACTACGGATCATATTCTTTTTGTATAAAAAAAATGTTCGAAGTTTGTTTGTTGTTTTGTGGTAAAAAGTTATTTGTGTTTAATAAAAATTCTAAAACAGTTCAAATATTTTTTGTGCTAGAAAAAAGACAATGATTAAAACATTAAATTAAAGTTACATTTTGAACACTTCAAAAGGAATTTTATTTCAAGACAAGAAATATAATTTAAACAATTCGAAATATTTAAATATTTATTTCCAAATAGTTTTTCGCTTTTATTACACTTACAAAATTCATTATTTATTGATTTATTGATTTATTGTTTTCATTCTTTTAAATTATTTATCGTTTGTCCCTTAATTTGTTTGTGTATTTAATTACTGTATTTTTGTTCACTAAATTCCTAATTTTTGTTTGAGTATTTAATTACTGTATTTTTGTTCACTAAATTCCTAATTTTTGTTTGAGTATTTAATTACTGTATTTTTGTTCACTAAATTCCTAATTTTTGTTTGAGTATTTAATTACTGTATTTTTGTTCACTAAATTCCTAATTTTTATTTGTGTATGTAATTACTGTATTTTTGTTCACTAAATTCCTAATTTTTGTTTGTGTATTTAATTACTGTATTTTTGTTCACTAAATTCCTAATTTTTGTTTGAGTATTTAATTACTGTATTTTTGTTCACTAAATTCCTAATTTTTGTTTGAGTATTTAATTACTGTATTTTTGTTCACTAAATTCCTAATTTTTGTTTGAGTATTTAATTACTGTATTTTTGTTCACTAAATTCCTAATTTTTGTTTGAGTATTTAATTACTGTATTTTTGTTCACTAAATTCCTAATTTTTATTTGTGTATGTAATTACTGTATTTTTGTTCACTAAATTCCTAATTTTTGTTTGTGTATTTAATTACTGTATTTTTGTTCACTAAATTCCTAATTTTTGTTTGTGTATTTAATTACTGTATTTGTGTTCACTAAATTCCTAATTTTTATTTGTGTATTTAATTACTGTATTTTTGTTCACTAAATTCCTAATTTTTGTTTGTGTATTGAATTATTGTATTTTTGTTCACTAAATTCATAATTTTTATTTGTGTATTTAATTACTGTATTTTTGTTCACTAAATTCCTAATTTTTGTTTGTGTATTTAATTACTGTATTTTTGTTCACTAAATTCCTAATTTTTGTTTGTGTATTGAATTATTGTATTTTTGTTCACTAAATTCATAATTTTTATTTGTGTATTTAATTACTGTATTTTTGTTCACTAAATTCCTAATTTTTGTTTGTGTATTGAATTATTGTATTTTTGTTCACTAAATTCATAATTTTTATTTGTGTATTTAATTACTGTATTTTTGTTCACTAAATTCCAAATTTTTGTTTGTGTATTTAATTACTGTATTTTTGTTCACTAAATTCCTAATTTTTGTTTGTGTATTTAAGTACTATATTTTTGTTCACTAAATTCATAATTACAGTTCCTTGGCCTTATAAATTTGAATAGTATTTTTTATATTTTTTCACAAATAAATAATTTAAAGTTTAATTTCTGTTTTAATACTACGTGCTGTATTTTTTTGTCCTCGGTCAGTGAGTGAGAAATACTTCTAGACTGAGACAATTTTAATTTTTGTCCCAATTCAGTGGCACCCTTTTTTTGGAGCTGGACTTCTCCACATTAAAAATGGACTTTGTATCTAACTCTGCTCTCGCGAAGAGGCAAGTAAATAGGAACACACGTAATTACATACACCATAACCAACAATATTTTCTACAAAACAAATAGTTTAAGTTTGTAACTTAAAAAAAACTATAATCGGTTTTGCTTGACTTTGCATGTTTATTATTTATTTTAATAGCTTCTGTAAAGAAAATTTTTTCAGATTGTTCACAATCAAAATAATAAAAAATGTTAGTTTTTAAAATCCATAAGAACACAATGTTTATTTACTTTAATGCAGCAACAACACATAATTTAACTTGTCTTTTATTAATATTGAATAAGTTCAGTTTCTGTATAAATCAAATCGTGTTCCTTTCTCTTTTTATTGTAATGTTTAACGTTTTCTAATACTTTTTACCAAAAGCTACCATTCATTATCGACAGTCTGACTTTTCACATGTTTCGCTCGCATCAAAATGTATGACTTCATTTTCAATCAAACGGGTCTTCTTAACAAAGGTCGGGCACAACCCACTCTCTCTACCTGGTGAGTGGTGATTAATCAGGGGCACAATTAGTGCCACCTGACAGAAACCTACAAAATTGCAGGTATTATATCATTTATTTTTACTTTATAATTAGGGTTTATTTTACGGTAAAAAAAATTGGCATTGTAATTCGTAAAGGATCAAAACAAATGCTCATGTGATCCAATGAAAGATGGATCTGGCAGCAGTCACAGATATATTTATAAAGTCCAATACTGAAATCGTGATAGGGTCTCTGGCAGAGTGATAATAGCTTCGTGGTTAGGGTCGAAATATTTATCTATCACGGGGCGCTGTTGACGCATGCCACGCTACTATATATATATATGTATGTATAACCACACCCATTGGACTAATTGTTATGAGATTTGGGACAGGGGTTCAATGTATTGCTACAAGTAACAAAGAATGCTCGCTGATAAAACCGGTGGCCTTTCTGGTATCTGAGTGACAGTAAGTCTCCATAGATTTCTAATCGTCTCGTTCCTGTCCACCACGATTGCAGCTACGCGTTACTCATGGTTATCGTTGTTAACAGCAATGGTTTTCACTTGACTCGAAGTGGCACAACTAATTCTTTTTATTATTATTATTTGTAAATGTAAAACAAAGAGGGAAAATGGTCTCGCGACTGAAGCTCTGTTACTTGGTATACTTTTCTTCAACAACACCGTTTTTAATACTGATCTAGGAAACAATGTGCTCGCTACTGGAACTTTGTTACGTGGTATACTTTTCTCCAACAACACCGTGTTTAATACTGATCTAGGAAACAATGTGCTCGCTACTGGAACTTTGTTACGTGGTATACTTTTCTCCAACAACACCGTTTTTTAATACTGATCTAGGAAACAATGTGCTCGCTACTGGAACTTTGTTACGTGGTATACTTTTCTCCAACAATATTGTTTTCAATACTGATTGTTCATGGATGGTAAAGCACGCGGTTAACACGTGGTCGATACGTATAAATACTCTTGTTTCAACGTGTACATCGGAACTTTACACGCTAGGTAAAGACGGGCTCTTTTACTGGCGGTGGTAAGGTAAATCAAGACTATTTCCAGGGCTCGGTTCTGGCCCATAACGTTCGCCACATTATTATGTATTACTTACAAGGAGTTCCCACGGATTCATTACTAGTGATCGCTCACTAGAAAAAAAACAGGTGGTGTTTCCAAGAGTCTGAGTGATAACAGGTTTCCCTAGATTTCCAGTATTTCTTTATGTTTTTCATTTTCAAAACAAAATAGGTTTTCTTTACTGCTTATAGGCTACATCATCGATAAGCAATGATTGGAATCGCGAATTTGACTTCACATGGAAACTTATAAAATATGAATGCTGCCATGGAAACCCTTGCGGAATTTAACCCTTACCGAAACTAATTTGAATTTTCTGTTCATATATCGATTTTGGTATAAGCAAAACAAACAATCTTTCTCTCATACATACACTTAGAATATCGTTCTCGGTATTGGTATAAGCAATAAATATAGCATTAGTTTTAAATGTTAATGTTTTCTTCTTTCTTTTGAAGGTATGCTACGGTTTCGGTGGTACCCCCTTAAATGGTAAAGTTAACAAAAAAATAATACTGTGCCCACATTACTCACCCTGTTACCTAGAATACATATTCCATGATTCATGAGTTCAATAGTTTAGGATTTTATCAGGCACATACGTATTGACTCTTATGACTAAAAATGTATTACTAATATAACTTCAAATTTGATGTAGAGCAATTCTTTTCTCTGTAATTTGTTTTAATCTAACTTATTTTAAAAGTTTTTTTTAGTGCGGGGGCGAGTTTGAGTGGGCGCACTCTATAAATGGTAAAGTTAAAAAATAAAATAATATGTCTAACTCATCGGGTTACCAAGAATATATATTCGAAAATTTATAATGATTGGTTCATTAGTTTAATAGTTTATCCTGTACCACGAAATATATTACATAGCTTTATATGTATGACACCCTAAACGTTAGAATTAAAAAGAACAACATAATGTGCCCGTGTCACTCACCATGTTGCCTAAAATATATATTCCAAAATTCATAATGATGCGTTCATTAGTTTAAGACATTATTTTGTACATATAAATGTATATATGTAGAAATATATACACAGGTGTGTGTGTGCTAGAACCTTTTCACCACAAACGCTACGCAATCATGTACAATGTAGAAAATATGCAAGAATAGAAATTTGCGTAATAGTTAAATGAAACCAATCATCCAATAAGAAAACAGAAAAATGAATAGTGAATTAATGAGAGTTTGTTTTTTGAA
>OY744526.1:44386816-44439316 GCA_963556195.1 Sepiola atlantica | reverse complement strand
GTTATGCTTTACAACAATTAGAGCTCAATCGAACATCTTCCATTGAAATAACGATAGCATAGAAAGAGATTTTAGTAATGTCTCTTCTTTAAGGAAGGGGTGTAAGAGAGAGAGAGAAGAGATCATATCCCACTAAAGTCGATTTTCTAAAGTTCTCACGAATAACTTTGTCTGTTTTACATTTCTTATTGAAGTTCCTCTAAAATTACATTTGAAAGTCATGACTTAGAAATATGAATATTCAGTGTTAAAGCCTGTCTCCTCGTTTAGGACGATCGTCGCTTCTTTGGAATCTGCTAATAACAACGCTGACAATAATTATAATGTTATACAATTGTGAAGGAAGAAAATAGATCAAAACATGCATATTATAAAAATGGAAGAATGATTGAGAATAAATGTGCCATCATTTAGCAAGTGCTAAATACGCCAACAGGTGGTTGTGAATAAAAGATTGAGTAAAACAGAATTAAAGAACAGCTCTGATCCCCACTTGGCCCAAATTAAAATAAATGGTTCTTGGCTTGGGAAATCCCCCTCCTTTGACAAGCTTCTGTGACTGACATTCATTCCATATCTGTTGTCAAGGTCGCTAAAAAATTGTTAGATCATTCTACCGCTTCAGAAGAGCCGAATACATCCTAAGATGGAATACTGTTACCACATCTGGGGAGCAGCTGCTCAGAGCACCCTTTCTTGCCTTGACAGGGTATAAAACCGATTTCGAAATCTAATGGGCGATGTTCTATTCTCCTCCGTACTACCTATTTCTTACAAAAGAGAGGTTGCTAGTCTTTCTCTACTCTATCGTTATTTTCATGGCAGGTGCTCGATTTTTCCTCACATAACACTCATTAATCCTTATACTCAATTGGCCTTTAGGCCTTGATAAGTGGTGACTATTTAGTAAAAAAATTATATATGTATAATTTTACAACTATATGAAATTTATTTTGAGTGATTAGTTATTCGTTTTAGAAACGTTTTTTAAGAAGACGTATGTATGTTTTTATGTTTTTCAGCCTGGATGCGAGTGTGTGTGAGTAATAGGCCGTGTGGTATTGTGTATGTATGGGCATACCTTTGTTTTATCAATGTGTGTATATATAAGAACTTGTATGAGTGAGTAGTCATTTGCTTATATGACCGTTGTCAATGTGTGAATATGTTTGCCGTTTGTTATTGTTGGAAAATGTGAGCGTTGGTCCAAGAAAATGTATGCGGGAGTTGGTTATTCATTTTGCCCGAAGTTAAGTAATCTTTTTGCCTCCTTTGGCCTTTGGATAGAAAGAGAAGGAGAGGCGTAAGCTCGTTCTGCGTTCTAGTCTTCTTTCAGGCTAAGTCGCCCTGGGATTTGGGTCGCCTGTTTTAATTTGATTTGAATTTTCACTCTTGATCTATAAAAATTTCGTTTCAAACAAGGGAGAATCATTTTCATTGGTTGAAAATGATTAGTTTTGCACCTGTATTTGAAGTCTTTACTTTCTTGGGCGGTGAAAAAGAAAAGGGTAACTAAATGATCGAAGTAAAGACAGAGTGTAACTATACAAGCCAATAAACTTTTACCATTCGTTTGCATCGCATCTCCACCTCAGCTGTTTTGAGATGAATCCACTCAGCCGCAATTTTTAGTGCGTAAAATCCTCTGGTGAAAATACAGCGTGTCCCATAATTTTCCAATGCAACAGCGTATCTTTTCATATTTCAGAAACCCTAGAAAATGCAAATTGAGAGAGAAAGCAAACATTTCAAGCTAAATACTGTTTACCGATGAAGCAATTTCTTACGTCAATTGAGATACTAATAAGTTGTGATTGTATTTTCCAATGGGGTCAGATAAAAATATGCTAACAATAATGCACAATGGCAGCAAACAGTCTAAACTTCAGCAATCAGGGTCGCAAATCCAACTTTCCACTAACGTATTATCACCCTTCAAAACAAAAATCGCACTCACTTTTCTTTCTAAGACGAGACTTTCTATTAGTCACGATACTCAGTGAGGATAAGAAAACTGTACTTCTTCAGATTAGGACCCGAGCTAACTTTGATCCTAACCGTGACCCTAGCCCTAACTCTGACCCGAAACCTAACCCGAACCTTGACCCTGGCCCTAACCCTTGCTCAAACGACGGGGTCAAAGTTAGCATGGATTCTATCTGGATAAGCATTTACGAAAGTAACATATCAAACGATACTTATATTAGCACGTATCTTGAACTTATTTTATTTAGATAAACTCAGATTAAGACTTAGAAGTACTACGGTATTTTCTATGAATCAAAAATTGACCAGTCTTCTCGGAGGATCCCACAGCCAGGACGCATGCTGTTGAATAAAATGATTTTGTTTCCAAGGTGGCTTCCAAACTAAATACTTCCATTAAAGAGAAGAGTAAAGACCCAGAGTTTCGTTGCAGATTACTTGCTAGATATTAAGGTAAAAGAGCAAACGACCTGCCTCTGGATGGTTCTGTAATCAGAACATCTGAAGAAGTGAATACAGAGTTACAGCTATGAAGAAATTGTGTGTTTTAGAACCTGTAAGGATCTAAAATATATGATTTCTAAGTACAATTCGATAGATTTTGCTTTCTCCTCAACCAGACGATAATATTGAGGAAGGAATTATGATGAGGAATTTATGGTATCCGTTCTCCGTTCGAACTATATTAAGCCGTAATAGAAGATTCATCTGACTATAAAGATGGATTAACAGACGACTACGAAGTTTTACATAGAAATATTTTTTTATTTGGGCTGAAAAAGAAATTAAAACTGGTAAGAGTCAATCTTTATAAAAGGTACGATGCAGCTTCGTTAGCGATTTGGGGAAACCAATAGGATACGTCTTGTCTAGGCGGTGTATTTGCTCCAACTAGGTAGAGCTGAAAAACGAAATCGCGTGTGTGCTGTTAGAAGTAGTCTGACGATTCTTGTGTTTCTGTGCAGGAGCTTCTGATTGGCTGGTGTGCCAATCACTGCAGTGATCAACCTGTTGATTTACAGCAAAATAAAATGGTACATAAAAAATGTGACTTATACAGAATTTTAACTGCTCGCAGTAAATATCCTAAGCAGGGTATACACTATAGATTAGCTAACAAATATTCGTGCTCTGATTACTTGTGCCTTTGAAAGTTGGACTCAGGTGTTAATCCTTCTGTTTAGGCAAATTGATTACAGTTCTTTGGCTACTTCTCATCTTAGCACGTCGGGCTCAGTAGCAGGTCAACAAGATGTGTAAACGCTATCGCTGTTATTCCTATCTTGGGTGAATGTGACGAGCAGACTTATTCTGATCTCAGTCTCCACGAGACGTAGTTGTTATTTAAAGGAGATTACCTTTAAGAATAACGTCAGGGAAAATGGACTATTACATACGTCAGCCTTAAGCCCAAAATTATTTTCAGAAAATTTTTTCAGTATTTGGCACATTAGGGCTGAAAATTTGAAATATTCGAAAAAGAACAAGCATACAAGAGTAACTATGTAGAAGATATAAAAAAGAAAATTGGAAGGCATCTACGAAAGACAGATATATTAGTTAATCAAAGATAGTAATGTGAAAATTTCTAGTCTTAAGCAAAGTTGGAGAACACAAAGTCAGTTACAATGGTGATAGAAAGAAGTAGAGAGTATTAGAAATTTGGCTGAACTTCCTGTCACTCAGAATCCAGCGAACACCTACAGTGAAAGATCGTTAACAGAGTAGGTCCAGCACTGTCTGCCAAGCTCCAGCCCTTGCTGCCTCGCTACAATGTTGCACCTCTGTGTTATTTTTTTACAAGTACTTCCACAAAATGTCCTCCGATTAACTTATTGCACTTGTACCCCCTCAATGAAAATACTACTCGATATACCCGACTAGCAGCAGAATCCCACCCCTTTCATTGTAGAGATGACGGAAATTTTTCTACTCATAGCTTCTTTCCTCGGATCGCTTGTGTTTGGAATTACTCTTCTGCTCCCTATTCCCCCTACGGTACCAACATGCAACACTTAAAATGTAATATGAACAAAAATGTTACTTCTTAACTATCCACACAGGCTGTCCCTATAAATCCGACCCCTATCACAGTAGCCCCTTAAGCATTCAGTGGCAATATGCAATTTAAAAAATAACAAAGACCAAAAGAGCTCCTAGTGAGTAAGAAATAAGAAATGGCTAGCGGTAACCCGTGGAAATTCCACGGTGCTTTATACATTAATCTCTATGATTTGCTGTTACTTATTTAATATGCCTTTTAAAATAATGTATGTAAGGGTCAATACTATTGATCAAAAAATATCCTTTCTTCTTCGGTAAAAAATAATGTTCATTGTCAACTAAATATTCTTCACATCAATAAAATGAATGTCAAATTTGGAAATTGTTCTGTTTTATGTGACGGGACGACGTAATTTAATTTTGGAATAATTCATTTTAAAATGAGTAAAGTCGGAATTATTTACCTTAGAGACATCAGATTATTCACAAGTCACAATCGTCACCATTTTTTAATACGTGTGAAAGCGATAATGTACGTACGAACATGAAATGCCGTAGCGATTATCAGTTTGGCAATTTTAAAGCCAATTTTCCCAAATTTATTTAGTTTAATGTTGTTGTTTTTTGTTTTTCTTATCCAAACAAAAATGTGGCACTGTGTAATTTCTTGCTTCATTTTCTTTTGTTTTGACATAGCTTTTGCCGTGAAACAACGGACGAATTATTTGCTTACAACATATTTTTTCCTGACAAAAAAAACGGAAATGCTTAATTTAACTAGACGTCTACATTAAAGTGTATAAAAGCGTGGGGAACCAATCAGGAGCAGTTAAAATCTCGCCCGTCTCCTGCACCCCGTTAATTCGTCACTGATGACAACCCTTTTTTGTGGTATTTTATGCCGGAACCGGATCATTAAATAATTATTTTATTTTATTAATTTGCAAGTGCTATAATCTGCTTTCTGTAAAAAAAAAAACTATGATAGTACTTTTTTATCTTTCTGAAAACATTTGTATGTTTTGTTTGTTACCTCAGCCAAAGAGGTTACGTTTTTGCTCGAGTTTGTTTGTTTTTTGTTTGTGTACAGCGCTTGACCAATCGTCACCAAATTTGGTCCGAATATCAGGCATAGTCTAACTTAAAACTAATTTTATTTTGGGATATCTAGGTTGAAGTCAAGGTCACGGAAAAAGTGAAGTTACACTTTTGGATTTAACTTCGGTTCTGTTCATCGTAAAGACTTTCTACTTGGCCGATATTGTAGCCAATGAAGTCCCGTATGTGATATTATGTTGACCTTTACCTTTTCCCTTGTCGAAATTTTGAGAAGATCTTTCCAAATTATATGCATTAATCTGATACTCTTTGATAACAGTAACCAGTCTGATCAGATAAATAGTTTTTGAGTTATCAAAGTTTCCATGACATAACTTCGGCAATACTTCATACAATATGGCGAAGTAAGGCTCAGATAATACGTTGTCATGTGGGTATGCAGTCTCACGATTGGATTCTGTTCTTGTGTATAATATAATTTCATTTCTATTATTGGCTTCCGTCAGTCTCAGAAGACTATGGAATAGTGCACAGAGCTCAAAGCCCGGGTAAGTACAGAGAGTAAGCTATTACCTCTGTAGTCGACCTCCTCTCTACGTCGTTGGAATGTGCTATTATAACGGCAAACAACGATACACGTGGTTTCAGTGCCGTCGCAGGACAAGCCAGAACGTTGCTCCATATAGCCTTGGGTTTTTTTCTTAGGGTTGAATCTTGAAGATTTTCCTATATTGGAGTATCATCGTATTGACTATTATGTGTGGAGCGAAAAAAAGCACCAACCGTACCGTCTGCAACACCAACTACAAACTGACTGTCAAGAATAAACTGGTGTTCGGGCGCGTCTCGAGGGACACTGTGAAGTCCGTGTGCTCCACCTCCTAGTCCCGCCAGAGTCCGTGGAGGTTACTCATCGTAGCTGTATTCGGCAAAAGATCCTCTAAGAGATACACTTTAAATGTTTAGAATACATCAATTATTGGCCAAGATATGACGTTTTTACTTTACTTTCCAAAAAGTGTTAAATTTGTATCGGACACCCTGTAGGGATTTCATCAGTATCGTTTTCACAACAAAATGAATCGACGCAATAAAGATTTGAGAACTGAAATTAAATTTCAAAAATGTTTTAAATTGGCGTTGAGGTTTGACCTGTTGTTATTTTTTTGTCCTTTTGTATATTATCAAAATACTAGCGGTACGCGTGCAAATTCCACGGTGCTTTCTACATCAATCTGTATAACTTCCTGTCAATAATAATACTCCTTTTGAAATAATAAATGTGTGTTAGGATGAATACTATTAAGAAAAGATGACTCTTAATCTCTTCCGTAAAAATAATTGTCATTGTCAGCAAAATACACTTTGATGAATTAAACGAATATATATCTATATTTCTTTAGTTAAAATTGTAGCGATTTACTTATTTCAAAAACAATAAATTTGCTCTGTCTTTTCACAGGGAAAAAAACAATTGCCAGCTAAATATTCTTCGGATCAAAAAAACGAATGTCACTTTTTAACATGTATTTATTTAAAGTTGTACTGTTTTATTCGACAGGGCGATATTATTTGATTTTGGAACAATTCATTTTTAAATTGATAAAGTCGGATTTGTGTTTTAACCTTAGCAACAACAGATTGATTACTTTCGATGCGAAAAAGGTGATAACGTACGTACGTACGAATATAAAGTGTTGTAGTTTATATATACAAAGCACCATTTGTCTGTAAAAACTGATATTTTGTAACAGCATAATTTTAAGTGGACATAACATCCATGTCACTTGAAGGCTACCATCGAAATCGGGCGTGGCTAAAGGTGTTCACCAGAATTGCGTGACCTTATGTTGACAACTGTACAATTGTTATGCAACCGCCATCTCTTAAACTTAGGAGATTTGTTTAGTGTCAGATAATAGAGAAACTGAGTTAGTCATGTTTTAATACTTTAATCAGAAAAATGTCATTAAATATATTTGAAGAAAATTTTGACGTTCAATGAAAAATGGATTGATGAAAGAATTTACTATTTTGACATTGGAAACTGCAGTAAAAATTTAAACTTAAAAAACCCATGTTTGAATTTTAAGATGAAGTAAATATTTATAATTAAAATATGAAAATTATTTTTGCTTTTTACTTAAAATTTCAATTTTTGTTTCCATTTAATTCAAATTAACAAACACTTTGGAGTGGTGTTGCAATCTTGTGTGAGTACTGACACCAAAAGTCAGTGGTGAGTACTGACAGCAAAAGTCAATAGAGAGTACTGATACCAAAAGTCAATGGTGCGTACTGATACCAAAAGTCAATGGTGAGTACTGATACCAAAAGTCAATGGTGAATACTGATACCAAAAGTCAATGGTGAGTACTGATACCTAAAGTCAATGGTGAGTACTGATACCAAAAGTCAATGGTGAGTACTGATACCAAAAGTTAATTGTGAGTACTGACACCAAAAGTCAATGGTGAGTACTGATACCAGAAGTTAATTGTGAGTACTGATACTAAAAGTCAATGGTGAGTACTGATACCAAAAGTCAATGGTGAGTACTGACACCAAAAGTCAATTGTGAGTACTGATACTAAAAGTCAATGGTGAGTACTGATACCAAAAGTCAATGGTGAGTACTGATACCAAAAGTCAATGGTGAGTACTGATACCAAAAGTCAATGGTGAGTACTGACACCAAAAGTCAATGGTGAGTACTGACATCAAAAGTCAATGGTGAGTACTGACATCTAAAGTCAATGGTGAGTACTGATACCAAACGTCAATGGTGAGTACTGACATCAAAAGTCAATGGTGAGTACTGACATCTAAAGTCAATGGTGAGTACTGATACCAAACGTCGATGGTGAGTACTGACATCAAAAGTCAATGGTGAGTACTGACATCTAAAGTCAATGGTGAGTACTGATACCAAACGTCAATGGTGAGTACTGACATCAAAAGTCAATGGTGAGTACTGACATCTAAAGTCAATGGTGAGTACTGATACCAAAAGTCAATGGTGAGTACTGACATCAAAATTCAATGGTGAGTACTGACATCTAAAGTCAATGGTGAGTACTGATACCAAACGTCGATGGTGAGTACTGATACTAAAAGTCAATGGTGAGTACTGACACCAAAAGTCAATGGTGAGTACTGACACCAAAAGTCAATAGTGAGTACTAACACCAAAAGTCAATGGTGAATACTGACATCAAAAGTCAATTGTGAGTACTGACATCTAAAGTCAATGGTGAGTACTGACACCAAAAGTCAATGGTTGGTACTGATACCAAAAGTCAATGGTGAGTACTGACATCAAAAGTCAATGGTGAGTACTGACACCAAAAGTCAATAGTGAGTACTAACACCAAAAGTCAATGGTGAGTACTGACATCAAAAGTCAAGTGTGAGTAGTGACATAAAAAGTCAATGGTGAGTGCTGACATCAAAAGTTAATGGTGAATACTGACACCAAAAGTCAACAGTGAGTACGTACACAAAAAGTCAATGGTGAGTACTGATACCAAAAGTCAATGGTGAGTACTGATACCAAAAGTCAATGGTGAGTACTGATACCAAAAGTCAATGGTGAGTACTGATACCAAAAGTCAATGGTGAGTACTGATACCAAAAGTCAATGGTGAGTACTGATACTAAAAGTCAATGGTGAGTACTGACATCGAAACAAGATTTCTAACTTGCATTAATGTTTTAGTAATTAATTTTAAGGATTGTCTTATAAGAAGCACTAAAAATATTAGTGCCTGCAACATTTTGGTATTAATGTAAATATCTTCGAAAATACAAGGGCTGAGATTATGAAACTTACTGCATCGATTTCTACTCTAGATCTGAATATGTGACTAAAATGTGGATCGAAAATACTCCAAAATGTTGACGTCATATATTTTGCAAACTTTGTAATTAAAATAAAAAGGCAGATATTCTGAAATATGTTGTAACGATTGCTAATTTAGTCTACCCTAGTTGTCACTTTTTAATTTAGGTTAGCAAAGTAGGAGAGATAACTTATCTCAGCAACTTAATTTTTAATTTTCGCAACAATTAATTTTAACAAAGATATGTTAAGATGAAAAGAAACAACAAAATAAAAGAAATTATTTTGTTGTTTCATTGTTTCTTAACATTTTTTATTTTGTTGTTTCTTTTTATCTTAATTCAAACAATATTAATTAACAATAACCGAAAAAATATCTTTATAAAACAATGTTAAACAAAATGAAAATCATTGTTTATTCTAACAGAAAATTTGTTTATCTTCATCTAGCCAATAAGAAATGCCTGGTTTAATTTCATTTCCAAAAAATTTTTTAAATTCTTTGTTGTTTTTGTAAATAAAAATCAATTGTTGGAAAAAATCTTTTATTAAGGTAAATTTTGACAAAAATTTACAAATAAGTTGAGATAAAAAAAATAAACGATATATCTTTGTTGAAATCACTTGTTGAAAATACATCTAAAAATAAGTTCACATAAGTTATCTCCCTTTCTTTGTTTACCTGAAGTCTTTTGAAGAACGCCCACATAAAACGAGAATCCTATTATTATTTTTAACTAATCAATTCTTGATGTGAATATTTCGATAGTTATATATTTTTTAACCTTAGGGAATTTCTATCACAAACAGACACGTGCTGTTTGTCTTTAAACATTTACACTTTTACTTATTACATTTTATCAGCCTGTTCATGAGACTATGGAAGGATAAATGCTCACTATTTTTTTACGTTTGGGTGCACAAAGCAGCGTAAATAAAATTCACGAAACGACTTATTACACCTGACACCAACCACACGTATATTTTTTTGTAAGATGGATAAATAATCCATCTATACTATTTCTATGTTTAAAGGAAGATCATTCTTTTGTACCCTAAAATTATCTCCTTTGTCAAGAGACATTTTTAAAGACATTTTGAAGCAGGATTTAATTATCTATCCTTGGTGAAGGAAATTGAAGCAGAATTCATCTGCCCTTGACATATAACATGAGTATAGCAAAGACCTACATATAAAACTTTAGCGACATCAGACATACATTTAAAACTTGAATTTCATCAGTTTGTAGACTGTGTGATTCCCTGTTCCATCAGTAGTAACAATAATAATAACAACAACAACAACAACAATCACAGGGAAGCGATCTCTGCATCCTTCGATGTTTGCTTGATTTAAATGCTTTGTATAGATTGAATTAAAATACTCAATCTTGATTGGTTGTCTATATCGGACATAAGTCAATCAGAAACAATCTCTCTGAGAGCCGAGCACCTCTTCACATAATCTATATAAACAACCACTTACGCATATAGTCAAAGAGCCAGCGAGAAGGCCTACTTGCCAAACAAATTCTTGTCACTCAGAATGACTACCACACTTCTTTACATTCAAACGAACGCCTCCGTAGCCTCTGACTACGGCCATCATCGGCACGTAAAACTAACTTCTAAAGATGGCGATATCTTTGTACATGGACTCACACCTAAATATAACGACACTTTATCAATCATGGATTTACTTACTTCCAAACAATAAAAAGCTTAAGAACTCACCTAATACTCCAACCTGAGTACAACGGTCATAAGAACATTTTCCTCGTCCAGAACTTATTGATTCATAATAACATTTTTCTAGACTTGATTTTTGGACTTTTATCATAACACTTTCTCTGTCAAGACACATGAACATTAATTAACTTCTTTCTTAAACCCTTTTCTTTTGGTTGTTGAATAAAACGTGGAATAAATTTGCTAAATTATGTTAAAATATACTTTTTCGTTGATTAACTTTAGACCAAATGTCTTATTTCTCCAAGACTATTTGATCATTTTTAAGAGCTGAAGTCTCAAACAAAATATCCAAATTACAAACCTAAAATTACTTAAGAAGTAGAGGGCCTATGTCTATAGTCTGGCCTTTGCACATCTTTCTCTATTAGCCAGGTGCAAGGGTGCAAGCGCAGGGACAATTCAAAGACACCCAGTGATTAGCCTTGTTTCCTGACTATGACAATGAACGGCATCTCTATTTCTCTCTATCAGGGTAACTTGGCGAAATTGTTTGTCACTAAATCTCCCATGACTAGTCTGGGTTGCCTTTGTTTCGACAGGAGAAGGGTAGAGGTTAGACAGCTTTTCTGTCTGCTGTTTCCGACTGGTAATGCAGAAGTCCAAACTCTTAGGTAGCGATAAGAACGGCTGCTCCATCAACAGTTGTATAATATCGTGGGTAACTGTACGTGTCATGTCGCGCATGGAAAGGGACCCTACAGTTAGCTCTGAAGGGCTTTCCTGAGGCCACACTCCCATAGATCATGTCTCGACTAATGGTCTGGATGTGTGAGATTATTGGCACCAAACAAGCACCCACTTTGCCATCCCCACTCTACATAAAACCAAAATGACCTACAAACCTTTATCCTAATAAACTCCACGGATATCCTAGCACTAAGTGAAAACCCCTACAATCCTCAATATCCTCACACCATTTGGACATGGCGGAATACCTCCCACTCTACCGTAAAGACTCTAACAAACATATTCACGGGCTAGGAGTTCGGAACACCTTCTTATTGACTATAGAACATAGGATAGAATCAGATGATAAAGCCTACATAGGCTTTAGATTAACCTTACAGAACAGTGTTAGTTACTTATATTTCTTATACTATGTTCCTCTGACCCAGGACTGTACCCTGCTTAACTCTGTCTCTGAAAGCATAGATACAGTACTCTCACTTGACTCAAGTTCCCAAATGCATGTATTTGGGGATTTTGATGCACTGTGACTCGTGTGACAAATGAGGAAACCGAATGGGTCAAAACAGGCATTGAAGCTCATATTCACATGAGAAAATTCTACAGCAAGCCCCACTCTACACAATTCTTCACCTCGAAATGTGCAACTGCTATTGCTCAGAGGCAGCAAGCATTCCGATACCTCAGCCGCCATAAGTCAACTACCAATATGCAGAAATTTATAGCGTCAAGAAAAAATTGTAAGACTGTGATATGTGAAGCAAAGAGAAGGCATACAGACGTGACCAGAAAACGTATTCAGTCGCAGCAATTATATACTCGGGATTTCTGGAAAATCTTCAATAGTGTGGTGAACAATGCCCAGTGTTTTGCCTTAAGCTCTACTTTGGACTCCGCAAACCACTTCCTTTCCAAATGTCCCATTGCTGACTGAGGAGCTAATCACCACCCCATCTAATCTCCGAGACATAAAAAACCTTGACACCTCTTAAGCGTGTGGGGCTGATCTTATACCAGTAAGAGTAATATAGAAATGCTCTGCTGAACTGGCCCCTGTCCTCTCCAAACTCTACAACAAATGCCTTGCCGAATCTTGCTTCCCTGATAGCTGGAAAACTGCCTAGAGATAGAATTGAATTATCGCCCCATCAGTTTACTCCCGCTCTTCGCTAAAATCTTTGAATGCTTAATCAATCTCGCGATAGTCCGGCACTCTATTAATGCTGAACTTCTTTCTAACAATCAGTATGTATGTAGGCAAGCACGGTCCATTGCGGATATCCTAACGGTTATCTCTGAACGTATATACCATACACTTGACAAGACAGGTGAAGCTAGGGCGGTAGCGTTTGATATATCCAAAGCCTTTTACAAGGTTTGGCATAAAGGTCTTCTCATAAAAATTAATTCATATGGTATTACTGGACGAATATTTAATATAATTAGATCGGTCCTATCCAAAAGAAAGATCCAGCTTGTCCTCGATGGCCGTTCATTGGACCTTTATTATTCCTGATTTTTATAAACGATCTCCTTGATGACATTGTGGCTGAGATGGGTATATTTGCTGACGACACCACGCTCTACTCTCGTTATGTGGCAAAACGTACGCGCATATATCTGAGGGAATGGCTGAATCTTTAGAAAGTGACCTCCAGTCTATAGGTAAATTGAGTTATAAATAGATAGTAACATTTAATGCTGTTAAGACCACGCTCCCTCCTTCAACAACTACAAAAAACCTCTTCAGCCACTGATTGCCATTGCAAATAACACCCTATCTGAGAGTCCAGCGTTAAAACTCCTCGGCCTAACATTCACAGGTAGCATGAATTGGAACAAATACATAGAAGACATTGCCAAGGCTGCTGCAGAGAAAGTGGTCACCCTCTTCCGTGTTAGAATACTTCTCACACCTGACAGTATACACAACCACAATCCGGCCATGCATGGAGTATTGTTGTCACATCTGGGCTGGTGCACCATCCACTAGTCTCTCCCTTTTAGATAATTCCAAAAGAGAGTCGCTAATCCAATAGGTCCCTCACTATCCACCAAGCTCCAGCCCCGGTTCCATCGCCGCAATGTTGCATCTTTGTGTTTGTTTTAATGGAATGTGCTTCGATGAACTTGCTGCTCTGGTGCTTCCTCGACGTAAATACACTCGACCAACCCGACAATCAGCTAGATCCCATCAATTTACTGTGGAGGTCCCCAGATGCCGGAGAGCCTTATACTCAATAGCTTTTTCCTCGTGCTGCCGGCGTTTAGAACTCCCTTCCTGCTCCCTGTTTCCCCGACTGTACCGACATGCAAAAATTCAAAACTAATGTGAACAAGCATCACGCTGCACAGCTCCCAATTTAGGATGACCCCCTAAACTTTCACCCTAATTCTCAGTAGCCCCTTACGTCTACAATAGCAACTTGCCTTGTTTGGGGTGAACTATGTTAAAAAACAAAAAAGTCCCTTACGACTATCTGCATTTGTGGGAAGATTCCTATGTCGTATAGCCTAAAAGTTGGTAGCTGAAAGACAGAGAGGTGCAGATATAGTATAAATATATCTATTCTCTATATATACATATATGTACAAAAACTCTGTGAATATTGTTTTTTTTTTTCTGATTTGTTTTTCCTCGTGCATACTGGATGACGTCACAAAGGGATGACAAATGAATTAATCAACATATATTTTTTATCTGGGCGAGCACGTGATTTTAACTGGTGATAACAGTCATATGAACGCAGGGACTTGCGATTACTATATATATTAGCTGTGTTACTTATGAGTACATATTTATGACCGACAGCTGCCATTTGTTCGTGTTTCGTAACTAGAGACGTTCATTAACAAATGCGGTTTTGTTTATCGGTCCTGCGAACGGATACGACACGTTCCACTCCAGTAAATTGTGCATTATTTAATGCTTTAATTTTCGGATTGCTGTCAATTAAGCAAGAACATTTCACTCCTAAAGTCTAACCTTACCTCGCCATGGTTGGGGCGGTGGCAACATGATTGTTTCAGAGTTATACCGTCTGGAACTCCGGGTCCTGCCAGGGCCACCCATGGCGGAAAGGTTTTCGTCAAAGAGGTATAGAGCCGCAACCCAGCTAACAGGGTGAACATCTAGTAGCAGTCGGCATCAGGATCCGTCGTCATCTGGTCGTCTCTGCCTCTGTATGTAGCAAGCAAAGACATGTCAGGCACGGAACCGCATATCAATGGAGTGAGTGATACATTGTTTCTGCGTCATTTCTTTGTGAGTTCTGGGCTAATCTTCCCCGACTTCGTATGCAACTGCTGAGCCTCGCTGTTCCCAGTGTTGTGGATAAAAACCTGCAATCTGCAGGTTAACGAAGAGGACTTCATGCAGACCAGACAGTCTTTGTGAGCTCTATTCAGAAGTCCAACTCGCTTAACAACAACATTTTATATATTTTTTCTAAACTCCTTCATTTTGTGGAGGGGAGGGGGTTGTAAGTTAGACATAAAATAATTCTCCTCTAGTTAATATTTTCTGGAAACTTTTTCAGCAGCCTTTAAACTTCTTGTTTCTGATTTTATAGATGTGGATTCATAATTTGTATTATTTGGGTGTTATTCTCACAACGTTTAAGCCGAAGTATCTTTATGTCGAACTGGACCCATGATTTAATCCACGAAGGTAAATTGTTCTCGATCCGCCAGCCATTACTGGGTAAAAGTCTGAAGTATTTTTTTATTTTTATTCTTAGTATCGCCTGTACTGAAGATTGAACCTTCAAGATCCAGAAGACTGTCACTTCAAACTGATTATTACTTAACACTTTATCTCTTACGCCACCTGTCCATGTAAACTTGTTAAAACCCTAGTGCTTTTTAGGAATAGGTATCCATAGATTTGCATTCTTGACGTAGTCGCGACGTAATCAGTTCCGACTACGAACTGGGATAGCCGAATTAACTTCCGAATTTTACCGAAATATACAAATAAAAAAATATTTGCCAGACGACTAGTATTCAATCAATTAGAAAGATCAAGTTCCAACGTTTACGTACTTTTTTGAATACCCTTATTACTTTTGCAACTTTTCATTTGAAAGTTTTAAAATACTTTTTCATTTACTTTTACTAAAATGTTAGGTTAGTGTTAGTTTATGTCTAGGTTTGGGTTAGTTTAGAGTTAGGTTATTGTTAGGTTAGGGTTAGGGTAAAAGAAACAGTTCCGTTTGTATTGTGTAGAACTACCGAAACAACATTCCGCTAAACCGATCGTTTAGAAGCCATTCTCTGCCAGTTCTTCACATTGATGTTAAGGGCCTTTGATAATATGCTTTGAACGTCTATTTGGCTTGAGTTTCGGAAGTTTTCTCTGCTGCAGTTGATCCTCAATTTTGTGCGATAGATATACAGCGCAAAACACGTATGTGGATAGATAGACGTTCCGTGATATCGTATTAATATAAATATTATCATTTGGGTTATTATTTAATTTTTAAACACAATAGTTATTGGAAGCAATTTATTGCAAACAATTCAGTAAGCACAAGCTGCGGAGTGTGGGTGCATACCTTTACAAATGATATTACAGTAAAAACGAAGTCAATTAATTCGATTGCATTTCAACGGTTTAGTCTATTACATAGTCTGTGTCCATATATTATATGATTAAGGCCTAAGAATAGCGGATTAGTGAAAATGAGCGAAAAAAACTCACGTAATGATTGACGCGCCCGGTGTTAAAATATGACCTAAATGAGAAACGGAAGAAAAAATCTGATGTAATTACGTCTGAAGGGATTTGTGGCAAAAAGTAGGTGCTCGTCCCAAACCCTAATCGATGGGTGCAGACTATGTAATACTCTAGCATAAAGGCGACCGATACTTGTCTCTCTCTCTTATCTCTCCCTATCTGCCTTTACTCTTAGCCAATTGTATAGCTCTCTCTCTCTCTCTCTCTCTCTCTCTCTCTCTTTCTCTCTCTCACTGATTTCTATAAATAATGTCTGAGTATGTTTCTCATGTGAATAAAACCTCCGTCCCAAAAGAACTATGCCCTGTAACTTGATCGAAGCCAAAGATGACGACGGCACACTTTTGTCCCAGCAATAAAAGTGTGTATAATGAGATTATACACACCTCGGACGGCATCATTACGCAACACATATCCATTACGCAACGCATGTGTAAGTCTTCTCTGACCAATCAGCATAAAGCATGTCGTTCTGGTTTAACGACCTGGGGTAATCTTTCCTCGGGAATGCTGTCGGTATTCACTACCCCAATTCACACCCGTATCTCTTTCACACAGATAAGGATTAATAAATAATCCTTACGGAAGATGTCGTGACGAGTAATGAATTCACAGACAGTTCATTTTACGGGACAATTTGTCAGACTGATTGCGATCCACACAACTATGTCCCTTATTTGTAACTTATACGATATTAAGTTTAAGTGGAAACGATAATATGCTCGAAGGCGTCTGTGAGAATTCCACGGTTGTTTATCTAACGGCTTCTTTTTATTCTTACTGTGAAAATACTTGTTAGCTAAATATTTCTTAAATGAATAAAAAGAACGTGTTTTATATTGCAACAATTTAAATCTTTAAAAAAAATAAATAGTGTATTTGTTACTTTTAAAATAATTATCAGCTAAATAAATAATAGACTTTAAATAAAACGAATGTCATTTTTAAGTCAACAGCGACGACTGAATTCGATTTTGGAACAATTCATTTTGAAATGAAGATAATCTTAATTTGTGTTACATAGTAGTACCAGTTTGTAATTTACTATTTTGCATTTCTAGAGATAAACACTGATTTGGGGGGTTGGTAAAGTGTCGAAATGCAAAACCATATGTCGTAGAAACTTGACAATTTTGAAAATAGCGCTTGGCGCGTTTTGCATTCAAACTTATATATATATATATATATATATATATATATATATATATATATATATATATATACATAATGATGGCTGAGTACTCGTTAGACAAGCATATCCATCGCTGACAAGATGACGTGAGATAAACAGTGACTCTTTCAAACCCCACCATAGAGCTACTGAGTTTACCGCAAAGACAGAAAACTAAATTCGTATGTTTGGCCTCGGGCTTAGGCTTCTTATCTTGGAGGGTCATTATGAGTTTTTAAATGTCAAGTTTTGCCGGAAATACTCTTGCAGTATTTACTCAATATATTATAGGTAAGTGGGTTTGCAATATCAAATTCGGTAGCATTGTAGTCCTGCGGTCTGAAAGCATATTCGATCACAGTCATAGTAAATAAACCGAAGAACAGTTAACTCGACTTTATTTCCCTTGCAGGCAGCTCTTCTGACTTTGCATATATATATATATATATATATATATATATATATATATATATATATATATATATATATATATATATAGTGTGTGTGTGTGTGTGGGTGTGTGTGTGTACTTATATATACAGACAGACACTCAAATTTAAATCAATCATCAACTTGCAAACACCGAGTAGCTCAATATTTATTTAGATAGAGCTGAGTATTTATATATATATACATATACGTGCATTTTTGACGATTTAAATTATTTTCAAATCATATTCCAAATAAAGAACACACTCGAACGTATTAAAGGTGTTTACAACTGTTTCGAATCGATATTTATTTTTAGTCATATAATGTAACATAAAAATCGTTCAAATAGCGACCTTCTTACGAACGTTTTACGTATGTACTAATATATATTTTTATATTTCCTCTGTGTGACAAGGTCCCTGTCTCCATATATCTCTTCTTATGTAATACAAAGAACATATCTATTTAATATTTATAGAAAGCTGTAAAAATTGAATATGATATGTTATTTATTATAAATGTGTCTACTTCAAAGCATACGTTATGATAAAATTAAACATATATTCAGACAGGATTTGTTTTATTTATAACGACCTGTCAAAGTCAAGGCCAAATTGACACGTCATGCCAATATGAGAATTAGAATGCTGAAGGATACCAACAAGCAATGTTTTATTTCATTTTTAATGATTTTCTTATTTAGCATTTTTAACAAACGTTTTTCTTTTTACTAAATAAATCTATTCTCTATGATATGATATTTTATTAAAATATTTATTTTTTAGGTAATCATTATCATATATAAAATACAGTGACATTTTCCCCTGTAGCATTGATGAGTATAGATTCATAACCTAAAAACACATATAAAAATCTGCTTCGTCAAGGATTTCGGTCAATTATTGGTCTGTGTTTTCAAGAATAAGCAATTTAATTTCATTCAAATTCATTCTATTTTTAGATATCATCCAATCAGAAAGTTCTTCTTTGCTCACGACTTTTAAAGAGGGTGTAGGATTAACAACCCTGTGATACTAAGTTCTCATCTTTAAACTCTTTACAACGCAACGGAAGAAATCTTATTAGGGTCAATTTTTCGGTTTACACTGTGCGTAAAAATTCAGTGTTTCTCAACGCTCAGGTGAATTTCTTACATTATTATTATTATTTTCAATGCATTAAAACAAGAGAGAGGGATGTGCAAAGACGGGGAAGGGTGAAAGAGAAAAAGATAGAGAGACAGACTGAGATAGGTACAGTGATAGGAGTTTTAATATAAAGGTGTTACACACCCTTTTTAACCCCTTCGATTTTGTTTTAATGACCTCAGGCAGCGTCGGGTAGACCTGCTATCTTTTTGTTTTATAAATAAACTGAAATACATTCCAGTGAATTTAATTTAATCATTAAAATAATTTTGTAATAAATTGTTTATTCTAAATAGAATTTTTATTTGATGAAGTATTTATCAAAATGGTTGACTTGTTTTCTAAGAAACCGAAATTCATATTACTGCATATATAATTTAAAAAGTAAATTATATTTCGTAAAGAAATCATTTTTAATAGGATTTTTATTTCACGAAGTGATTCATTAAAATATCCGACTTGTTTGATAAGAAGTCGAAATCAAATATCTTAACTAAATATGTATTCATAAATATATTATTATTCCTAAATCGGATTTAGAAAAGTTAGTTTAATTTCAATAAATAATGTGTGATTAACATAAGTGTTCTGTTTGATTCGAAAATGGTAAATAGTGACAACAAAGAAAATGAACTCGATTGAATTCGAACCAGCAACCTTTCGATTACTAGCGGAACGCGTTACTGATGCGCGGTCAACGTAAATTGTGAAACGTTTAAATGAAATCGCTGATTAACGTAGATGCAAACATGATGGTCGCTGTTATTGCGTATGTGTGTAAGATTATGATGTTATTGCAGAAGTTTTGAAGTCTGTGGCGAAATGACTAATGAAGGAAATGTGTAAGAATGTACTTAAAAATGACGTGGCTAAAGATGGCTTAGTTGTGGAGATATTGTTTTGTATTCTTTATGTTGAAAATACAGAAATAAAATTGAATGTCGTACTCACATTTTTATTCAGAAAATTTACCCAGGACACTTCGAAAAAAAAAAACGAAATCGCGTGTATGGACGCAATGTTTGTGTGTGTAAAATATATGCAGCGAATGCATTATTGAGCAGTGAAGCCAAAGTTAAAACGTCTAGTTAGAGGAAGTTTACCCTTTTCCTCGGAATCTCTCAGAATAATAGTTTATGTCAAGAATCGAACAAAAAAAAATCCTCGTTGTTCTTTTGGCTAGAAACAAAGTGTAGTATCTGTTCCGATGGATGCTCACTCTGTATAACAGTACCGTCTTGACCCCCGGGCCTTGATTCTGCCGGTCTGAGGTACTGTCCTGTGCAGTTCTAGGAGGTCCACCCTTCCAAGCTTTCCCTTACCAACCTTTTAGAAGCGGTTAGTTTAATGCTAATCGGATAGGGCGCCCCTACCGGGGAATGCTGACGAGGCTACACAGGCATTTTTTGACGACCAGAGTGATCTTCTTCCTCTAGGGCGCTGCCTTGTGAAATCCCATTTTCCCGACTTGTGTCTCATCTTACCGCTGTGGGAGGTAGATAAATACCAAGATCAGAGTGTAGTATCGCTTTCGATGGATGCTGCACTCTGTAAACCGGTACCGTCTTGTCCTTCGGGCTTTGATTCTGTCGGTCTGAGGTACTGTCCTGTGCAGTTCTAGGAGGTCCACCCTCCCAGGCTTTGCATTTTCATCCTTTGAGAAAAGGTTAGTTTATTGATAATCGCCTGAGGCGCCTCTACCGGATAATGCCGACGGGGCTACCCAAGCATTTTTGACGGCCAGAGTGCTCTTCTTCCTCTAGGGCGCTGGCTTTTCAATCCTATTTTCCTGATCTTGTGTCACATCTTACCGTTGTAGGAGGTAGATAAATAATAATAAAAAAAGAATAAAATGATTGTTTAATACGTATACCAATATAGTTTGTTAGTACAGATAAACTAAAGAAATGGGACGAATTATTTGATACGAATATTTACTAAATGTTTTCGTGCGGGTAACTATAAAAACAAGCCTCGCGTGCGTGGTCCCCCTCTGTATGTGACTCGATGTGGCGAGTGTATAATGCAATAAATTTGGGCAATTTGGGACATTTTTGACACCCCTTTGACCCCTTGGGGGCGCGAACCAGAATTTTTCTGAGGTCTAGGATGCTCATTTTATATCCAGAACAATTGCCTGTACATTTTGGCCAAGTTTCAGAAAAATAGAATGGATGGATCAAACGTTATGGAAGAAAAGGGTATTTTTTGCCATTTTGGGGGCTTTTGACCCCCTAGGGGCGCGAACCAGATTTTTTCCAAGGTCAGCGATACTTATTTTCTATTAGGAACAATTGCCTCCACATTTTGGCTAAGTTTCAGAGAAATTGAATGGATGGATGAAAAGTTATGGGGCAAAACATGTCATTTTTTTGTCCATTTCGGGACCTTTTGACCCCCTGTGGGGCTAACCAGATGTTTTTTAAAAAATCGGATAATGTCACTTTCTAACCTGATCAATGTTACAACTTCATGCAAAATTTCAGAGAAATTCAATCGATGGTTGCGGAGAAAAATCCGGACAGACGGACGGACGGACATGTCTCAAAACATAAGTCCCCCGATTTTATAAATCGGGAGACCAACAAACCAAAGAATGGAAACTGACTTACTGTAAACTTTGGTAAACTTTATTGTATATCTAAATGTATAAATGCGAAAGTTTCTTCCACCTATCCTTACTATATTACTATCAAAACGGTTTATGCTGATTTACTTTTTGATACGACGTGACATTTTAAAATATCGTATATATAGTAACATGCAAACACATACAAACACCTTGGCGGATTCTTACTTTACATATTTATTTCATAAGCAGTTTCTAAAAAATGTTATTCTGTAATATGCACTTTTAATTTGCATTGTCATATTTTCTTATATTATAAGCAATAATTTCGTCCATAGTAAAACGTCTAATGTTGTTAGGACGCTGAGAACAGATACTACACTGTGATCCTAGCTAAAAGGCTAAAGAATCATAAAATAATAATATTTTAATGGGTGTTGGCAGTGCGTTATCGTTTCTGTTGTCATAAGATCGCCCTCCCAGGAATGACCAACTCCGTCTTTAAGGGGTGGGGGTAATCCTCCAGGTATTAATCATCCTTTGGGAGGAGGTGGTAATGTAGTATCTGCTTTATTATCATGAGACCATCTTCCCAGGGTCTAACTTTTTTTTGGGGGGGGGTAGTATAGTATCTGTTCCGTTGCCATCATACCATACCTGAAAGTATTATCTTATCCCTTTATTATCTTATCCCAGTTATTATCACCTCTACCTTTGGCTGTGGGGTGAATCATCCCGAGGCTACATTTCTCCCAAGCATTACCTCCTCTTTGGGGGACAGTAAAATATATGTTCGTTCCTCATTATACCATTCTCCCAGCTTTACTCTCTTTTTTTGGGGGGTGTGGTAGTGTACTATCTATTCTGTTGTCATGATATCATCCTCTCAGCCATTACCTTCTCGTTTGAGAGTCAGTGTAGTATATGTTCGTTCACCATGATATCATCCTCCCAAACTGTCAAAAATATGCGACCGAAGCATATATTTGCTAGTCTATTAATAAACCAATACTCGCACGTCTTTCCAATGAACGAAAAAAATAGCGCAAAGTAGTATGTGATCTTTTGTTGAAACAAAAAAAGTTGGTACTCGTTATTTTATTTATATTCTAAATATTTTTTTGATTATTATTTATAATCGGGAAACATAATTTGTTTTTCTTTGTGCATTTTTTAGTCGTTGTAACTCTAGCCGGGTAGTGATTATTATGAACTTCCTCAAAATATAATGAACTCTATATCTGTTTTAATTTATTCCCGGGCAACGCCGAGTTTCTTATTTCCCCCCTCCCTTTAATAATATAATGACATTTAATTTTAGTTCATTCCTGAGTTTCTTGTCTTCCCCTTCTTTATCAAGAATATACCACATTGAAAATGTACTACTGTATTATTGCACACACCTGCTCTATCTATTAGACACTTACTCTCGAGCAACGTAGAGCACCTTTTCTGATATACAATAGCATAACAAAATACAGTGAAAATTTTTCTCCTTGGCCATGCGTTTAAAAACATCTGTTTTATATATGGATTGGTCTATCAAAAATATTAATGACTCCCTGACAACGCTTAGTAAACACACATGATCTATCTATGATACTGAGCACTTTGGAGCACTTTGGATTAACACTTACAAAATAGTATACTGTATTATTATGGCTCTCGGGCAACATCGAGTTAACAAAAGACAAATAAGTTTGTTCTCCCTTTTTAAACACATCTGCTCCATCTAGGATGTTGAGCACTTTTGGATTACTATCTACCACTTAACAAATGTAAACCTGTAATCTTACATGTATTTCTCGTGTTTAGAGCGCTACTGAAACCAACCCCCCAAAAATAAGTATGCCTCCAGAGCATAACTAAAACCACCCGTACAGAGTTTCTTGCCCTCTCCCTAGTTCGAAGAGAAGCTTAAAAAATGTTAAGTAATTTTGAAACAAAATGCCGAGCGAAATAAATACATTGCAATGACAGTGTTTTCTTTCCAACGTATGTGTGAAAAACTCGACACCCGCATCCCTGACGAAATCTGCCCAAGAGCCCGCTTAGGGGTGCACTTAGAGATTCGGGAATACTTCTATAATCTTACCCAGTAAATTTTACATACGTATACAACCTTAGATTTGATGTAAAATCACTAGCCTTTTTTCTATAGGGCACACACACAGACATTAACTTATATATATATATATATATATATATATATATATATATATATATATATATATATATATATATATATATATATATATCTGGTTGAACAGGAGTGCCAACTTCTGTTTATTCCTTTTGTGATCCAATCTTTCTATTCGTCGAACAATAGATCTTGTACTATTAACCAAGGAGTGTAGGAAATCTTCATATTTGACGCAAACGTTTTCGACCATCATTGGTCGTCTTCAGGCGGATGATTGATCTATGCAAAATAAAATTGGTGAATTTATTTAAGAAGCCGTTTCCATGTGATTAAAAACATTAAAAACATTCAACAGCATTTTAACACGCCTTTGCACCCCTCATAACGGGCATGGTTGATGTTGGGCTTTTTTAATTGAATGAACAATGCTTCCATTATGGGGAGGCGAATACCGCAAAATGACACAACCAGGATGGATGTACCACCGGTTAAGATATTTCTAAAATTATCTTTGGAGATGTTATGTGCTGTAAGGTGTTTGCAAATGGAGCTTTGAGGGGAGGTCAGGTGGCAAGTTAATCGACGTGAAATACTGGTTCTAGTCATGCCAATATACGTGTTGTTGATGGAGACACATTCTCCGATAGGACATTTAAACACGTATATGGCTTGAATAAAAACACACTAACCGCCATAAATAAAAACACACTAACCGTCATAAATAAAAACACTAACAACAACATTACTAATAATAATATAAACTTGCTCTATTGCAACCAGATGCACTCCAACCATAAAGTAGATGAAAAAATAATTAAAAATATTATACATAAATATATATACTCTGTAAATAACAACTTTTAAATTAGATTTATTATTTACTATAAAAGGTTTAAAACTAGCAATTTACTAATAAAAATAATCCTACTGACAATGGCTTACTAAAAACTAGTAATGTCATATATCTATTGTTCGACGAATAGAAAGATTGGCTCACAAAAAGAAATAAACAGAAGTTGGCACTCCTATTCAACCAGATATGTATAAAAGAAGAATTGTTGCCTAATTATACAATATATATATATATATATATAGAGAGAGAGAGAGAGAGAGAGAGAGAAAGAGAGAGACAGACAGACAGACAGACAGAGAGAGATAGAAATTAGTTTAGAAAATTAATTAACAAATTAAATTAAATCAACTAGAATGCATTTCGTTTTTTAGAAAACAATTTAGCTAGTCCAATGACTTAGTAAAATGAAAATCTTATTTAGAAAAAATAATTTATTTAAAAAAATATTTTTATGATTAAATTAAATCCAATAGAACGCATCTCGGTTTCTTAGAAAACAAGTCGGCCATATTAATGTATTACTTCGTAAAATAAACATGTTCTTTTGAAAAATAGTTGCTTTACAAAATATAATTTATTACTGTATAATCACATTTCACTTCATTTTTTAAAAAGATTTCTGTTAAAATACATGGGTATCGCTTAAGAAGAGAAACCGAAAATTATTGTCACAATTTCCAAATTATCCAGACTCATCAAATCACAAGAATGTGATTCGTTGATGTTGAAAGGCAGACACGAAAATACGTACAAAGTTATGAGTTTGTAGTCAAAACGTGGACACGAAAATATGCATAGAGAAATATGTCAGTGTATAAATATGGACACGAGATTTAGTACGAAGATGTGTTGGTGCATAAATATAGACCCAAAATTATGTACAGAGATGAGATGATGTATAAATATAGACACGTAAAAAGTATGGTGATGATTTGGTATCGAAATATGGACACGAAATTAAGTACAGAGATGAGATGGTGTATAAATATCGACATGATTAGGTATCGAAATATAGACACGAAATTAAGTATGGGGAGTAGTTTGTGCATAAATACGAACACAAAATAAAGTACAGATTTGAGATGGTGTATAAATATAGACACGGAAAAAGCATGGCGATGATTTGGTATCGAAATATAGACATAAAATTTAGTACGAGGATTAGTTTGTGCATAAATACGAACACAAAATAAAGTACAGATTTGAGATGGTGTATAAATATAGACACGGAAAAGTATGGTGATGATTTGGTATCAAAATATAGACGCTTAATTAAGTACGGGGATTAGTTTGTGCATAAATACGAACACATAAGTAAGTACAGAGATGAGATGGTGTATAAATATAGACACGAAAAAAGTATGCTGATGATTTGGTATCGAAATATAGACATAAAATTTAGTACGAGGATTAGTTTGTGCATAAATACGAACACAAAATTAAGTACAGAGATGAGATGATGTATAAATATAGACACGGAAAAAGCATGGCGATGATTTGGTATCGAAATATAGACATAAAATTTAGTACGAGGATTAGTTTGTGCATAAATACGAACACAAAATAAAGTACAGATTTGAGATGGTGTATAAATATAGACACGGAAAAAGCATGGCGATGATTTGGTATCGAAATATAGACATAAAATTTAGTACGAGGATTAGTTTGTGCATAAATACGAACACAAAATAAAGTACAGATTTGAGATGGTGTATAAATATAGACACGGAAAAAGCATGGCGATGATTTGGTATCGAAATATAGACATAAAATTTAGTACGAGGATTAGTTTGTGCATAAATACGAACACAAAATAAAGTACAGATTTGAGATGGTTTATAAATATAGACACGGAAAAAGCATGGCGATGATTTGGTATCGAAATATAGACATAAAATTTAGTACGAGGATTAGTTTGTGCATAAATACGAACACAAAATAAAGTACAGATTTGAGATGGTGTATAAATATAGACACGGAAAAATATGGTGATGATTTGGTATCAAAATATAGACGCTAAATTAAGTACGGTGGTTAATTTGTGTATAAATACGAACACAAAATTAAGTACATAGAAAAGATGGTGTATAAATATAGACACGGAAAAAGTATGCTGATGATTTGGTATCGAAATATAGACATAAAATTAAGTACGGGGATTAGTTTGTGCATAAATACGAACACATAAGTAAGTACAGAGATGAGATGGTGTATAAATATAGACACGGAAAAAGTATGCTGATGATTTGGTATCGAAATATAGACATAAAATTTAGTACGAGGATTAGTTTGTGCATAAATACGAACACAAAATTAAGTACAGAGATGAGATGATGTATAAATATAGACACGGAAAAAGCATGGCAATGATTTGGTATCGAAATATAGACATAAAATTTAGTACGAGGATTAGTTTGTGCATAAATACGAACACAAAATAAAGTACAGATTTGAGATGGTGTATAAATATAGACACGGAAAAGTATGGTGATGATTTGGTATCAAAATATAGACGCTAAATTAAGTACGGTGGTTAATTTGTGTATAAATACGAACACAAAATTAAGTACATAGAAAAGATGGTGTATAAATATAGACACGGAAAAAGTATGCTGATGATTTGGTATCGAAATATAGACATAAAATTAAATACGGGGATTAGTTTGTGCATAAATACGAACACATAAGTAAGTACAGAGATGAGATGGTGTATAAATATAGACACGGAAAAAGTATGGTGATGATTTGGTATCGAAATATGGACACGAAATTAAGTACGGGGATTAGTTTGTGCATAAATACGAACACAAAAGTAAGTACAGAGATGGGATGGTGTATAAATATAGACACGGAAAAAGCATGGCGATGATTTGGTATCGAAATATGGACACGTAATTTAGTACGAGGATTAGTTTGTGCATAAATACGAACACAAAATTAAGTACAGAGATGAGATGATGTATAAATATAGACACGGAAAAAGTATGGTGATGATTTGGTATCGAAATATGGACACGAAATTAAGTACGGGGATTAGTTTGTGCATAAATACGAACACAAAATTAAGTACAGAGATGAGATGGTGTATAAATATAGACACGGAAAAAGTATGGTGATGATTTGGTATCGAAATATGGACACGAAATTAAGTACGGGGATTAGTTTGTGCATAAATACGAACACAAAAGTAAGTACAGAAATGAGATGGTGTATAAATATAGACACGGAAAAGTATGGTGATTATTTGGTATCGAAATATGGACACGAAATTAAGTACGGGGATTAGTTTGTGCATTAATACGAACACAAAATAAAGTACAGAGATGGGATGGTGTATAAATATAGACACGGAAAAAGTATGCTGATGATTTGGTAATTATAATATGGACACGACATTAAGTACGGGGATTAGTTTGTGCATTAATACGAACACAAAAGTAAGTACAGAGATGAGATGGTTTATAAATATAGACACGGAAAAGGTATGGTGATGATTTGGCATCGAAATATGGACACGAAATTAAGTACGGGGATTAGTTTGTGCATTAATACGAACACAAAATAAAGTACAGAGATGGGATGGTGTATAAATATAGACACGGAAAAAGTATGCTGATGATTTGGTAATTATAATATGGACACGACATTAAGTACGGGGATTAGTTTGTGCATTAATACGAACACAAAAGTAAGTACAGAGATGAGATGGTTTATAAATATAGACACGGAAAAGGTATGGTGATGATTTGGCATCGAAATATGGACACGAAATTAAGTACGGGGATTAGTTTGTGCATAAATACGAACACAAAATTAAGTAAAGAGATGAGATGGTGTATAAATGTAGACACGGAAAAGGTATGGTGATGATTTGATGTGTAAATATGGACACGGAAATTTAGTACGGGTATGAGATGGTGTATAAATATGAACACGGAAAAAAGTATAGTGATGATTTGGTATCGAAATATGGACACGAAATTAAGTACGGGGATAAGTTGATGTAAAAATATTGGCACGAAATTAAGTTCAAAGATGAGATGGTGTATAAATATGAACACAGAAAATGTATAGTGATAATTTGATATCGAAATATGGACACGAAACTAAGTACAGAGATGAAATTGTGTATAAATATGGACAGAAATATAAGTACAGAAATATTAGGTGATGCGTAAGGATAGACACAAAAAACACAGAGATAATTTGGTGTCGAAATGCAAACAAGAAAATAAATACATACTGTTTTTTAATTGTTGATCAGCAATTCTAACAACGCATGTGCTATCAGATAATTGCGTAATCACTTTTCCCTTCATTCAAAAAACGTCTTTTTTTATTTTTCTGATAAAATAAATTTATTGATCAAATAACACGCTATGTGAAGCACCTAAAATATTATTTCAATTAAAAAGTGAGATAATAATAACAGCGAATAAAATTAAAGAGATTTCATTTATTATTATTATAACATTTACGACTCTTACATCACAATATATATTTTCACCACATCCTCTTATAGAAACCCAATAATTTCACCAATAGTTATCTCATTTTCTGATAGTTTTTTTTTTCATTGTAATAAAATTGTCTCCATTTGAATAAAAATAAGTTCTCTTCCCGCGCATAAAGAACGAATATCTCACAGCTTTTAAAATATTTCCCGCCTAATTGAATCTATACCCGCACCGTTTTTTTTTTATAATTTAAGGATTTTTTTATCACTGGATCAGTTGTGCAAGTGATCGCAATTCAATGATAATTTCAGGAATTGACGGTCGTATTTCTGGGTCTTTCGCCAGACAATGACTCACAAATTCCACGTATGTCCATTTATGGAGCCGATCGAGGACCAACTTGTACACGTAACACAAGCTATAAATGTCGCTAGCGGCGGAAGTCGCGGAGCCAGCCCTGACTTCTGGTGCTAGAAATTTAAAACCACTCAAATCGGCGTCTTCCACTGGGAAAATGTACACATCGTTGTACGTGGCACGAGAAAGATCACTGAACCATACAGGGTTCTTGGTATTTTCCGGGTCAATCATTATATTTTCTTCATTGAGATAATTCAACAGCACCCCTTTGCGATGAACTTCTAACAAATGGACGGAGATATGTATGAAGAACGATAGGATTTCCGTGTCTGTCATCCGGAGAGAGAAGCGTTGGAAAATGTTCGCCACCGACACCATCCGAACAAAATAGGACTGCACGATTTCAAATTCATCCAATAGGTTTCCCGTTGGCAGTAGACCATGAAATGGAAATACAGCACCGGTGTCCTTTAGATGAAGTAAAATCCGAGACTCTTCCAGGATCCTTTCGAACGATCCATTTTCATAAGCTCGGATCATGACGACGCAATTACAATGAATGAGGGTGCCAATGTGTACCTTAGCACGCGTCCCACCCAGGTAGATATACATTGGATCTAAAGTCGAATTGGTGCCCGTTTCTTCATTTTTCATGTCATCGTCTTGGTGAGTTCTATTCTGGATATCCGTAATAGAGTCCGGTCCAAGAATGGGCACGTTATAATGAATAAGTGGTGGATAGCTGATTGATTTGATGTTGGAAAAATCCTGGAATTTAACCCGTTTCCGTTCGATTTTCTGTTTTTCCTGTTCGTAAAGATCTTTTAGAGAAATGACCAGGTCGCTTAGCGTTGGTCGCATTTCCGGTTGACTATGGAGACAATGATTGGCAAGCCTCTCAAGTTCCTCAATTCGACTTATATTACTGATTCGACTTAAAAGCGAACCTAGACTGTAAACATCTGAAGCCGGTGTTCCTGGTTGGCTTTTCCGGAGTTCCGGTGCTAGATGTTCGTACGTATATAGAGAGCCATTATAATTGTTGTATTTGTAACCCGAACGAAACGTAGCATGTCCCATATCGATATAAACCACTCGCAAATGAGGCGGCTCAACAAGGACATTGCCTTCGTGAATATCGTTTAATAATACGTATTTTTGATGTATTTTCTGCAGCCCAACTGCTAGCTGTAATGAGATATTAAACCAGTTGATCGGTATAAGTGCTGTATCGTTTTCCTCATTCAGGTGATCTTCCAGCGTCATGCCACTGACATATTCTTGCACCAGAGAAAGGTTACTGGTCATTGGACCCGTGGGCAGAAGTCCAATGATTTTCGGAATGACCCCCGTATCAGAAAGGTATTGAGTTATAATCACTTCAGAGATGATATCCAGATAATCTGAATCTAGAAACAGCTTGACCGCTACCACTTGCTTGCTTTCCGCCATTTCAGCAAGATAGACTTCGCCAAAAGAGCCCTTACCCAGAAACACGACCTCGTCATCGTAGTCCCGAAAGTAGCGCACAGACTCAGCGTCGAGTAACTGGGTACCGATGTGAGCCAAATTGGCCGGGATATTCTGATAGCTGTAGTTGTACTGAAAGAACACGTCCGAAATGTCTTTAATTTCGTAATTGTTCTCATAATCGCGATAGCTTCGTTTCCCGTCGACATCACTTCTGTTGTGCTTTATGGTCATATCTGTGCGGAAGTTGTCAACGAACAGGCCGCTTCCGGTGATGTTTCGGTCTCGCCTTGAGAACGACGTCATCAGGTGATGATAACTGAAGCCGCAACAGCAATTACCATTCCATTTTGGGCAGCAGTCGTTGGAAAAGTTGCACATTATTTCAAAATCTGGCTTCATCTCCACAGCGACTGTTAAAAAGAAGAAAGTATATTCATTAGAAAACTTGCTTTACGTATTACTGTTAATGGTTTGATTAAGATAGGTATAAAACAAAAGACCCATAATTAACTACGTGTACTTTAAAAATCCAAAGAAATAAGACGTCGCTTACCTCATGGTGGGTGAAAAGAAGTGTTCTAGATAATTTATCCTAGAAGAGAAAATAATTTCAAAACACTTGCTAACTTATGTATGGTTTCATATCTTATTTGTAGGTATACTGACCAATGGGAAGTCCTGTCTTGGAAATAAAACGCTGGGAATTTTTGTTTAAAAGTCAGTGTGATTTTATTTGGAGGAGTGAGAGTACGTTAATGGAAAGTTGTATTGAGACCTAGACTTGTTGAGGATAATTTGATTTTTAGATTTCCGAAGTTTGAACTGTTTGCTGCCATTGTGCATTATTGTTGCTATATTCTTTCAGCTGACAATAGAATAACATTCTGGTTTTATAGTTGACTAGCGGGGCTACCCGGCGTTGCTCGGGGTCATAAAAACATATAATTGAAGAAAAATCGCGTGTGAAACATCTTTATATTAAAACTTCTATTTCTGTCCCTCTCTCTATAGCCGTCTCTTTATCTTTCTACTTTTCTCTTCCCTGGTCGCCCCATTTCACCGCTACTTTCTAATTTTGCCTTTTGCGAAAGCTGTTTCTTCCCCACTATTTCATCCTACGTTTCCCAGGGCAATAGTATGACATATTTCTATAAAACGTACCACCTCTGTCTGCGCCTTCTATATAGGTACTTATCTCCGCCCCGGTGTTCATACTATATACGTATCTATTGCCACCCCGGTGCGCATACTATATACGTACCTATCGCCGCCCCAGTGCACATAATATATACATACCTTTCGCAACCCCGGTGCAGATACTATATAAGTACCTATCGCCGCCCTGGGTGCAGATACAATATAAGTACCTATCGCCGCCACAGTGCGAAGGCTAAATACGTGCCTATACCCGGCCCGGTGCAAATGCTAAATACGTACTTATCGCCACCCCGGTGCGAATGCTTAATATGTAGCTATTGCCGCCCCAGTGTGCATACTGCATAAGTACCTATCACTGCCCCAATGAAAATACTAAAAATGTACATATCGCTGCCCTGGTGCGAATGCTAAATACGTACCTATCGCTGCCCTGGTGCGAATGCTAAATACGTACCTTTCGCCGCCCTGGTGCCCGTTATATATATGTACATATCGCCGCCCCCCTGCGCGTGCTGTATACGTACCGATCGCCGCCCCTGAGCACATGCTAAATACATACCTATCAGTGGCCCGGTGCACATGCTATATACATACTTTTTGCCGCCCATGTGCACATGCAATATACGTACCTATCGCCACCCCTGAATGCTAAATACGTACCTATCACCGCCCCGGTGTGAATGCTTAATATGTAATTATCGCCGCCCCGGTGCGAATGCTGAATACGTACCTATCGCCGCCCCGTTGCGCGTGCTATATACGTACCTATCGCCGCCCCGTTGCGCATGCTATATACGTACCTATCCCCGCCCCACTGTGCGTGCTATATACGTACCGATCGCCGCCCTGGAGTGCATTCTAAATACATACCTATCACCGGCCCGGTGCACATGCTGTATACGTACTTATTGCCGTCCATGTGCACATGCTATATACGTACCTATCGACGACCCAGTGTGCATACTACATATGTACATATCGCTGCCTCAGTGCGAATACTAAATACGTACACATCGCCGCCCCGGTGCGAATGCTAAATACGTACCTATCGCCACCCCGGTGTGAATGTTAAATACGTACCTATCGGCACCCCTATGCACTACTATATACGTACCTATTGCCACTCCAGTGCACATACTATGTATATACCTATCGCCGGCCCGGTGCGCATACTATATTCGTACCTATCGGCGCCCTAGTGCGCATACTATATTTTTTTGGCACCATCCAAGAAAACTTTTTTTTCATCCTCCCACATACTTAGAAATATTTTTAATTTAAAAGAAAAAAAAAATTAACCCCCCTCGAAAGAAAGTTTTTTTTTTTAACCCTTCCCCATACATAGAAATATTTTCAGTTAAAGAAAGAAAAATTTTTTTTCGAGGTGCCTCGGTCATATCAAAGAACCATACTGCAGAAGCCTCCGCGTCCTATATTGTAGAAGCACCCCTGGTGTTGGGTCCTATACTGCAGAAGAACCCCTGGCCGCTATACTGCAGAGCACCCATGGCCCCTATTCTTCATAGGCCTCCTGGTCCTATATTGTAGAAGCACCCCCGGTACTGGGTCCTATATTGTAGAAACACCCCTGGTCCCCATACTGGAGAAGCCCCCATAGTCCCTATACTGGAGAAGCACCCATTGTCCCTATTCTGCAGAAGCCTCCGGGTCCTAAATTTAGAAGCACCCCTGGTGCTTGGTCCTATACTGTAGAAGCACCCCTGGTCCCTATACTGGAGAAGCACTTATATTTCTAGGGACCGTTATACTTTAGAAGCACCAACATTCCTGGGGGGGACCGTCATACTTTAGAAGCATCAACATTTGTGGGGACCGTTATACTGTAGAAGCACCAATATTTCTCGGAATTGTTATACTTTAGAAGCACCAACGTTCCTGGAGAGGGACCGTTATACTTTAGAAGCACCAATATTTCTAGGGGCCGTTATACTTTAGAAGCACCAACATTCCTGTTGACCTACATTTCTTTGCAAATCAAGTAGGCCTCCTGAGAACTACTGACATCACTCTTACCGGTTGCCTTCCTATGTTGTTATTGATGCATCCGGACAGAAGTTATGGGATGACCTGATACAACCGGACACAATTTAGGGCAAGACGGGTACATCCGGCAAGGGATTATGGAGCATGTTTAGTGAGTCAGCATTTTTATAAAGTTATTACATAAATACATTGGATAATTTCCAAATTACTACTGATTAAAATTGAAAAAATGGATATGTATCATGGATATGTATCATGTATCATGTATATGTATCATGTATATGTATCATGTATATGTATATGTATCATGTATATATATCGTGTATCATGTATATGTATCATGTATATGTATCATGTATATGTATATGTATCATGTGTATGTATCATGTATACGTATATGTATCATGGATATGTATCATGTATAGGTATATATATATCATGTATCGTGGATATGTATATGTATCATGTATCATGGATATGTATCATGTATCATGGATATGTATCATGTATCATGGATAAGTATCATAGATATGTATCATGAACATGTATCATGGATATGTATTATGGATATGTATCATGTACATGTATAATGTATATGTATCATGTGTATGTATCATGTATATGTATATGTATCATGGATATGCATCATGTATCATGGATATGTATCATGGATATGTATATGTATCATGGACATGTATCATGGATATGTATCATGTATCATGGATATGTATTATGGATATGTATCATAGATATGTATCATGTATCATGGATATGTATAATGGATATGTATCATGGATATATATAATGTATCATGGATATGTATAATGTATCATAGATATGTATAATGTATCATGGATATGTATCATGTATCATGAATATGTATAATGGATATGTATCATGTATCATTGATATGTATCATGGATATGTATCATGTATATGTATCATGTATATGTATCATTGATATGTATCATGTATCAGGGATATGTATCATGGATATGTATCATGTATCATAGGTATGTATCATGTATACTGTATTATAGATATGTGTTATGTATCATAGATATGAATCCTGTATCATGTATATGTATCATGTACATGTATCATGGGTATGTATATTTATCATGGGTATGTATCATGGATATATATCATAGATGTGTATCATCTATGCTTGATATGTATCATGTATATGTATCATGTATATGTATCATGGATATGTATCATGGATATGTATATGTATCATGGATATATATATGTTTCATGGATATGTATCATGTATATGTATCATGTATCATAGATATGTGTTATGTATCATAGATATGTATCATGTATCATGTATCATGGATATGTATCATGGATATGTATATGTATCATGGGTATGTATCATGGATATGTAACTTGTATATGTATCATGTATCTTGGATATGTATGATGTATCATGGATATGTATCATTGATATGTATCATGGATATGTATCATATATCAGGGATATGTATCATGTATCATAGATATGAATCATGTATCATAGTTATGTATCATATCGATATGTATCATGTATCACGGATATGTATCATTTGTCATTGATATTTATTATGGATATGTATCATGTATTATGGATATGAATCATGTATCATGTATATGTATCATGTATCATGGATATTTATCATGTATCATGGATATGTATCATGTATCATGGATATGTATCATGGATATGTATAATGTATCATGGATATGTATCATGGATATGTATCATGTATAATGGATACGTATCATGTATCATGGATATGTATGATGTTTCATGGATATAAATCATGGATATGTATCATGTATCATGGATATGTATCATGGATATGTATCATGAATCATGTGTCATAGATATGTATCATGTATCATGGATATAAATCATGGATATGTATCATGTATCATGGATATTTATCATGGATATGTATCATGTGTCATAGATATGTATCATGTATCATAGATTTGTATCATGTATATGTATAATACATATGTATTATGTATCATAGATATGTATCATGTATCATGTATCATGTGTCATAGATATTCTTAATCATTTTAAATCTCATCATCATTTTCTTCATCATTTTCAATCCCCACATGATGATCTTCATCATTTTCAATCCTCTCATGATGTTCTTCATCATTTTCAATCCCCTTATGATGTTCTTCATCATTTTCAATCCCCTCATGGTATTCTTCATCATTTTCAATCCCTTCATGCTGTTATTCATCATTTTCAATCCCCTCATGATATTCTTCATCATTTTCAATCCTTTCATGATATTCTTCATCATTTTCAATCCTCTCATAATATTCCACATCATATTTAATCCTCTCATGGTATTCTTCATCATTTTCAATCCTCTTATTGTATTCTTCATCATTTTCAACCCCCTCATGGTATTCTTCATCATTTTCAATCCTCTCATGATGTTCTTAATCATTTTACATCCTCTCATGATGTTCTTCATCATTTTCAATCCTCTCATGATGTTCTTCATCATTTTCAACTCTCTCAGGATATTCTTAATCATTTTCAATCCCCTCATTTTTTATTCTTCAGCATTTTCAATCCTCTCATCGAATTCTTCAGCATTTTTACCCGCTCATGATATTCTTCATCATTTTCAATCCCATCATGGTATTCTTCATTATTTTCAATCCTCTAATGGTATTCTAGATAATTTTCAATCCTCTCCTGATATTCTTCATCATTTTAAACTCTCTCATGATATTCTTCATCATTTTCAATCCTCTCATGGTATTCTTCATAATTTTAAATCCTCTCATGATATTCTTCATCATTTTCAATCAAGTCATGATAATCTTCATCATTTTCAATCCTCTCATTATATTCTTCATCATTTTCAATCCTCTCATGGTATTCTTCATCATTTTCAATCCTCTCATGGTATTCTTCATCATTTTCAATCCTCTCATGGTATTCTTTATCATTTTCAATCGCCTTATGGTATTCTTCATCATTTTCAATCCCCTCATGGCATTTTTTATCATTTTCAATCCTCTCATGATATTCATCATTTTCAATCCTCTCATAATATTCTTCATCATTTTCAATCCTCTCATGATGGTCTTCATCAATTTCAATCCCCTCATGGTATTCTTCAGCATTTGCAATCCTCTCATGATATTCTACATCATTTTCAATCCTCTCATGGTATTCTTCAACATATCAATCCTCTCATTTCAATCCCCTTATGGTAATCCTCTATCATTTTCAATTCTATCATGGTATTCTTTATCATTTTCAATCCTCTCATGATATTCTTCATCATTTTCAATCCTCTTATAATATTCTTCATCATTTTCAATCCTCTCATGATGTTCTTTATCATTTTCAATCCTCTCATGATATTCTACATCATTTTCAATCCTCTCATGGTATTCTTCAACATATCAATCCTCTCATTTCAATCCCCTTATGGTAATCCTCTATCATTTTCAATCCCCTCATGGTATTCTTCAGCATTTTCAATCCTCTCATGATATTCTACATCATTTTCATTCCTCTCATGGTATTCTTCAACATTATCAGTCCTCTCATTGTATTCTTCATCATTTTCAACCCCCTCATGATATTCTACATCATTTTCAATCCTCTCATGGTATTCTTCAACATATCAATCCTCTCATTTCAATCCCCTTATGGTAATCCTCTATCATTTTCAATCCCCTTATGGTATTCTTCAGCATTTTCAATCCTCTCATGATATTCTACATCATTTTCATTCCTCTCATGGTATTCTTCAACATTATCAGTCCTCTCATTGTATTCTTCATCATTTTCAACCCCCTCATGATATTCTTCACTATTTTCAATCCTCACATGATGTTCTTAATCATTTTCAATCCTCTCATGATGGTCTTTATCATTTTCAATCTTCTCATGAGGTTCTTCATCATTTTCAATCCTCTCATGATATTCTTCATCATTTTCAATCCCATTATTTTATTCTTCATCATTTTCAATCTTCTCATGGTATTCTTCATCATTTTCAATCCTCTCATGATATTCTTCATCATTTACAATCCTCTCATGGTATTCTTTAGCATTATCACTCCTCTCATTGTATTCTTCATCATTTTCAACCCCCTTATGATATTCTTTATCATTTTCAATCCACTCATGATATTCTTCATCATTTTCAATCCCGTCACCTTATTATTCGTCATTTTCAATCACTTCATGATATTCTTTATCATTTTTAATCTCCTTATGATATTATTAATCATTTTCAATCCTCACATGGTATTCTTCATCATTTTCAATCCTCTCATGGTATTCTTCATTATTTAAATCGCATCATGATATTTTCCCTCATTGTCAATCGCCAAATACAAGGAGGCCTCTAGAGCTATACTAAAATAACTCTCGCTTATTCCCCTCCCTTTTATCAGGGCAATAGTCCGAAGAAAAATGCAAAAAAAACAATAATAACGTGAGGATAGCATAAAATAATATCCGAACCTATCACTATGACGTCATGTACCTATCTATGTGACGTCATGTGCACAAGATAACATTAAAAATCGTGATCACATTAAACGAAAAAATGGCTATTTGACCCCTTAAAAATGAATCGTTTTTTTTAATTTTTCGATATTATTTTCTCGAGGTTATGCCGGTTAAAATAATACCTAATTCGGAGGTGTTTGTTTAGTATTTTAAAAGCCTTAGCGTTACATACATATCACAGATTTTTGTCTTATATATATTGAGATGAGATTAGATGAGATTAATGGAGGTAGAAAATGTTGTGAATCGGTTCAATCTATGGTTTGATAATTTCATTTTATACGAGAAGACGGGTCGTCTAGTATAGTCTCTCTAGAGACGAACCGTTACCTGTTGGGTCTACGACTCACCGGGTCACGCGTCCCTTTTTTCCTCCCCCTCGCCCCTTTCTCTCTCTCTCTCCACTACTCTATCTTTTTATCTCTATCTTCCCTTTCGTATAAATCGCCTTTTAATTAAGTCATCATCTCATTATGCCTCACCCTCTTTCCCTGATATCATCCTTTTGTGACGCATTCCACTGTGCATGGATACAACTGAAGAATTTCCTCCCCTCTCTGTTTAAATGTTTTAATAGATGACGCAATCTTTTTGTGACGTCATTCACTTTGGACATGTAAAAAACAAGCAAGTAAGAAAGCAAAATTCACAGAGTTTTGTAAGTAAATAAATTAAGGCATGTATAAAATAATGTATCAATTGAAGTCTATGGTCTGATAATTTTATATTAGAGCAGGTATACGTCAAATGGTTCATGGTTATCTATGGTTTTATACTGATGTATTAGAGAAGGGCGTAATTACTATATATAACGACATAATTTTCCCCTATTAATTGGATCAAGGATGCATTCCCACGTAATAAGTAGTATAATAGTTTGGGAATTTGCTTCAAATATACACACATATTGAGGCTCGAAACCGATTGTAAAAACCGGTGTAAACCGATTTTGCTATAATCAGCATTCAAACCGAAATCCATTTGCTAACACCGATTTTAATATTTGTAGTTCCTTCCTATTTTCTGTGAAACATTTCTTATTGTAACTGAAGTCAATTAGCATTTAGCTAAGTGCTATCTGTTTCATTGGCACATATCGCAATTTCTAAACCATCCACCAAGATACTTTAGATTAGGGCCACAATGTTGCATCCTTGTGCTTGTTTTACAAGCAATTCAATGGAATGTGCTCCGATGAACTTGCTGCTCTGGTGCCCCCCTCGACGTAAATACACTCAACCAACCCGACAATCAGCTAGATCTCATCCATTTACTGTTGAGGTCCCCAGATGCCGGGGAGCCTTCTACTCCAATAGCTTTTTCCCCCCGAGATTTCGGCCTTTGGAACTCCATCCCTAATCTCTATTTCCCCGACTGTACCGACATGCAGTAATTTAAAACTAATGTGAACAAGCATCTCGCTGCACAGCTCCCAATTTAGGATGACCCCTAAACTTTCACCCTAATTCTCAGTAGCCCCTTACAATGGCAACTTGCATTGTTCAGGATGAACTAAGTTTTAAAAAAAGAAAAACAACCCTCGAAGACTTCTTGAATTCGAAGATCGCAGAGTTTATTCATAGCAGGTCAGAGAAACGTTGTTAGTTGTAAGACAGGTGATCTTTCGCGTTCTATACGTAATAACTAGTTCCAGATTGCTTTCAATGCAGCAACACTAACGAGATTTTCCCTCTTAATTACAATAGCTTCTAGAGTGAGATCAGTTTTATAGTTTCCCTTTTTGTTTTCATTTTTCATATTATAATAAAACAATAGCTTCTAGAGTGAGATCAGTTTTATAGTTTCCCTTTTTGTTTTCATGTTTCATATTATAATAAAACAATAGCTTCTAGAGTGAGATCAGTTTTATAGTTTCCCTTTTTGTTTTCATTTTTCATATTATAATAAAACAATAGCTTCTAGAGTGAGATCAGTTTTATAGTTTCCCTTTTTGTTTTCATTTTTCATATTATAATAAAACAATAGCTTCTAGAGTGAGATCAGTTTTATAGTTTCCCTTTTTGTTTTCATTTTTCATATTATAATAAAACAATAGCTTCTAGAGTGAGATCAGTTTTATAGTTTCCCTTTTTGTTTTCATGTTTCATATTATAATAAAACAATAGCTTCTAGAGTGAGATCAGTTTTATAGTTTCCCTTTTTGTTTTCATTTTTCATATTATAATAAAACAATAGCTTCTAGAGTGAGATCAGTTTTATAGTTTCCCTTTTTGTTTTCATTTTTCATATTATAATAAAACAATAGCTTCTAGAGTGAGATCAGTTTTATAGTTTCCCTTTTTGTTTTCATTTTTCATATTATAATAAAACAATAGCTTCTAGAGTGAGATCAGTTTTATAGTTTCCCTTTTTGTTTTCATTTTTCATATTATAATAAAACAATAGCTTCTAGAGTGAGATCAGTTTTATAGTTTCCCTTTTTGTTTTCATTTTTCATATTATAATAAAACAATAGCTTCTAGAGTGAGATCAGTTTTATAGTTTCCCTTTTTGTTTTCATTTTTCATATTATAATAAAACAATAGCTTCTAGAGTGAGATCAGTTTTATAGTTTCCCTTTTTGTTTTTATTTTTCATATTATAATAAAACAATAGCATCTAGAGTGAGATCAGTTTTATAGTTTCCCTTTTTGTTTTCATTTTTCATATTATAATAAAACAATAGCTTCTAGAGTGAGATCAGTTTTATAGTTTCCCTTTTTGTTTTCATTTTTCATATTATAATAAAACAATAGCTTCTAGAGTGAGATCAGTTTTATAGTTTCCCTTTTTGTTTTCATTTTTCATATTATAATAAAACAATAGCTTCTAGAGTGAGATCAGTTTTATAGTTTCCCTTTTTGTTTTCATTTTTCATATTATAATAAAACAATAGCTTCTAGAGTGAGATCAGTTTTATAGTTTCCCTTTTTGTTTTTATTTTTCATATTATAATAAAACAATAGCATCTAGAGTGAGATCAGTTTTATAGTTTCCCTTTTTGTTTTCATTTTTCATATTATAATAAAACAATAGCTTCTAGAGTGAGATCAGTTTTATAGTTTCCCTTTTTGTTTTCATTTTTCATATTATAATAAAACAAAAGCATCTAGAGTGAGATCAGTTTTATAGTTTCCCTTTTTGTTTTCATTTTTCATATTATAATAAAACAATAGCTTGTAGAGTGAGATCAGTTTTATAGTTTCCCTTTTTGTTTTCATTTTTCATATTATAATAAAACAATAGCTTCTAGAGTGAGATCAGTTTTATAGTTTCCCTTTTTGTTTTCATTTTTCATATTATAATAAAACAATAGCTTCTAGAGTGAGATCAGTTTTATAGTTTCCCTTTTTGTTTTCATTTTTCATATTATAATAAAACGAAAATCAACTGCGTCGTAATTTTCCGTTCGGAAAACCAAAGATAAAGCTCGATACACGAAGTCTTCTGACGATTCTACCAGGTCTCTGGTGTTGTATTTAAATTTAAAAAGTATCTAATAAACTTAAATCTATATGCAAACCTCTTGTGGAAATGGCGAAAACAATGGAAGAATTTTTATAAAAGCTGGTCTTATCCGTCGGTGTAAAAGTTAACTACTCCTTATATTATTAGTAAGTTACGATAAGCGTCGCACGAAAGAAAAAACAACCTTTTTTATAACAACAACGAAAGGGTTTATTCAATTACCTATACCACTTGGTATAGGCGGAATAAAATTGGATAGTGTTCAAGTGAGGAAAGGAAAAGTAGAAAATGCTTTGGGCTGTCGACAGTTTTTCAGCAGTAATCTCCAGGAGAAGATAGTCGATGCTTGAGCATCCAGTGGATCGTGAATGACACGAAAGAGAAAGCAGGCGTCTGTTCTCGTTACTTTCGGGAATGTCTCTGCTGATTGACCGTTATTCACAAAGGGTTAAAGTAGTTCTTCAGGGTGTAGATGGAATCAATGCGACCTGAAAGCTAATTGGTCAGAGTGTGACCAAATTGCATAACTGGGACATTTCCCCGAGAAGGTTAATAAGGCATGATTTATGACTGCTTCATTTCTAACAAATAAATCTATGGAAGAAGAGATTTAAAAGTTTGCTGCCATGGATTAATTTTCTTTCAATTCCATTGCCAATAGTCATTTTAAATAAACAAATCGTCAGCATCAGAGAAGCAATTATAATAAATTACCGCCAATATCTGCTAATGGATTCAAGAATATGGTAATGACTTACGACATTACCAAGTAAGAAGAACTTATTCGTTATTTTGAAAAACGAGTAGAACAAGTACACATCAATTCAAAATAAGCTATGTATGAACATAAATATTCATGAAAAAATGGTCGTTGGGTTTTATTGGGATAAATGGTTCCCTAAATAGCAGGAAAATTGAGCAATTTGTAAGAGGAGATCTTCGTGAATTTGGATTGAATTTGGATAGACATATTGTTAGCTGTACGATCGATGGTATGGCTATGATTTTAAAGTTCGGGAAAAAATAAGTCTTGATAACCAACAACATATCGCACATTACATGCATCTGTCAGTGGCAGATATTCGCTATCAGCAAAATATGGAAAATCTCGCCTCAACCGATGAGACTGATACAAAAAAAAGTGAAGAGATTATAATGACAGGCGATGATGAAACTGTAATAAACGAACGAAACATACTTCTTCAAACATATTTGACTCACAAGAATGCTGCACTTGTAATCAAAACCTGAATTTAACAAATTCTTGAATAAGGTCAAACAAATGTCAAACCATTTCCGGACATCTCCCCTAAGACATGCATTTTGCTAGATTCTATACGAGCGAACATTGATAGGAGAGAGTATAGACTCATAGTTGATTGCAGAACCAGATTGTGTAGCACGATCCATATGATAGCGAGAGTTTTTAATTAAAATGTCGCCTTCGAAATGCTCTACAATCAGTGCTTTCCATGTAAGCCGTCGCTGACAATAATAGAGAACTCTCAATTTGGTTTATGCTATTCTACAACAAAATATTCTCTTTATTTTCTGATTTCATCAGCGCTTCAATGTGAAATCTCTCAATATATATATATATATATATAAGAATAATATTTTCTTCTTTTTTTTATTTCGAGGGTAAAAAAAAATTAAAAAAAAAAAAATAATAATGAAAAGGACACACTCCAACCCAACACCACGGTCAACGATACACTGGTAAATAAAAAAATTTTGAAAATTATTGACTTTTCAATATTGTCACTTTGTTTTGTTTTTACGATTCCACGTGTCGTATGTGTCACTTTAACAACGCATTGTTATCGCCTTCAAAAAAAAAAAATTATTCTTACACTATACACAATGCTCCAAGCGAACTACAACATTCTTCTCATATATATATATATATATATATATATATATATATATATATATATATATATATATATATATATATATTAGAAGTTCATACCTTTTATAAAGCATCCAAATAAATTGTAAAGGCTTTTTCCCTAATGATACAGATTTACTTAAAGCGAACTATTCTATTACATTTTATTGGATAGACTTAATCTTGGCGTTTTGACTATGAGTAAACTTTTGTATTTGTTCTGATACTACATTTCATCTTTTCTGTCCTCGATAAGTTGAGTAAAAATCCTTCTACAACTGCGGCAATAATTATTTTGTCTTAATTTAGTGTGCCCCGTTTTGGGGAGCTGGATTTTCTCCACGTTAAACCCTGACCTTGTGTCGACCTCTGCCCTCGTGGGAAGGTAAGTAAATAGGGAGTAAACATCGTCGGCGAGCCGGTGGCTCTAAGCCTTCGCGAAAGACTTATGTATCGGTATAATAAGAAAGGAAATAAGGAAACCTTGACTCATTTGAGTTATTTCAACAATCCAAGGAAGTTTAAAGCCGAATTTTCTAACAAAGCAACTTTTTAGGAAATATGATGAATAAGTATATAGGAGATCATTTCCTGGAGATCACGGGGAAAATACAGCAGAATCATGCAGAGAAAATGACATAGAAAGAGAACCTAAAATAGTATGTTGTTGTTGTTCCATCTACTTTCGAAGCTGGTGATGATGAACTCATCCGTGAACAGACTAGTGCAATGTGGAAAAATGGATGAAGACCACGAGATATTAACAAATACGTATAAGAGCTTGAAATCTCAAAAGAATCAAAATATTTTCAAATAGAAAAGAAAATATTGAGAGAACGCACGCAACTAGCGTCCAATCGGAAACATCTTTTTTTTTAATTACCGGACTTTTCAAAACAAGAATTATAACAAGTTTTTTTTCCGGTAAAACACTCACTGCGTTGTGTTTTCTGAAAGATTATTTTTAAACGAAAGTAAATAATCAAACATCTTATTAAACATTACTGATTTGTAACAGTGCAACGACTAATCATTTAAATAAGCACATTTTGAATGTATATTGTATTTCTTTTAGTATGCGGAACCCCTGTTCCAGCAGCAACAACAGCAAGGTCGTCTCTGCCTCTGTATATGGCAAGCAAAGACGTGTCAGGCACGAAACCACAAATCAATTGGGTGGTGATGACAATGTTGCTTCTGCGCCATTTTTGTGTGTTCTGGGCCAAACCTTTCACGACTTCGTATGCAACTGCTGAGCCTTGCTGTTCTCGATGTCAGTGGGTAAACACCTGCAATCCTTCAAATTAACGAATAGCTGCAAGCAACGAGGGGGCTTCATACAGATCAGACTATCCTTAGGTACGAATATCGTGAACTATCTTTGCAGAAGTTCAACTAGCTTAACAACAACAACAACAACAACAACAGCAGCAGCACCAGAGAAACAATCTTTGAAATAATCGATGTTTATATGGTTCAAATATTTACTATTGATTGGATTAAAATACGCAATTCCAATTGGTAGCCTATATCGGACTGCAACTAATGAGAAAGAATTCGCTGCATGAACTGGGCACCTGTTCGCGTTATCTATATAAGCGAGAGCTCAAGCAAATGAGAGCCCCAAGTTGCAACACGGTGTTACTAACAGCTACTCTTGGCGGGCAAACGAACTCTGCCGTAGCCCTCGGCTACTGGCATCTCAGCAAACTACGCAAGTAAAGGTCGTGGACTTCTAAATATAGCGTCATCTTGTCGCAGTCTTACGAACGAACGAACTCACTACTCAAGCCCACACATGCTGAAAACAACACTTTCTTCGTCTAGACCCTTTGAACTCTTTTCTTCTTAACTCTTTACTTTTGATTGTTTTATCAAGACATAAATAAAGTTGATATATCATATATGCATAGAGTGTGTCATTACTTTTGATAATCTCTTATCTTTTACAAGTATCTGTTTGTCGGGAGACTTTGTTCATCTATATGCATCAAATAAACGATATTTTATATGCTTGTTTTGGATCAAAAACCGGTTGAACTTAACATTTAGAAGTAACTTCGTTTTTAACTTTGTGTGTGTGTGTGTGTGTGTGACTAAAATTTTCATTCGCTTATTTCTTAGTATACATTTAGTCATTTAAGGGTAGTTGTTCCCGTTTTGTTAATTTGTACATCCTCGAACACTATACGGCAAGAAACGGCGAACAAAAAGGCAATAAAATGATAAATGAAAATGAAACCGAAAGAAAGATACAAAATGTGTCGCTGCTTTAAATCAATTCGATTGATCTTGTTTTATTGACCGCTGTTTTAACATTGACTGAGTGTGTGAAGTATACATTTTCCTATCTGTGTTGCAGTATTTTACTATTACAGTAGTTGGTGCTTTATATATTGTAGTGAGAAGGAGAATAATGCAACACCAGAATACTTTTGGTAAAGGTTTTAATTACAAAAGAAAACTACAACGAATAATACACAGTGAAGAGGCATTTATATAGTTTTGGGTTGAACGAAAGAAAGTCTGACGGACGAGTCCATCCAGTGAGAGGAGGGGTTAAGAATACATTGTAAAACATATATGCACATGTTATGTTCATCCATTCCTTCATGTCGTAGCAAAAAAATTTAAAAGTTTAAATATCATAGACTCGATTACTATATATCGAAAATAATTCCCGATTTTAATTCGGTTTTTTTTTTTCACAATAACAAATAAATTTTATAATTACTCATGTTTTTCCTTTAATTGTATCTTTAATTTTATCCAATTTAGGCACTGTTTTTTTTTTAATGGAATGTGCGGGGATGTAAATATTTACACTCCGAATATTGGCGCGTACTACAAAAATCCAAACACAAAGTTTTCTTCCTCTTTTTACTGTTTTTCTTTTCCGATAACACATGTGCGTACGCTACAATCTAGCCTATCTCCTCTGGTGAATGACGGACCCCGAGAGACGTAACGAGAGACTTTTACAGACTACTAAACATAACGTTAGCATATACACACGGTTAATCGAATATTCTTACACACCAGTTAGTACATGCTCCCTCACTAACAAAACAGGTACGCTAATACACACATATATTTATCATTTTGCCTTTCCCTGTACTGCCTACTCACCAGTGAGACAGTTTCTTTTTGCCATGAAGATACCAAAGATGTATCCTCAGCTGGTATGAACCAGACGACCGATGAACCAGTCTATCTGAATTAATCCTTGAAAATCAGCCTCTTCGGACTGATATCGTAAAACTGTATATAGATTATTATGTCCTCAATAGGCCCCGCACTGTTTGCCAATTACCAGTCCCTGCCACATCGTCGCAGAGCTGCATCCCTGTATTTCTTTTGCAAGTACTTCGACAAAATTTGCTCCGATCAACGTTCTGCACTTGTACCCCCTTAACGTAAATAAAATCTGACTAGCAGCAAAATTATACCCCTTCACTGTAGAGGTCCCTAGATACTGGAAGATGTTCTACTTTAATAGTTTCTTTCCTCGGATCACTTTCCTTAGGAATTCTCTCCATGCCCACGGTTTCCCCGACCGTATCAACATGCAGAAATTTAAATGTAATGCGACAAACATATTGCTGCCCAATTTTCCACCCAGGTTTACCCCTATAAATCTGGCCCCTATCCCAGTAGCCCTATACGCTTCAGTGGCAATATGCCTTGTTTAGGGCGAACAAAAGTAAAGACAATAAATAAAATAGTCCATTGTAAACAGATATAGGTTAATAAAAATACCTTTGATCAAAGGCTTCCTTGTCTCTTGCGGTAGTTTATAGTGATTGTGATGGTGATACCGATTACAATATAGGTCAATAAAATACCTTTGATCAAAGGCTTCCTTGTCTCTTGCGGTAGTTTATAGTGATTGTGATGGTGATACCGATTACAATATAGGTCAATAAAATACTTTTGATCAAAGGCTTCCTTGTCTCTTGCGGTAGTTTATAGTGATTGTGAGGGTGATACCGATTACAATATAGGTCAATAAAATACCTTTGATCAAAGGCTTCCTTGTCTCTTGCGGTAGTTTATAGTGATTGTGATGGTGATACCGATTACAATATAGGTCAATAAAATACCTTTGATCAAAGGCTTCCTTGTCTCTTGCGGTAGTTTATAGTGATTGTGAGGGTGATACCAATTACAATATAGGTCAATAAAATACCTTTGATCAAAGGCTTCCTTGTCTCTTGCGGTAGTTTATAGTGATTGTGAGGGTGATACCGATTACAATATAGGTCAATAAAATACCTTTGATCAAAGGCTTCCTTGTCTCTTGCGGTAGTTTATAGTGATTGTGAGGGTGATACCGATTACAATATAGGTCAATAAAATACCTTTGATCAAAGGCTTCCTTGTCTCTTGCGGTAGTTTATAGTGATTGTGATGGTGATACCGATTACAATATAGGTCAATAAAATACCTTTGATCAAAGGCTTCCTTGTCTCTTGCGGTAGTTTATAGTGATCGTGATGGTGATACCGATTACAATATAGGTCAATAAAATACCTTTGATCAAAGGCTTCCTTGTCTCTTGCGGTAGTTTATAGTGATCGTGATGGTGATACCGATTACAATATAGGTCAATAAAATACCTTTGATCAAAGGCTTCCTTGTCTCTTGCGATAGTTTATAGTGATTGTGATGGTGATACCGATTACAATATAGGTCAATAAAATACCTTTGATCAAAGGCTTCCTTGTCTCTTGCGATAGTTTATAGTGATTGTGAGGGTGATACCGATTACAAACTGAAAATCAGTAAAAGTGGTTCGAGTTTTCTTTCAAAAAATCTGCGGTGTCCTTCCGTGCAGAATATTTGATAGGGGTGATTATTCGTGTGCTTTTCCGGTGCAGTTAAAGATGACAGCACATTTGTTAGCTGACACCTCTCGTCTTTGTTTTTCCATTTTTATTTCTTTTCTATATTTCTGGGTCCTGGCTCAACCTCTTTATCAGGGTGATTAACTGTTATCTGGCGTTATTAAACGAAATTAGATATCTAGCAGAATATCAACGAAGCAAAAAAAAATGATACATTTATAATTAAGTCTATTATTCGTGGTGAAAAATTGTAGCAGATGTTCGTTCAAACAAATCGGAAGTCATGTGATAGAAATTAATGATCGTAGCTGAAAGCACTCTAACTGAAGGCCGCCATTATGGTTTTTAAGGATAACACCGTCGACATGTACTAAGCGAATCCACGAACACCTGCTGCGTCTTTGATCGGTGGAAAAGATTGAAAACCGGCTTTATCGGCTACAAGAGGGCTCATCAGCAATAAGAAAATCGCTTCCAGACATAATTCACGCAAGCTCATCATATGTGTGTGTGAGGAGGGGAGTAAAATCATCGATTTGCAATAGACTGCTACTACTACTACTACTACTACTACTGCTATCAGGTTTATCGTGCCATTTTTTAGTAGTTTCGACACGTTAGAACATGTCAAATTATTGACAGATATAGTATGCTTACATTTGAGGTTAGAGCATAGTTAAACATTATGTAAATCGTGTTAATTTTGGTGGCCTTTGAAAATGAAAGATTGTAAGACCCATTTTCTAGTACTTGATGCTTTTCTATTTCCAGAATGTCTCGCAAACGACAAAACAGATATGTGCAGCGTACAGTGAAGATGATTTAACTGTACGGGAGGTGTTTGCAAAGTTTAGAGCTGTAGATTTTAGTCTTAATGATTAAGAACGCTCAGGCAGACAACCCTCTACAGATGATGACCAAATCAAGACATTAATTGAGAATAACCCATATTACACAAGCATAAGGGTGTAACATATCAAAATCCACCATCTATGAGTATTTAGTAAAACTTGTGTACACGAATCGATACGATTAGGGGTTCCACATTATTTTAGTGAAAAAGAATCTCTTGGGACGCATTTCCATCTGATTTGCTTTATAAACGGAATGAAAATGAACCCATTTTGAAGCGATGAAAAATGGAAAGTTTACTGTAATATTGTTGGTTAAGCGAAATAAGCCATTCTTTAGACATTCCAAATGCATATTTTCACCTTAAGAACGTTATGCTTTGTGTTGTGTGGGAAGTAATTCGATACTATGAGCTTTTGCCAAATAACCAGCTAATTAATCCTGAAAATGACTGCTCACAATTGGATTAATGAAAAGCAGCAATTGAAACAAAAACGCACACCATTGGCCAACAAGATTGGTGTAGTATTCCATCGCGATAATGTCAGACCACATGTTTTGTGGTGACCGGACAAAATTGTTGCAGTTTAGCTAAGATGTGTCACCTCATCTTTCTTATTCACTCCTTCAGATTAATATTTATTTAGCTCTTTACAGAATAATCCCAATGGTAAAAAATTCAATTCTTTGGATAACATAAAAAAAAACATCTTGATGAATTCTTTGCCATGAACTTACCGAAATATTGGGAAAATGGAATGTTTAATTTGATGAAAAGATGGGGAAAGGTTCGGCAACAAAATGGTCCATATTTAGTTAGTTAAGTATTCAGAACAAACTTTCCGTACAACCTGATATATTTAATATTAAAATTAATAGATATTAATATTAAAATAACTACACTTAAATGAAAGAATGGCATTCCAAGACGATTAAAATTGATTCCCCTAACTGAACAGTTTTGCATAACTTCTATCTCCTCCTTACGAAGATTAAAATCTAGATATAATGATACTAAATCTTATGTCTAGAATCCTTATTCTAATTTTGATCAAAATGCATTACATGATTTTGATTCTAGAAAATGTATAAAATTGAAGGCTTAGGGAGAATCAAAAATAGATTGAAATTCAGGGAATCTACTTAATTGGTATCTAATGACTATGAATAAAATCTAAAATATTTTAATTTTAGAATAGGAGGTGGTACCCATATTATGATCCTACAATTCTTTTAAAATATTTAAGGAATGTAAGATTTTGAGAATAGTTATTAATTGATGTCTAATACCTATTATTAAAATTTCCCAAAAATCGAAGATATCTGAAATTTCACGAAGAGCTTCCAGCCCTTTTTAATCCATTTTGCATAAAACTAAATTAAACTAAATATAGCTCAATAACGACTCCTTATGCCTACCAGGTGTTTTCCAAAATCCATAAGATATACATCAAAGACTTTAGTGTGTTCGGATGCACAGTCTACTACAAATTGCTTTAACCCAAGCATAATAAAATAAGAACAAGCCGTAGATATAGAAATACTCAGAAACAAATAGGCAATATCTTTTGAACATAGAAGCAGACTTCCTTGAAAACAGTGAGCAGCTCACACTTAGATAGACTTGGAAGGGCCTTACTAACAAACACATCAGTTTTGAATAATTTGTTGCTACTTGTAGGCCCCCTCACCCCCATTCCACCTCCAACCGATTAATTTTGTATATACACTTTTTCGTTAATAAAAAAGGCCTTACCAATTGGGGATAATGTTAGGTAGTCTGCCGAAAGAGTGAATGAGGTATTTTGGTGATTGGAACTAGTTCAGAGAATAGACCTAGAGAATGACCCACAACCCCCATCCACCCAACCCATCTTTAGCCCTGTGCCCCATTTTATATTTTAACGTAAAATATTAGTATAAATAAACCTTTGAAAAGGGGTTAGTTTATTTCTAATCGCCTGAGGCGCTCTTACCTGGGAATACTGACGGGGCTGCTCAAGCAGTTTTGTAGGCCAGAGCGCACTAATCCTAGTGCTCTGGCTAACCATACCTGACCATGTGTCTAGCTTCTTGGAGAGGAGGTAAATAAAATTACTTTGATCTTGTGTCTTGCCCTCGTGAACATAAATAACTTGGCTTTTTTGCTAAGATCAGAGCGTAGTATCTGTTCCGATGGATTCTACACTCGGTAGAACGATACTTTCTTGGCATTCGAGCCTTGATTCCACTGGTGTGAGGCATTGTCCTGTGCAGTTCTAGGAAGTGCACCCACTCAGGATTTGCCTTCTCACACTTTGAGAATGAGGTAGTTTAATTGTAATCGCCTGAGGCGCCTTTACCGGGAAATGCCGACGGGACTGCCCAAGCATTTTTTGTATACCACAGTGTTCTTCCTCTAGAGCGCTGGCTTTTCAATCCCACTTTTCCGACTTTGTGTCCCATCTTACCGTTGGGGAGGAGATCGATAGATAAATAAATAAATAAAAACTTTTTAAAAAAACTATAGAAGCAAACCTTGTTGTGTGAGATCTACAGATTTTAAGATATCAAGAGAATTTAGAAACGATTCTTCATTCCCGGGCCATTATAGAATTATAGGACATTTAACCAACATTTTTGGGGGGGTTTTTTTGCTATGGGATATAAATTCTGTACTATATTTTAGGCGATTACATATTGTTTTACGACCTTGGCACTCGAACTTAGGGTTACTAGTAAATAATTTAGTTAGTGATCAGTTAAAATGTTTGAATGGACCGGAAATAGGAGATCATTTTACATACGAAATAGATTCCCACTCTAAATTGTAAATATATATATATATATATATATATATATATATATATATATATATATTTAGGGCAGGGGTCGACACGTTTTTAAGGGTGTTCACAAGTAATTACCTAAAAAAGTAGATTCTCATTTTATTTGGAGAATTGATTAAGCTCAGGATGTTAATCTGCTAATTTACTGAAAATCCAGTAAGTGTTCAGATAGTTCTATCCATCACGCGTGTTTTCTCTACGCGAATTCTTGAGAGGGCGGAATA
>OY744526.1:44359316-44384316 GCA_963556195.1 Sepiola atlantica | reverse complement strand
CAATGGTAGTCCAATAAAATATTGAGAAGGAAAATGGGGAAGAAAATAATAATGAATTAATCAAATGTGCCGTTTTGAAAACAACCTGCGCGAATCAGAGAGTTATATCGAATGTTCGGCTGGCTTGGCAGGCCGAGAGCAGGCTCAATGCGTTTCCACGAATAATGGTGATGGAGAAGCGTTCGTAAAGTCGAGTCAATTCACAAGTTTCCCCGGTGTGTCGCGTCATTAACAGAACAAGGCTACCAAAGAAGTCGCGCGTGGCGGGCCTATCACTCCACTTGTCTTCACGGCAATTGGTTGAAACACAAATCTGTCGAAAAACCCGGCATATTTTGACAGCTTGCGGCTCTCTGCTGACGCTGCTGCATATCCAGGGGTTGTTGCCGATTTTATCACTGACGAAGACGTAAAAGTGTCGACACAAGTCGCATCCCATATAAGTGGCTTGTCGTTTGCAAAGAGAAACACGGTCAGGCCATCATGTCGTTTGCCATCCCCTCTGTCGAGGCCAACTGATTCGAGGATCGACGAGAAGCCAGCGATGTCTAGTGCTCGTCGGACGATATAATTAAGAGCGCTGTGCCTAGGAAATCTGCCGGCGCTCTTTCTACACGAAAGGGTGTGGAGTCCATATATATCGACCGGCTGACCACAATGGCACCTGCGGGTGCTGCAAACTCTACAACAGGTGCGCAGGGCGACGGCGAATCTTAGGCCATCGTCATCAACTAGAGTCGCGACAGCCGATGATGGCAAAGCTGTTAACCTACTATTTAACCTATAACTTGGTGGGGGAGAGTCAAATTAACACTTTATCCAAAAGGTATGACTTTACATTCGCTTTCATTTCCAAACTTATGGCACCTAGTATTCAGAAATGGTCTCTCATCTAAGTATTGACAGACTCGTCGTTGCTTAACTGCGGTAAATGAAGAGAAAGAAGAAGAACCCGACTCACCCTTTCTGTCCGATTCGTTGTCAGCAGTGATGTAGACAAGAAACGAAGCGAAACATATGAACTGCAGCAAGCTCCTCGCGTTGGTGGTCATCTTGGCAAAAACACGGCAAACAAGGAGAAGCTGGCCTAGAAGAGAAAACACAGAAACTGATATTGAGAAATAAACGACATTATTATTTACTTATCTTATTCATCTATACTATACATGTAGTGTATTTTTGTCTCTCTGTCCGTCCGGTATTCAATTTACAACAAAGCTCTATACCATACCAAGGTCAAACCAAATCTCTCCTCGAGTAAAATTATAACTTGTAATAAATGGACATCCAGAAGATTTCAGTACTTACAGAGCCAGTTATGGGTATTGACAAAGAATTCCGAGTCAGTCCAGGAAATGGTCGAAGCAGTTTACGATTTGAAAGTAATATTTTTTCTTTTCATTTTGAAGAAGGGCTCAAATTATGATGGTTCCCATTCCTTACAAGTACCATTAAATTTCGTACCCTTTATTAATATATATATATTTTTTTATATTACAATCTTAAGTGCGGTTGATAGAGGTTCCCTATAGTTAATATTTCAGGGAAATTTTTCCATACCTAGTTGTGTGTTCAAACTTAATTCTAACGTGCATAGGAAACCCCTTTGCTAGTGGGGATAATTCAGCAAAAATGAGATCAATTAAATCCATTTTTATGTATTAATATATATATATATATATATATATATATATATATATATATATATATATATATATATATATTAATAGAAATCCATTAGCAGCAAAGATGACGTTTTACTTGATTATATTTTATTTAAAACTAGTATGACCTGTGCACGGGCATTGCCCCGGAAAAATGAAGAACACAAGAAACTCTCTGCACGAGGGTGGAATTAAACTTTAGGTCAGTTTCTAACGTAACCAAAACTCCAGCTCCCCAAAACGGGCACTCTGGATTGGGATCTCTGCCGATGGATGCACATGTATTCATCTTTGACTCTAAGAAGTTGCATATTTGTAAGTTTACTTAAATATATTTGTATATTTCCCCCTTTCACATTGTATACTTTTCCTGTTTTAATGAATAAAGTACGAAAGTTTTGCAAATATTTAAAGTCGACTATATTTAATCATATTTTATACTCAGCCATTTCAGTTGTTCGGCTAGTTCTGAATATACGTTTGCTTTGTCTGTTTTACAGCATATCAACCAATCTTTCATCAGTTAATATCGAAACATAATACGCATTGCTAACGATTCATTTTATACGATTACACCCTAATTACTTGCAGAGGGCAGGGTTATACAGAAGGTCGGCTTTTAATATGGGGAAAATCCAGCCCCTTAAAAAGACTTGCCTCAGTCTAGAAGTATTTACCTTTCACTTACGGAGGACAGAAAACATAAGGTGTAGTATCAGTACAGATACTACAATTTGTTCCTAGCCAAAAACTGTCTTTAGGATAATGCAAGGCTATTTTTATGAACATCTAGAATGTCTGCTATGGGGAGCTGTATTCCCCACTATAAACTGATACTATGTCTAATTTTGATGAATGAGGAAGCACATAAATAAATTGACTTATTTAACCATAGTTGAGGGTGTAGGTTCATATATTTTTCAATGATATTTGTGCGTAATTCACCACAATAAATCAGATATGATATTAACTCAACCGATTCAATAGTAATCGACAATATCTATTACGTCCAACGCATAAAAAATCTAAATAGATCTAAATATACTAACGGGACTACGTGGAAATTCCACGGTGAGAATTTTTTTTCGAAAAGTTAAAATACTATGAAATGTAAGAAATTTAGTTTCAATTTGTAGTAAGAAAAATGTTAGAAGTAAAATGTTAAGTTTTATCTATCTATATAATGAATTAGAGTCAGTCTGTTTCTCAATATTTGGAGGGACCCTTTTCAGGGTTTTCGTTTTGGGGGAAGATTTTTGAGAGAGTCGCGGTTTAGAGAAACATTTTAAATAAAACGGTTCAGCTAATACTCAAATATAAGAGAGCGAGAAAAATGGTATGTGATAAACACGAATAAAATAATGAATTCAAAAGTATAAGTTCACAAAATAGATATTTTGTTCATGTTTAAAATGAAAGCTTAGATAGATAGGCAAACATAGAATAAGTGTTTTTATTTTTAGAGTCCTGGCAAAACTAGGGACGGTTCATTAGTTGAGATATCGAGGAAGCCGGAGTCGATAATTTAAGGGCTGTAAATTGTTCACAGGTCTGAAAATAACTGTAATCTAAACTTCTCCACTTAATTATAAAGTGTTCATTTGGTTGAAAGTTATTAATAAGAGTAAATGTTCATTTGTTTTCATTGTAGAAAGTTCATTGAGAAATGTTAGAAGTATTTAAGTGGATAAGTTTACATTTGTTTTTAATGGGTAGGCGATAGGTTGAAAGAGTTAATGCGTTGTCTACGTGTGTGCGTTACTGTCTCAGTACGTATGCTTATGACTGTATGTGTGTGTATGATGTGAGAAATGCTTTCCCAACACCCGACAGAGGGTAATAGATGGTGACGAAAGGTCGATGTTAGCTCTGTGGCGGATTTGGACTCAACATGTTAGTTGAAAGAAAAATTTGGGTTTTTATTTACTCGGAGTGGATCAAAACAGCAAATTTGATAAATTCAGAGAAATGCATTTTAAATGACTTAAAATGTTTTCATTTGTTTTAATTAATTGATGCGAGTGTATTCGTCAAGTCGTGTGCGCAGAAATGAGTTTAAGCATTTTGATTTTTGGCACTGAAGGATGAACTTCGTCGCTTCAAAATATAGTCAGTCTGTTTCTTAATATTTGTCATCGATAGTTTTCTTCCTACAAAATCAATATTTGATTCTGACTAGTCAGTTATTTTGTGGGAATAGTTGCAGCATGGTTTTAACAAAAAAAAATGAGTGCTTCTTTAGAGGCGTGGCTGAGATGTGGTCGAGGCTGGCGGAAATATTAACGGTAATAAGGCAAACGTTTTTGTGACACAAAATGCACACAAACGATTTAAACTTAAAAGACCTGTTGTTTTTACTTAGAGATAATTGCACAATAATCGATTTATTACAAGCACACAGATCTATTTCAGGTGTCGAGACCTGCATCTGTGGCGCTGAAATGAGACTCATCCCACATGCAACTTGAAGCGATGGAATTGTGTGGCGATGCCCAAATTTGACATCTAGGAAGGTGTTCATAAGACGAGTAAGTAACCCTAAACTCTAACCCCTATACTTAACCTTTTATTTCTTGATTTATTTATTTATTTTATGTTTAATTTATTCCAATAAATCTATTTTGCGTGCCATCAGAATTTTTATTTTTGGCATTTTAAATTCGAAATAAAAAATTCTCCTCCGAAAAAAAGTTTGAATTATCTCCCCCTTTCATATTTCCGCAGGCCTCGGTCCACATCTTTAAATAAGTACCGAAAAAATTAATTTGGTTTAACCCCTTTCATAAAATACTTTATCTGACTAAGAATATTGTGTAAATTTGTTCTTAACAGCTAATGTAAATTAAAATGGACGTATTCTTTTTTCTCCGTAGAAAATGTAACTATTAATAGTAAATACTAATACTAATACGTTACTGCATTAATTGTTAATAAATAATAGTTAAATAATATAATACTTTATAAATCTAAGTGACAAAATTAGGAAATCTTTGAAAGATTACAAAATTCGCAACCGCATTTGGTGACGTCACACGTTATTCGTAACCGGTGTCAAAAACGTATCTCATATCTGCGAATACTACGTTCGATGACTTGTATCAACACACTTTTTTTCAATTACTCCTGAACAACAAAAAAGTTTAATTTCAGGTAAGCCTTCAACATTTGAAGCATTTGAATTGACAGTTTAAAAACTGTTAATTCGAAAATTATTTCTTGCTACAATTAAATTTAATTAAATATTATAAAGTAACTTATTTTTTGTAAAGCCTCTCGGATATAGGCTATCGAAAAACAAGTGTTCTTTTGTCTAGGTTAAGAAAGAGCAAAAATGAATATTTTACATTTTCCTATAATCGTTACATTACTTTTTTAAAGACTTCGAAATCAATTTTAAATGTCGAAGACACACCAAGATGACAAACAGAACCATACCGAAACGTAGCCTTCGATATTTGAAGTATTTAAACTATCAATTCGCAATCAGTATTTGGATAAGCTAAATAGTTTACTTTCGTCTATTTTCTAACTAGATTTTCAACTCGCATCCATAGCCTAGTTGTTAGAGTATTGGTCTTATAAAACAGTGGTCGCGAGTTCAATCGTAGTTGTCAGCTGGGTTGCGAAAGAAAATATTTTAGTCGTTATTTCGGAAATTTATTGAATGCGGCTTATTTGGCAGCGTTACGCTTATGTTAATCAACTAATGAGTGGCATACATATTTATTATGAAGATAGACTAGACCATTTCGGCTTAGACACTATGTCTAGTATATATATATATATACGGGCCAAAGTTTAGTATATATTAAATAGCGTTAATGCCAATACGTAATTAAAACAAAATAAATTGTTTTGCACTCTTAAAAGAATGTATGTTTTACCATTCATTTATGGCTTATGTTTGAATTCATGTTTTGAAACATGACGTAAACTATAAACCTATGACGTCACGTTAAAGCTGTAATTATATTATTTGGGTAGGGTTTAAGACGTATTTATAAGCTACATTGTTCGTAGAACACCAGACTGAAAATCCATTTTTTTAATCATCATTAAGTTTTGTCTGTCTTAAATAATACAGGCTAAAGCACAAAGTAACCATTTCAGATTACTCAGTAATATATAACTGTTGTATTTAACCAGTCGCCGTTCCGCTTTTTCATTTATTCTTTTCATTATATAACCAGTTTTTAATGAGGAATTCATTTTATGCTTTTATAAAATAAAATCCCTTGATTTTGAATATCGAAAGGGCTATACAAAATAACCTTTTTGTGTTTTTTTCTTAAATTCATAAAATGTGACTATGTTCATACATGTAAATTTCGTCATAATTGGAATATATCAAATAACACCATGACAATCATCTGTTTGTTTGTTTTTCTCCAAATTACCAAAATGTAAAATGAAAATTGTTTCTTTGCTTTTTTTTGTTAACAAGGCTAAATCTTCTGGGGATCTTGTTTGTTTTTCTCCGTTCACTTTATGATGAACTAACAAAATGATGACGTCATCATTGAAACACAGATCATAGAAGTGGTACGGGTCGTCTATGGGAAAATTGACTATTTGACTATATATATATATATATATATATATATATATATATATATATATATATATATATATATAATATACGAATCGGCTAAACCAGGAGGGTCTAGTATATACAACTAAAATTATTTGGACCTGGCTTGCTATCTTTTTTTTTGCATAAGAAGTTTTTTTTTAATGTAACAACAAACACTTGTTTTATTCAATAAATAAATCAAAAGCAATATGCAAATATCGCTAGTAAAGTTAAGTCAATTCACGATGGCCCCCGGTTTGGTGCGCCATTAACAGATCAAGGCTATCGAAGAAGCCCGCGTGGCGTTGCCAATTGCTCCACTCGCCTCCACGGTGATCGGTTGGAACACAAATCTGTCAAGAAAACCGGCATACTTTGATCGCTTGCGGTTCTATGTGTCCTGAGTTTGTCGCCGATTCTGTTACTAACGAGGGCGCAAACGTTTTCTTCCCCTGAACATTAGATGACTTAATGGAGATAGAAGGCGTCGCAAAGAGTTTTTTTTTTGTTGTTGTTTTTTTCAAAATTCATTTTTCGATTAGTTCTACAAAAACCTCAATTGAATATACCACACTGAAACTAAAATTTAAATTTTAAATATATTTTTCATTTTTTTTAATTACATTTTTAAAGTAAGTATCAGTTCTTAAGGCATATCTCTCCTCTCTATTATAGTTGTGTTTCTTATTGCATATCATTTTGAATAAACAGCAGAAATAAATCCATTCTTGTTTAATGTTATTTTTTTTTAGATATGACTATTTGTACACGAGATTTCCTGAAGTTCAAACATCCTATATGTCATAGGTAAGTGGGGTTATTAATGTATAGCAATCCTCTAAAATAATCCGGTAAAAGTCCAGAGTAGTTAACAGTCAAGAACTTGCAAGCAAAAAAGTAAAACCACAAATAATTTATAGAAAACACAGTGAAATTAAATTATCTACATATCCGTTAACGTTTAACGTGTGGAAAGTGTTTGTTAGATTTTTTTTTTTTTTCAGAATCTTAATTCTATGTTCGCGTGTCTTATCGACATACAAAGACTAAATTGGCGACCAACGGATGGCTAAACTTCGCTTCATGCTTAAAAGATAGTAACAAAAAAATACGGTGCTTTTATCGACCCTGAACCAGCTGTCGTGACGTTCGACTCGGAAGCGTTCGGCTGTTCTACGCAAACGGCCGAGAGTTGCCGAGCCGAAGCAGCGAGCAGCCGACATTTTTGATACGGTGCTGCGTCCTATGATAATAATGTTTTGCTTGTTTTTTGTTGGTTTTTTTAGGGTTACGGTTAGGGTTTAGGGGTTAGGTTTAGGGGTTAGGTTTAGGGGTTAGGTTTAGGGGTTACGGTTAGGGTTAGGGTAAGGAATTTTTTAAAGAAACAAACAAAGAAAATTAAGCATATTTACATGCATTTTTTGAAAGAAACAACAGGAGAAAAAAACATAGCGAGGTTACTGTTATAAAATGAATACTGTATTTTTATTTACAAGGAATTTTTTTCAAGAAAGAAAAAAAAACGTACCAAAATTATTTTTATCACAACATATTTTTAAAATTTTATTATTTATTCTTACTTGCTCGCAATGATACTGCAGTGCAAAGCTGTTCGTAATTCATTTTGGGTTTATTTTCTTCAAAAAAACTTCCTGACAAAAAATCCGTCTTCGAAAGCACTTATTTTCAATTTGTAACAAAGTTATCGGCTGCTCGCTGCTTCGGCACTCAACACTCGGCCGTTTGCGTAGAATAGCCGAACGATTCCGAGTCGAACGTCACGACAGCTGGTTCAGGATCGATAAAAGTACCAAAAATACTTACCCTATCACTAATCTTAAGTACGAGTGGAAAGCCTTCTTCCCAAACAAAACACCTCGGAAACCCACATTTAAGTTTAGCAAAGTTAAGCGATAATATCGGCCGTCATATTGTTTTTTTTTTATGTTACACAATGTTGACCGCACGTTGAAAGAATAATACCAGGGCAAACCTTTGTTGGTATGAAAAAAAAGGCCGCTTAGGGCTCTATAATGGTCGTCTATAAATGCAAGTCGACCAACAACATTGCACTCGTAAATTAAACAGCTTGATTGTGTTATGCATACAATTTCACTTTTTAAAGTTCGGCTGAGATAATCGATAATTGAAAGCTTCGAGTTCTCTGATTGGATTCTTGAAAGAGACTAAACAAAAATTTTTTTTAAATGTTTTCACTGCCAATAATGGAGATAAGTACAATGGCATAGTGTTTATTCATTGAAGCCTGACTTTTGGAACATGGTTGTTCAAATATTTTATCAATGGTTTGAAAAGGTAAAAAAAACTTAGCTTAAAAATATTAATAAGAAAACATTATTCTTCTTTGAAAGATGATCAAAATTATAAACTTTACCTTGGACCAACATTTTCGTCGTCTTTTCTTATTCAAGTAACACGGCCAAATGACATCTCTTAGGTACTTAATATTCTGAATATTTGATTTTTGACTAGATGGTCGTGGTTAATGGCGAGAGAAACTATTTATTTATGAAAATTATACTTTTGTAGTTAAGGATGGACCAAATAACATGTGAGTTTTCTTCATATCTCCTGAATACAACCTCAGTACAATAATAATCAAATAACATGTGAATTGTTTCCATCTCTCCTGAATCTAATCCCAGTCTAATAATAATCAAATAACGTGTGAATTTTTTCCATCTCTCCTGAATTTAATCCCAGCTTAATAATAATCAAATAACGTGTGAATTTGTTCCATCTCTCCTGAATCTAATCCCAGTCTAATAATAATCAAATTACATGTGATTTTCTCTCCTGAATACTAACCCAGTCTAATAATAAAAAAACATGTAACTTTTCTCTATCTCTCCTGAATACTATCCCAGTTTTATAATAATCAAATAACGTATAAGTTATCTTGATTTCTCCCGAATACTAACCAAATTTAATAATAATCAAATAACATATGTTTCCCTATCTTTCTTGAAACCTAACCCAGTTTTATAATAATGAAATAACATGTAACATTACTCCATCTCTCTTGAATACTAACCCAGTCTAATAATAATATTGAATTAAGAAATAGATTGGCAATACTAAAAATAATGGGGTGGTAGATACCAATAGGCGGGTGACAATTTATGTGTGATACTATAGATTCCCTTCCCATTCCCCACTGCCGGGATAGCAGGAAAATGTTAAGTTAGAAAATAGATTGACAAACAAAATAATGAGCAGGTAAGATAAGTGAACGACAATTAAAGGACTGGCGAATGAATTGAACTCCCTAGGCAGAATTGCGCCATGACAATTAGTTGTTAGCTTATAGTTGGTCAGCTGAGAGTGGCTGGGAAAACGGGCGAATTTACTGAGAGAAAGACCGAACATATAAACATTTCTGATCGAAAGTAGATATATTTAGGAGATGAGCAAATAGAACAGATTAGATTGGAGGAAATCGGGTTGAGCAGATCAGATCGGCTCGAGAAGTGAGGCAAGTTAGAGGGATCAAGATGAGTAGACAGAGAATACGCCGACGAGTAGATGACTTTGAGTAACTGGTCTTGACAGGAGATGATCCCAATTGGGTATTAGCGATGGGGTCCCAACGACACACACACACACGCACATACACACTCGCGCGCTTTGTTCAACAAGTCAACCTTACCCAATGCATGCGTCTGCGTTGCTTTATTTTTTAATATAACTTGTAAACTGTGATTGTGCCCTCGGCAATCGTCTGTACGAAAATCGACACAGCCAGCCAGGCGAAGAAAAAGCCCACGGCACATGGGTTTTGGGGATCGACGATCGTCGAAGGAGCGACATGGTTATACACTGACCTTTGGATGGAAGATAGAGGAAGAGAGAGAGAGAATTATCGAAATTACCAATTAGTTTCATCTTGCCAGTCCATGTCAGTCCACGTCCAAACGCTTCACGTGTTTCCAAGCGAAATTTCTTTTCAATCAACCTTTCTACTTCAGCAATGTGAGCTCATATCTGTTTTAGTACATTCCCACAGCCTAAGGTCGACGGGTCTAGAATTTGCCGACTACAACCCTATGCAGAGAGTTGAGACGTCCCACTCTTCCCCGTTGGCCATGGGTGGCAACTCGTGATGTCTTGGTACGGGATCCTGGTGGCTGAGCGGTTCGTAGCTTGGTCACTTCGGGTACTTACTTTGGCTAGATGGGAGGTCGGAGAGGCTCGATCCCATCAATCGGCTGGTCACGTCATGCCCTAGTATCTATAAGTTTATCCCCAACCATATTATTCAATCTGAGTCTTAAATAAAAGAAAACCTTATTTTTCATTTTTATTTTTATTTTCCCCCCAAATAGATACTAGAAGGCGGTGGATCAGGGTCAATCATGTTAAGAGCAAAGAAGATTATCAGTGCCAAAGAGTAACGTTTCTAAAGAAGTAATGTTTTTTTTTCTGGGAGCAATACTGATCTCTCTCCGTGAAGTTCCTTTCTAAGCGTAATGTTTCCGCTTTCACTGTGAAATTTCCTTCTGAGAGCAATGTATTCTGAGAGTAATGTATTCTGAGAGCAATTTATTCTGAGGGCAATTTATTCTGGGATAATGCATTCTGGTTGTTAAAGAGCAATGTATTCTTGTTATCTAACAGCAATGTATTCTGGTTACCTATAAGCAATGCATTCTGGTTACCTATAAGCAATGGTTATAAATAATTACCCTACTTATGGAATTATATTGACAACTATATGTCAAACAACACAAAACTAGTGGTATAGGTCTGTCGCTTGTAGTATTGTCGGAGTCTTTTCCGGCTTGGGTGTTGTTATTATCGAAGAGTAATGTTTTCAAAGAGTAATGTCCTATAAGAGTAATGTATTCAAAGAATAATCTCTTAAAGAATAATTTATTTTTGGAATATAAATAACTATTATACTTATAGAATTATATTTGACAACTTTATCCTGCATTTAATAACTCACGGATGGTTGATATGCCGTAAACCAAACCAAACCAAACCCACATCATAAGTAATGTTCAACCTGGGACATCAAGTTGACCTCTGCTAACACTTTAGTTAAATAATATACGAGAGGATCTACCTGCTCAAGATCTAACAGTATTTTCCCAAAATGAATGAAATAATTCAACTGTACAAAGTTTTAGCGCTTGAATCTAGAAATTAGATTGTATCATCTAATTTCTGGATTCAAGCGCTAAAACTTTGTTCAGTTGAATTATTTCACTGGTAGTGTCGGTCGTGGTTTCTGTGATGGTAATTTTTAAACAAGCTTTGATTACTTACTGTCAGTTCTGAAATTCAAAATCAAAGGAGCATCTGATATGTATCCATCACCTGAAAAACACAATAAAATCCAGTCAGTTTTAAAAAAGCTTTTATTATGTTATACTCCAAATCCGTTGCTATCCTTATACACGATGTGACTAACAACATTACACCGTTTAACATATTTAATAGTTTTACTCCTATATAACAAAAGAATTTATGATAAACAGGATTCACAAAAAAAAAACTATTATGTACAATACTCAATTCTACACAAACAAATAAAACTATTTTCAAGAATGGCACATAACTCAATAAATCAAGCGCCTAACTAATAAAACAACGACTTTTAGGCAAAATTAGACTTTATTCATCAACATAATCTCCTAGCGTGAGTGATACACGGATTTCATAACAATTAAATGTTTTTTTGTAGAACGATTTATCTTTGGCCTCAAAATACGTCTCATTAGAAGACCTTTCTGACGTGTCTGCTCGTATTGTTCGTGTGCATTTTAAGTATGAAACCCGGTGTAATCTTGGAGTTGTAAGAGGAATCATAACGTTAAACATTGTAGCAGTTTGGTCATGTTTTTTGTTTTGATTTATAACACAGCACTATAGAATAATGTTTAAATAGATACTATTTCATTAGTTTTTAAAAAGGTAAATTTTCTATTCTGATTGTGAATATTTTCAAGAATTCATATATCTTATATATAAAGTAAAGTCAGCCCCCCCCCTATATTCAAGCTTAATATGTTTAGTAACAAAAGCCACATACGTACATCTTTTCAGTTAGTGATTTCTGCCACATATTGAACTATGTTGTCAGAAATAAACATTCTAGTCTTGCTTGGTTTCTTAGATTTTACTATTTAGTCTGGCACCAGTTTCTTGGGTTCCGCAATTTTTCCGAGCAATTCTGGTGTATGTATATATATATATATATATATATATATATATATATATAAATCCTCACTATTGATAATAATTGCAGTGCGTCTAACATTATTTGACTGTTTATTAAAACTTTGTACCTACAAAAATCTATTCAAATATATATATATATATATATATATATATATATATATATATATATATATACATACATGCATATATATAAAATCACTCAATAAGTCTCGGGCCTAACTAATAAAATAACTTTTAGCCAAATTTCGACTTTTTTCATCAACATAGTCTCCTTCTAGGGTGATACACTTATTCCAACGCTTCTCTAACAATTTGATTTATCCTTGGCCTCAAAATATGTCTCAGTTTCTGATATCACTTCTTCATTGGAGCCAAATCTCTTTCCCTGGAGCATTGATTTTAGGTATGAAAACAGCAAATAGTCATTGATGAGGGGGGGGCAGATAATAAAAGAGTAGGTGCAGAAGCAATTCGAAGTGCAATTTATGTAATTGATGCGATCGACTTATGATACGGTGCATTGTCTTGGCGAATGAGCATTTTTCCCCTCTTCATTTGTGGCCATTTGTTGTCAATATCTTCCTTGAAACGCACCAATAATTAGGCGATATAATATTCGCTATTGATGGTTCTTCCTTTCACAAGGTAATCGATGACAAATTCTCCTGCACATCCAAAAATAAGGGGCCCAAACCTGTCATTCTGATTTTTGCGTCTTTGGTCGCTTTGGGCTGCTTTCATTTGCTGATGTCAACTAAGCTGACTGCCGATTCGACTGCAGAGTGAAGTGATGGATCCATGTTCCATCCATCGTCACACATTGACGTAACAACACGTTTTATTGCGCTTAAACAGTTGCAAAGAACGTTTTGAATCGTCGACGTGTTGTTGTGTTCGACCGACTTTGAGCAAACGCGGACTCCACCTTGAACACAGCTTTCTCATTAACAAACGTCCATGCACAATGATGAACACACTACCTTTTGATATATTGAATCCCTTTGCTATCTCACACAAGTTTAATTTACAATCGGCCAACACGAGTTTGTAGTCGTTTTTGATATATTCCGGGACAACTTTTGAATTTGGGCGATCTGACCATTCATCGGTATTTGTGTCAGTACGCTCGCGTTTACAGTAATCATACTAGCGCTTAACTGACGGAGCAGAATCCGAATCGCACTCATCAATCCATTGCTTTGCTTTAACAGTATTTTTCTCATCAGAAAGCAATACTTTACCACACGCGAAATTAAGATTTTTTTCCATTGTTTTGAAAATGTGCAACGGTAGCTTCACTTAAATAAGTGTAATTTGTGGGCTCAAATTTTGACACATGCCATTTGAAAGTTCGTATTTTATGAAAATATTATGAACTTCTTATTAGTGACGTCATCTATATGTCAGGTCCAGGACTTATTGAGTAATGCATCAGGTGTAAAAATCTGGAAAATAATATCCAGAATGGGAATATGAAATCGATCCGTCTGGTCGGCGCAGATCACAATAAACGAACCAGTACTGTTCATAGCATTTACAAAATGGTAGCTGGCCCTCACGTTACGAAGAAATCGTTTTGCCAAAAGATAAAGTAATATTCACGTTGTTATTTGATGTTTTGGTATTATAGCATCTTAGCCCTAATTCGAGTTATTTACTGCAGGATCTAATGCCAGAATTTAAATTGTTAACGTATCAACTGGATCTGCACTGGTTCGTTCCTTTGATGTTTAACTACACGTTCTCGGCTGCTTTTGAAATTATGTTTTTCTCTCCAGCTTTTTCGTTCATTTGTTTTTGTCATCTTTAGATGATTCGACGATCGCAAACGTTCGTGATAAATTATATAGAACTTTTTTTTATTTTGAAAGTAAAAATAAAAGTATAATCAAGCAAATGAATACTGTAATGTTTAACAGTGTTTGATTAAATTAAAAAAATACGACCTAAATACATACATATAACTATGTGTACTTATACTCTGTTATTTATTTATATTAATATCTATATATATATATATATATATATATTAGACGCTCACCAATAATCGAATGGAAAATAATACGACAGGCCAGTACATGTAGAAATTTAGCCGACCGATATAGATTATGCCTGAAAGAGAAATTTGAAATCTTAAACTTTAAAGACCCCCAAAACCTATTAAACTGTAGAAGTGAAATAGCAAACAACTGCTTAGACAAAATAAAATTTTCCTTAGATTAACAACACATAATAAACAAATGAATAAATAAATAAAAACCTAAACTAAAACCTAAAATAGAAATACAAGCACGTGTTAAAATAAGGTCACCTATTATTTCAACAAAACAAAGAAACGGGGATAAGCCACCATATAGAAAACAGAACAATAGAATAGGAAATAAGAAGCAAAATCAACCGAACTGTTGTTTGTGAGAAACTCAACGATTGGCTAAGATAATAACAAAGAATCTGATTGGTTAACTTGCTAAACTAAACACCACAGACACACACACACACACACACATATATATATATATATATATATATATATATATATATATATATATATATATATATATATATATATATATAAACCCCGGCAACGCAAACTCCTGACGATTCCCTAAGGAGATGAAACACGGAAGCTTCTGTGTAGCTTAATTGCCATAAATATATTTTCATAACATATATATATATATATATATATATATATATATATATATTATATATATATTAACCAAATGTGCCTATATAGAGCAAAATATGTGCATTATTTTACATACATGTGCGTACATAAAAATATACAATTACGTATAATGTTAACATATGGAAGCATGTATATCTAAATGTATGTGTATATATACATGAATATCCAAATGCGTACACATATACAAATATGTGTATGTATGTGTGTGTATATATGCATATATACGTACAAATCTATGAGTATATATATATATATATACACGTGTACATATATGTGTCTATATATACACATGCACACGTCTGAATGTGCTACACATGTGTATTTATATATCATTCCGTAATGACGAGATTTGTAGTGGCACTTTCTATATGGATCCTTCTGTAAACATCAGTGAATCGTAAAAACTAAGAATTAAATAAACACAAAATTACTAAGAAGGTAAGAAAGGAAAACATGATGGAAGTAAAAAAAAACGGAGAAGAAAAAACAAAAACTGAACAAAATTTGGCAAATACGAAAAGATTTCAAACGGACGCTCCGAAAAAGTTGAGTGGGTGCTTGACTGCTGAAGCATTAACACAATAATATAAACCAGGAAAAGGACGGCCGACTCTATTGACGCCTGCTCTCTTTATATTTACTTAATATAAAATTAGTGTAGAGGGATTTTTCTCGTCTTTCCCCGGCGAGGAACACGTCTGGCATAAGTCTTCGTTTTGAAGACACCACCTTCCGGTAAGCGGCATTGGCTGGGGGACTCTGCGCGCCGTTTTCGAGTTAATTGGAACTCGTTCATCGCATGAAGAGTATTTCATTTACCTCCTCTCCAGGAGATTAGACACATGGGCAGGTGTGATTTTAAAAAGCCAGTGCACTATGGTTAACGCACTCTGGCTTACAAAAAATACCTAAGCAGCATTGTTGACTATCTCCGGTAGGGGCGCCTCTGGCGATTAGCAATAAACTAACCCTTTCTCAAAAAGAGGTAAAGCCTAAAACTGAACAGAACCATACCGTAGTCCGACAGCAACAAATACAAATACAATTACGTATAATGTTAACATATGGAAGCATGTATATCTAAATGTAAATGTATATCCAAATGTATATCTAAATGTAAATGTATATCCAAATGTATATCTAAATGTATATGTATATCCAAATGTATATCTAAATGTAAATGTATATCCAAATGTATATCTAAATGTAAATGTATATCCAAATGTATATCTAAATGTAAATGTATATCCAAATGTATATCTAAATGTAAATGTATATCCAAATGTATATCTAAATGTATATGTATATCCAAATGTATATCTAAATGTAAATGTATATCCAAATGTATATCTAAATGTAAATGTATATCCAAATGTATATCTAAATGTAAATGTATATCCAAATGTATATCTAAATGTAAATGTATATCCAAATGTATATCTAAATGTAAATGTATATCCAAATGTATATCTAAATGTAAATGTATATCCAAATGTATATCTAAATGTATATGTATATCCAAATGTATATCTAAATGTAAATGTATATCCAAATGTATATCTAAATGTAAATGTATATCCAAATGTATATCTAAATGTAAATGTATATCCAAATGTATATCTAAATGTAAATGTATATCCAAATGTATATCTAAATGTAAATGTATATCCAAATGTATATCTAAATGTAAATGTATATCCAAATGTATATCTAAATGTAAATGTATATCCAAATGTATATCTAAATGTAAATGTATATCCAAAGGTATATCTAAATGTAAATGTATATCCAAATGTGTACATATATACAAATATGTGTGTCTATATGTGTGTATATATGCACATACACGTCCAAATTTATGAGTATATATATACGTGTGCATATATACACGTGTACATATTTATATATATATATATATATATATATATATATATATATATATATGTGTGTGTGTGTGTGTGTGTCCGTATATACACATGCACACATCTGAATGTGCTACACATGTGTATTTCTACATCATTCCGTAATGACGAGATTTGTAGTAGAACGTTCTGTATGGATTCTCTGGCCTACAAAAAATGCCTAATCAGCTTTGTTGACTATCCCCGGTAAGGGCTCCTCGGGCGATTAGTAATAAACTAACTCCTTTCTAAAAAGAGGTAAAGCCTAAAACTGAACAGAACCATACACCAACAAAGCCACTGTCGGACTTGTTGTCAATGACGTATTCCCAGACGGGTACAAACAACTATTATACCTGTGCCAGGTAAGTGTATTTTTTTGAACTCAGAATATTTAGTGACCACAATGATACTGACAGCATTAACACTCACCATCACCAGTAAGAGACACTCTGTTTGGCGAGGCTCATAGTTTAACAGCGACGCAGTTCCACCAATCATTCGATGGAACACAATTTAACGAGGGCCAACAACTCCAAAAGTGTTCACTGCCACTGTAACGAGGTTACCCCAGGGTGATAAGAAAAAAGCAGGACAGCAAATAAGAATTATAAGCTAGATGGTAATGAGCTGTAGGTCAGGGGTTTGGGTTGAACGCGTTTTATAATGCGACTGTGATTGTTTTTATAATGTAATGGTCGAGACGAAAATGAAAATATAGACATTTTATTATTTGTATTTTGATGTATGCTGATTTGAGGAATAAATGTATAAGAAACAATTCTCAGAATTACATCACCGATCGAGAAAGAATCGATAAAAAAAACAGAGCAAGACACTTGCGCTCGAAATGAGCGGACGTTCCGCTTTTTTGCTTCCTCCAGTTGAAGCTGGAGAGTTACCTGTATCTGTAAAGTGGGGGGTGCTACGAAGATGTCGAAATTCTACTACAACAAATTGTAAGCTTGTTTCGATTCCTTATTTTTTCTGCAACACCTTTTGCATTTTGTGACGAGTAAAAAACAGAGCATAACGCGACAACTGGAATAAAAATGAATCTGTCCGCAACTGCAGCATATTTATTTATTTATTTGAATTCTTTTCATTTCGAGCGACAAACCCTGGTACAACTGCGTACTTGACCAAATTGATAATCGAAAAATATGTCGCCAGAGGTAAATTCCTAAACCAACGACTTTAAAAAAGAAAATGGTAATCTCATTCGGTCGTTTTTCATCACCTATGTAAATGCCTACCGGTTCAGTTTGGAAAAAGAGCTCAGGTGTATTAAAACCACTTTTGAAGACATCGTGCAGCATATCTTGTAAAGCGACTAGCACTAGGTTGACGGAGAATGAATGCAGACCAAACTTGTCAATGGAACATACACATCTGAATCACTGACTATAACATAAATTGAGCCTGTAGAACAACTGATAATAAGTAAAATTAAGGAGAAAATACTTACGAAGAATTGAAACAGGCGAGACTAAGAAAGTCTTCTTTTGCCCGTATGTGTGTAGACTTGTGTGTGAATAAGTTCGTGAGGCTGTGTATAATTTGTCGTTATATTTAGTAGTCCATGACTATGACTCGTAGCCAAGCGGTCATGGTTAAATTTAGTTGCCAGAAAAGAGGATATGTAATGACTGACATAAGTTCGTGTGGCAAGTAGAGTCTCTTACTGGCGACTGTGCTTGGATGTTCGCTTATGCAGACAACAATTTTAATTTGGACCAGCATAACGCAAACGTGCGGTAACGTTGCGGTCTGGAAGGGGCTATGACGTCCCTGCTGCAGACGCACCCTTTGCTACTAGTTTCATAGCAATTCCGATTGTAAATAAATGGATTAATGTTGACTTTTAGGACGGTAGATTTCTGAACTGAATACTTTTGACACTTTCATTTTCCCATGACTGTAGCCGCTATTTGAGACCAATTGAAAATACCCATTAAGAAAAATGGCTTCATATGAATACTTCCAGCACTTTTTTAGAAGTAAAGGTTTGGTAGTTTTGTTTTACGGCATATCAACCCTTTTTGGGTTATTTAATGCCGAATCTGGTCTTGTTTTCTTCTCTTTTTTGTTTCTTTCCCCTTTTAATATCTGTTTCTATTTAACCCATAGTTGGGACCCTAACAGGTACTACCACTCCGGGTCAGGGTGGACCTGGGAGCAATGGTAATTAAGAGGAGGCTCCACATTCCCCAAAGTCCGTAAGCCGGATCTCACCATCGGATGTAGTTTAAGGTCATATCCAGGACCGGGAGTAGGGTAGGAAAAAATAAAAATAAAAAAGGGGAGGGAGAAAGGGAGAGGGGCTGTTGTTTTTGTTTTTGGTTTTGTAGAACATAATTAAGTTTTACAAAAAAAAACAAAAAAAAAACCGTCAATGTAGGTGAATTTCGTCTCAGGGAGCCACTGGGCAGCCTGATCTGGTATCACCAGTTTAGAAGTAAAGGCAATGTCTTTAAGACGCATGGCTTTTCAAAAGACAATTTTAAACGATTAATGTTTATTTGGAATTCATTCGATAATTAACAATCTCAAAATGTTCAACCTCGTTACTTTCTGAACATAAAATTATCTATCATCATATAAAATCTGATTGAATCAACGTTTGTTTCCTAAAAGCGTCATATATATATATATATATATATATATATATATATATATATATATATATATATACCAGAAGAATATCCGTCTTCGTCGGGGAATATGTATTAATTATTATTGTTCACATTTCAAAAAGAAAGTCGTAGGTATCTGGATTTTAACGAATGGTGTCCATCCACTTTTACCCCCTTTGCATGAAACTAAATTAAACTAAATATACCCTACCTTATCCATCCTTACGTCTGACAGCTTTGTTCTAAAATTCATAATGATCTGTTAATTAGTTTAGGAGTTATCTCTATACATACAAATATATAAACATACATATATATATATATATATATATATATATATATATATATATATATATATATATATATATATACATCCCTAACTAAAGGTTTCTTAGGAAATATAATTTCAAATATCGTCATGTTTACAATTTTTGCCATGAAAGAAATATTTTAAATAACATTTCACATATGAGGTCAAGTAATAAAAAACCTGCAAACGCGGTGGTGTTCCTAAAAATTAATTGTTGACGCTTTAACAAATCGAAACGATTTCTTTTGTTCTTTAATTATTTAAAATCTTTTAAGATTTAATAATTATTTTTATTGGTATTTTTAAATACCAATAAAAATAATTATTAAATGTTTAAACATTTTTATTCATTTAAATATTTTGTTTCATGAAACGAAGAAAATCTATTTAAAAAATGAATGTTGTTTCTTTACGTTTTAATATATTTCAGTTATTTTATAGAACTAACCGATAATTGCCCCTAGTGACACAAGATGGAACTAAAGAAAAATCGCAATAGTTTATTTTGATTCTGTGAAAAATGTAACCTTTATTAAAACTTAATTGAATGTTCCAACTGTTAACATATCAATTTCTATAACACACAAATAAACAAACATTGACTTATAAGTATTTCATGTATCCACATAAAATTTCAAAAGGAGATATCATTTTTTATGTGTCCATTTTCAGTATTTACTTCAACAGTGCTCGATACGTAAGTAGAGCTAGGTAGTTATTGTTATTTTTTCCTTTCTGTTTGAAAAAAACATTTCCCCGTAACCAATCCCCTGCATAAAATATTCAATAAAAATAACCTTAAACTATCCTACAGCTGCTGCGAAAACCTAGAAATGATAATTAAAGCACACAATAACAGAATACTAAAAGAGAACAAATGAGTGGTATTTTTCCTAAAAAAATTGAAGATATAACAAAAATAACACTAACAAGAACAAAAATATAAACAATACAAATAGCCATAAACAAAACACTAATAGTAACCACCCGAATAGACGTGAAAAAGTTAGCAATGAAGAGAAAATATGTAACTGCATAAATCGTACACTTTGTCCACTACAAAATAAATGCCTAATCAAAAGTATTGTATACCAAGCAACAATATTTACCAATGAAATACCGAATAACAAGAAATACTACGACCTCCCTAAATTTTAAAACCAGATATTATGACCACAAAAGTACATTTAAAAACAGAGAACGTCGAATTAAAACAGCACTAGCAAACCACTATTGGGAGCTCAAAGAAAATTGACGCTTACTAATAATTGAATGGAAAATAATACAGTACATGTAGACATTTACACGACTCGTGTAGATTATGTCTGAATGAAAAATTTGAAATCCTAAACTTTAATGATCCCTGAAATCTATTAAACTGTAGAAGTGAGATAGCAAACAGCTGCTTACACAGAACAAATTTACCTTAGGCTAACGATAAATGAATAAATAAATTAACAAATAAGTAAAAAACAAACTAAACAAAAACCTAAAATAAAAATTAAAACCTAAAATAAAAATACAAGGAACCACGTGTTAAAATAAATTCGCTCATTATATTGATACAACAAAGAAAACAGGATATAGGCCAATCTATAGAAAACAGAAAAATAGAACAAGATATAGGAAGTAACACCAATAAGACCTTTGTTCGCGGGAAGCCCAACGATTGGCTGAGAGAACAACGAATAATCTAATTGCTTAACTAGATAGTCATGTATATAAAAACACCCGGAAAAATAACTCCATGCATTTTAGCCTGAAGATTCCCCCGGGGATGAAACACGGGAGCCTCTGTGTAGCTTAATTGCCATAAATATATTTTCATAGCTTACTATATATATATATATATATATATATATATATATATATATATATATGTGTGTTTGCTTTCTGTCAACGTGAACATGTGTCTGACATTGTGTGTAAGTTCAGTAGACTATGTAGACAGTGCATGTGTATATATGCTTGCCTTTGTTTAGTCAGTGTGGGAGTGTATTCGTGACATTGTGTGTAAGTCCAGTATTCAGTGTGTGTATATGCTGCCTATTGCCAGTGTGAATAGGTGTGGTGTGGAAGTAAGGGGCTGATAGCAGTTTTATTGAATCCTATACTTCCTAGATAGGAAGATTGAAATGTAGTTGTGTATTCACTGTTGACTGTTGGTTACTGTCTTGGGTGAGAGTGTTGAAATTCTATTTTTATAACCCCCGATCGGCTCGTAGGACGACATTTGATTTTGAGTATGCAAGAATGATTTTGCCAGTTGACATACTTGGAAACAGATCACATGACTCTTTATTATTGCGATTTCGTTAATTGGTGGTTTGGAATCTCTGTTTTTACGAATTGTGATTGCTTATTTTAGATATTGGTTTTGAGGCGTGGCTTGTGTTTTTTTCGCTCACGTTACTGGTTAATAACTAGGTAGGATTGCAAAACATGTTAACCTGTAGATGTACAACATTTTAATAATACGAAAATGTTGATGTGCCGTAAACCAGACTAACGAAGAGACGGGCTTACGAAGGATCGTACGGTCCATACATATATTTTCAGCTTCATTTAAACGGGGGACGGTGATTGATAGGTGATAGATTATTCTCTCTGGTTGCAGCAATAGAGAACAAGTTTTTAGGTTTATCCAGCCCAGGGGTTAAACAGAAACAACACATGCGCAGTTAAAAACATATCAGAAAAAAGAGTAGAGATAACTGATGAAAAATATCTTGGAAAACGAGAAATTAGCTCAAGTCAAAACATCTTCAAATTAAACAGTTAATATTTCTTGACTTCTTCAAACAACCGTTACACATCAAGCATAGAACTAACGAGACAAACAGTCAATGAAAACAAATTAACCTTCGTGGCAGCCATTTTGGTTGCTTCTTTTCTTTTTCAATTTAGTTTATATCTACTTCGTTCCCGCGTCCGTTGTAAATATTTTTACACTTTATTTTTATTTCTTTTATTTCTTTTTTGTTTCAGTAGAAATTTTGAGAAGTGATAGCAGATGAAAAAAAAAGTAGTATTTTCTTCCAAAGATAAACTTTTTTTGATTTATTAAAAACAAAAATCTTAAAGTTAGGTCATTACAGAATATCATGTATAAAATATAAAATGTATTAAGTTATTAGAGCTACGAATCTGAAATTTGGTCGGTTTGCAGATTGATCTAAGAGGGTTATATATATATATATCCTGAGCGAGATATACACACGACTTAAGAATAAAAATATTAATATCGGGTTCTAAGGTGGACAGATCTACTTTTGGTGTGCAGACAGTTTAGAGGACCGACGATAAAAATGACTGCCAAAGATATTAAGTCAGACATTTTAGTGAATATATTGTTAGAAAAAAAAAACATACATAAGAAATGTAGACGACAATATTTGTGAATTTATTAAAATGAGTATATATATATATATATATATATATATGTGTGTGTGTGTGTGTGTGTGTGTGTGTGTGTGTGTGTGTGTGTGTAATACAGTAAGTTAGAACAACATTCGTACCATCAGTTTCAGATCTGAGAAATTTAGACCTTCATCAGCGGAGTCGTTCGGTTAAATGAATCTACTAGATAATTAATAGGAGCATAATATTTATTTATATGTAATACAGTAAGTTAGAACAACATCCGTACCATCGGTTTCAGATCTGCGAAATTCAGACCTTCGTCAGCGGAGTCGTTCGGCTTAATGAATCTCTTATTAATTATCTAGTAAATTTACTTTTGTTTTAATAATTGAGCAGTCTGCTGGGAAACTCTCCCAATACCATTGAAAAAGTATATATATGTTCTTCCGACATATTTGAATGTAAATTTATTTTCTCCAATTACATTGTTTCGAAGGACATTTATTTTTAACCTAGCCAAATTGGAGGTGACGGTGACTAAGGGGTTAACGACACGAACTGACAACCTGGATGCGCCAAGTTCAAATCCAGTTCGTTCCACAGAAACACTTTCACTTAGGATGTTGGCAACCTTCACGTGGTCCCTCCTGTAAATACCCGATGTCTTTCCAGAAAGAATTCTAACTAGAGATATATCAGGGAAACTAATGCCACCACTGGAATAATCTGATTACTACGAAATAAATGAATGAGCTAGCCAAATTCACATTTATTTATTTTAACTAAGATAAAATTTAGGTTTTCTTTCATAAATATTTTTTACCTGGGACAAAATTATAATTTTATTTTTTAACTTGGGCAAGAGATTGACAATTCTTTCAAAGATTTTGTTTCTTTCTTTCTCTTTCCCAACAGCATTGGCCACCAACCTTGAAGTGATTTATTGGCCAGACATGCCAGAGATTGAAAAGAGAGAGAAAGATGGAGGGAGTATCTGTTCGGCCTTGGAGATTTGATCTGATTTCAGCGTATAATTAAAAACATGCAATCTAACAAGATCCAATTGCAAATGGCCGTCACGGGGCAGACAGACAATTTTCGACCGATACTTTTATTTGTTTGTTTTTTCTTCCCTAAAATGTAAATATCGTAGATTTTATTTCAGTTTCCCAACTAACATAATGGCTGACCACACATGGAGGGAAAAGGGAAACCATCTACCTTGATGGGACGAAGTAAATATTATAGACAGAGAAGAACGGCGGAGAACCATTAATTACAAATAATAGGTTAGATTACCATTAATATATATATATATATATATATATATATATATATATATATATAAAAATTTTAATGAATCAAGTTCAAATATATTGATAAAATGAACATGAAACCAATATTTTTCAAAAGTGTGATATTTAATTAACGTTGACTGTGCCAGTGGTTATTTACGTTTATATATACATACACACACACAATATATATATATATATATATATATATATATATATATATATATATATATATATATATATGATGAGCCCTTTTTCTCGGGTTGGGAACTGTTGTTAATATTATCGTCTGCTACTACTTTAGCATAAGACAAAGCTCTTTGTAAATAAATAAATAGAGCACTGTAAAATGGTGGTCAATG
>OY744526.1:44334316-44354316 GCA_963556195.1 Sepiola atlantica | reverse complement strand
TGTGTGTGTGTGCTTCGCGCCACCCATTGAATAGACTTCCGACACTCCGACAATCACTCGCCGTTTATAGAGGGCTGTTAATTTGCCTAGGGTTTCTCAACTGAAAACGCATCGTAATAAATTCTATTTATCCGAATTTAATTACAGTAATAAAAACTGAATTAGTTTAGCTTTCATTTTCTTCTTTGTTTTAGTTGTTCTTTTGTTTCGGGTCGGTACAGCTAATGTTTATAAAAGAAAGAAATTTAGTAAGTTCACTAAATTTATATAGCACTCGTTAAGCCATGCGTCTAGTTTAAATATACACATTTAATTTGTAATTATTATCGTGTGTCTATTGAGATATAAACCGTACTCAAGATAATCTATTTAACAATTTCTGCAAATCTATCAAGATACTACTAAAATGTATATACTACTGAAACTCGATCTTGCTTGTTTGTTTGTCACCTTATGGTTTTCTTTGTTTGTCTCCGTTCACAATAGATAACGTCACAAAAATATGACGTCATTCACAAAACCAGGTTGAAGACATCGGGAAGGGATCTCTCTCTCTCTCTCTCTCTCTCTCTCTCTCTCTCTCTCTCTCTCTCTCTCTCTCTCTCTCTCTCTCTCTCTCTCTCCGTAAAGAAAAAAACTGTATGTACTGCTATACGGTGTGCTTAGGGTAAAATATGATCTATGGTCATAGATGTTATTTATAAGTTTAGTTTCTCCGGGATGCATCGTCTTATAAATAAAACAAAATACATAACAAAACAATTTCTTTTTTATGGGGGTGTGTATTTTGATGTCCGTGATTTCACTAAAGGGTGACGTCATCCATTAAAACAGAGATGGGGGATAATCGGCAGAGAGGATGACGTCAAAATATGATGACAAAATTAATCAAATAAGAGAGAGAGAAGGGGAAGAACAGATCTTTTATGCTGTATATATGTGTGGGCAGTGACTGTATCTCTCTATATATATAAAGCAAAGTTGTATGTATGTTTGCCGCGGCATCACATATAAACGGTTAGTCTAAGAACCAAACTAACCACATATTTTGAACCAGCAACTTCGATCCGATGTCCTTATCGATATCAAAAGTTTAACGCAAACGTTTTCGATCATCATTGGTCGTCTTCAGGCGGATGATTGATCAATGCAAAATAAAATTGGTGAATTTATTAAGAAGACGTTTCCATGTGATTAAAAACATTAAAAACATTCAACAGCATTTTAACACGCCTTCGCACCTGCATTTACAAACACCTTACAGCACATAACATTTCCAAAGATAATTTTAGAAATATCTTAACCGGTAGTACATCCATCCTTGCTGTGTCATTTTGCGGTATTCGCCTCCCCATAATGGAAGCATTGTTCATTCAATTAAAAAAGCCCAACATCAACCATGCTCATTGTAAGGGGTGCGAAGGCGTGTTGAATATCTGTTGAATGTTTTTAATGATTTTAATCACATGGAAACGTCTTCTTAATAAATTCACCAATTTTATTTTGCATTGTTCAATCATCCGCCTGAAGACGACCAATGATGGTCGAAAACGTTTGCGTTAAATATGGAGATTTCCTACACTCCATGGTTAATAGTACAATATCTATCGTTCGACGAATAAAAAGATTGGATCACAAAAGGAATAAACAGAAGTTGGCACTCCTGTTCAACCATATATATATATATATATATATATATATATATATATATATATATATATATATATATATATATATAGTGAGAGTAACTTCTGTAGTAAATCTTGACTCGGGAGGGGGGCTCACTGTAAAAACAGAGCAATAATAGAAGTTAAAAAGAAATAACTCAGACCAACAATCCAGTCATTGGTTTGTTGGTCTGAGTTATTTCTTTCTAACATACATACACACACACACACATATATATATATATATATATATATATATATATATATATATATATATATATATATATATATATATATATATATATATATATATAGGCGATAATTGCGGATATATATCTAAGTATTCATAGATTTCCTTACAGGTGACGATGGCTGGTAGCATTGTGCTAATGGTACTAAACTGCTGATAATGCGATCGGGTTTCGAATCATAATTTGAAACACCTGCCGGTTTCTAACTATAGTGAAGAACTGTAATCAGTGAAACAGCTGTCTCTATATTAATAAGTACGAATTGTTTTTTTTATCAAAACTTGAAATAAGATTACTTATTAAAATACGACGTGCCCAAATAAATGTCTAACTGGGTAAGTTTTTGCATTTGACAATCGACCTCCTTACCATATTTTTGCCAAGAAGAAGAAGAAATAACTAGGAAGGAGAATAATAAATAACTAAGAAGAAAAAGAAGAAAAACGAATAACAAAGAGAAGGAGAAAGAATAACAAATAAGAAAAAGAAAAGGAGATAACAACTCTAACGACTCACCTCCAAGTTCGTAAAGATCAGCAAGCTTCACTTCTCGACCTATTCTTGACAACACCACCCAAAACTTATGTAACAGATGCCCATAGCCCACTCGGGAACGCTGATCCTCTTGTGATAATGGTTAATATCACCTCAATCCTGCGACCTTAAACCGAAGTGCTGTTACATAAAACGACGAGATATGACAATAGATGCTCCATGGTGTGAAATATTTTCGCTCCCTGGTGAACAGTGCAGAAATAAGGTAACATAATGGGGCAAAAAAGGCATAGGAGCGGTTGTCCCAACGCGGGAATTCTATAGTATATCCCAAACTTACCAACGGTTCACTTCAACTTGTGCAGCTGCTACTGCGCATAGACTACAAGCATTCCGTCACTTCAACTGCCATAAGTCAGCCTCAACAAGATTTAAAAAATTATAGCATCAAGAAACCACTGTAAGAATGTAATACCCGCAACTAAGACTAGGTATACCGAGATGACCAGAAAACACATTTGAGTCGCAGAAATTAGGAACTCTCGATTTCTGGAAAATCTATAATAGTGTGATGAACAATAGGCAATCAATAATTTCCCCACTATCCAACCACCATGATACGTTTGTGTCGATAAGGTTGAACTTATTTCCCAGTGATTGGTCTTAAACTCCACCTTTGACTCCACAAGCCACTCCCAAATTTCCCACTATGGACCGAAATCATACTTGATGATCTGATCATCACTCTTTTCTATGAATATCATAAAAACTTGACACCTCCAAAGCATGTGGATTTGATTTTGTCCCTGCTATAGTAATGAAAATACTCTGCTGATCTGTCCTCCGTCCTCTTCAAACTCTACAAAAAATGTCTTGCTTCCCTGATAGGTGGAAAATTGTATATGATGCTAGTTTTCAAGAGATCTGCTGAAAGAACTGACCTGCCAAATAAAATTATCGCCTCATAAGTCTCCTCCCACACTTCGCTAAAGTTTTTGAATCATTAATCAATCTAGCGATAGTCTTTAAACTCGAAAATGATAAACCTCTTCTGACGAAAAGCGTGGATTTAGGAAATCCCGTTCTACTGCGGTAATCCTAACGGTCGTCTCTGAATGCATATACCATATACTGGATAAGAACCATTCGTCCATGCATGGAGTATTGTTACGACATCTGGGCTAGTGCACCAACCACTTGTCTCTTCCTCTTTGACAGTCAAAAATGAGCCTCAAACCTAATAGGTCCAACACTGTCCACCAGGCTATTGCCCCTGCCTCATTGCTGCGGTGTTGCATTCTGTGCTTGTTTTACAAGTATTCCAACGGAATGTGCTCCGACGACCCTGCTTTACTTGTTCCCCATAAACGTAAATACCCTTGATAAACCTGACAAGCAGCAAAATCACCCCCATTCACTGTAGAAGTCCCCAGATGTAGAAAGGCTTTCTACTCTAATTACTATGCGGTTCCCTACCTTCGCCCTGTTTCCCCGACTATACTAACATGCAGAAAGTTAAATGTAATGTAAACAAGCATCTCGCTGCACAATTCCCCACTTACGATGCCCTAAATTCACATTAGCCACTTACGTCTCAGTTGTATTGTGCTTTGTTGAGTGAATTGAAGTAAAGAAAACAAAGACGAAGAAAAGGAAGAAGAAATAATAAAGAGAATAAAAAAGGAATAACAAATAGAGAAGAAATATAAAAATAACAATGAAATAAATGAATCAAAGTAACAATCAGAATAAAATTTATAAGAATATTAGAATATTAAAAGAAACTAGCGGGACCCGTGTCCCGGCGTTGCCTGCGAAAATCGAGTAAAACAAAAAAAGAATCTGCTCCCCCTCTAGAATTCCATTTGACTATTTTTATTCGATTTTCTTTTTTACCCTAAATGAGTAATAAAAGTGTGTGTTATATGAAAATCAATACAATCATTGAAATTGAAAGCGATAGAAAGAATAGTTAATTAATGAGATGTTCTTTTGCAGAGCAATATGTAAATGAATTAACCTTACGGATTAGATCGTATACACATTATCAATATATCAAAAAGACACACGCTATGTTATTTTAACTCTTAAATTTATAATTAATAGTTCAATCTTGGACAAAATCTAGGTAAAAAGTAAATATGGTCCGGCCAAGGTTCGAACTCACAACCTCTGTTCTAAGTGTTGCGCGCTAAAATATATTAGGACAAAGCAGCAAGTGAAAGAATTAAATTATAGTTTCTCTATCTTTTTTCTTTTTTCTTTCTATCTTTCTTTTTTCTTTCTTTCGAGTCGAAAGTAGATGAGGGAGAAAGGCTGGCGGCTAAAAGTTGGTTGAAGTGTATTTTCAGTGGCAGGTAAAATAGTGAAATCTTATGAATGGGTGCTTAGATGGAATTTTTATGTCGGACTCGGGAATCTATAAGGAATTTTCAACTTAACCCTCTATTTAATCCACGTGCAGTTGGTAATTGCGTACAGATTCCTTGAGTTCGACAAGATGCACCAGAGGAACATCGGAGGTTGTGAGAATAACACCAAAGATGAGAACAGTAGTCCGAATAATCGAAATAATCCAAATAAATAACTTATTTTACACATTCTCGTTTTTTTTATGACTTTACTCGTTTATTTGTAAATAAACAAGCCGCGCATGCGTGGTCCCCCTCTGTATGTGACTCGATGTGGTGAGTGTAAAATGCAATAAATTTGGGCAATTTGGGGCATTTTGACCCCCCTTTGGCCCCCTGGGGGTGCAAACCAGAATTTTTCTGATGTCAAAAATACTCATTTTATATCCAGAATAATTGCCTTTACATTTTGGCCAAGTTTCAGAAAAATTAAATGAATGGATCAAACGTTATGGGAGAAAAGAGTCATTTTTTGCCATTTTGGGGGATTTTGACCCCTGGGGGCGCGAACCAGATTTTTTCCAAGGTCAGCGATACTTATTTTCTATTAGGAACAATTGCCTCCATATTTTGGCCAAGTTTCAGAGAAATTGAATGGATGGATGTAAAGTTATGGGGCAAAAAATGTCATTTTTTGCCATTTTGGGGTCTTTTGATCCCCTGGGGTGCTAACCAGATTTTTTTTCAAAAATCGGAGAATGTCACTTTCTAACCTGACAAAAGTTACAACTTCATGCAAAATTTCAGAGAAATTCAATGGATGGTTGCGGAGAAAAATCCAGGCGGACGGATGGACAGACGGACGGACGGACGGACGGACGGACGGAAATGCCTCAAAACATAGGTCTCCCGATTTTATAAATCGGGGGACCAATAATGTTAAAGTCTGTTTTATTTTTCTCATTTGCAAAACATTCCGGGATTATAAAAGTTTGTACAATTATATTCCGGGAACACCTAAATGTTCAAAAACTGGTCGTTTTATGCTGCTGTAGTCGATTACAGTGCAAACAACCTGGCCTATACCCATAACACAAGAATATATTATAAAATAGAAATATTATTAAATAAAAATTTAAATTTAAAAAATCTACTCGTTTGTCATCGAAATGCATCGATATTTTAAGAGCATATTACTATGAATATTCCTATCTCCAAGATTTGGACTATTTAATAGAATGATAAACCCCTTTTCTTAGTACCGGTGAAATTATAAACAAGCATCGATTTTTCTTCGATATACGTTTTTTACCAACGTGAATTTCCACATTTCCACCAAGGTATTTTTTTACCTACCCAAAATTTGATTTTTCTTCCATACTCTTCGTACTTTACCCAGAAAATAATTTTAGGACTAAGATAAGAATCCCTTTAGTTACCACAGTAACGAAAAGCGACACCAGACTTTTCCAGATAAAAATAAGCGACCCTAGATTTCTCCAAGTAAACATAAGCGACCCCAGACTTTTCCAGGTAAAAATAAGCGACCCTAGATTTCTCCAGGTAAACATAAGCGACTCCAGACCTTTCCAGGTAAAAATAAGCGACCCTTGATTTCTCCAGGTAAACATAAGCGACCCCAGACCTTTCCAGGGAAAAATAAGCGACCCTAGATTTCTCCAGGTAAACATAAGCGACCCCAGACTTTTCCAGGTAAAAATAAGCGACCCTAGATTTTTCCAGGTAAACATAAGCGACCCCAGACTTTTCCAGGTAAAAATAAGCGACCCTAGATTTCTCCAGGTAAACATAAGCGACCCCAGACTTTTCCAGGTAAAAATAAGCGACCCTTGATTTCTCCAGGTAAACATAAGCGACCCCAGACTTTTCCAGGTAAAAATAAGCGACCCTTGATTTCTCCAGGTAAACATAAGCGACCCCAGACTTTTCCAGGTAAAAATAAGCGACCCTAGATTTCTCCAGGTAAACATAAGCGACCCCAGACTTTTCCATGTAAAAATAAGCGACCCTAGATTTCTCCAGGTAAACATAAGCGACCCCAGACTTTTCCAGGTAAAAATAAGCGACCCTTGATTTCTCCAGGTAAACATAAGCGACCCCAGACTTTTCCAGGTAAAAATAAGCGACCCTTGATTTCTCCAGGTAAACATAAGCGACCCCAGACCTTTCCAGGTAAAAATAAGCGACCCTAGATTTCTCCAGGTAAACATAAGCGACCCCAGACTTTTCCAGGTAAAAATAAGCGACCCTAGATTTCTCCAGGTAAACATAAGCGACTCCAGACCTTTCCAGGTAAAAATAAGCGACCCTTGATTTCTCCAGGTAAACATAAGCGACCCAGACCTTTCCAGGGAAAAATAAGCGACCCTAGATTTCTCCAGGTAAACATAAGCGACCCCAGACTTTTCCAGGTAAAAATAAGCGACCCTAGATTTTTCCAGGTAAACATAAGCGACCCCAGACTTTTCCAGGTAAAAATAAGCGACCCTAGATTTCTCCAGGTAAACATAAGCGACCCCAGACTTTTCCAGGTAAAAATAAGCGACCCTTGATTTCTCCAGGTAAACATAAGCGACCCAAGACTTTTCCAGGTAAAAATAAGCGACCCTTGATTTCTCCAGGTAAACATAAGCGACCCCAGACTTTTCCAGGTAAAAATAAGCGACCCTAGATATCTCCAGGTAAACATAAGCGACCCCAGACTTTTCCATGTAAAAATAAGCGACCCTAGATTTCTCCAGGTAAACATAAGCGACCCCAGACTTTTCCAGGTAAAAATAAGCGACCCTTGATTTCTCCAGGTAAACATAAGCGACCCCAGACTTTTCCAGGTAAAAATAAGCGACCCTTGATTTCTCCAAGGAAAAATAAGCGACACCACACTTTTCCAGGTAAAAATAAGAGAACCAAGACTTCAAGATAGAGATAAGCGACCTCAGACCTTGTCAGGTACAGAAAAGAGATGTCAACATTTTCCTAGTAAAGATAAGCGACCCCAGACTTTTCTAGATAAAGATAAGCGACCCTAGACATTTTGAAGTAAAGATAAGCGACCCCTGCATTCGTAGGTTAATAAAAATTTTCAAAATAAAGTTAAATTTAAATAATTATAAGAGACTAAAAATTTCCAGGTAAACATAAACGACTCCATGGTTGCCAGGTAAAGATAAAATACTCTAAAGCGGTAGGGGTCGCTGATCGTTACATGATCTGATTTTTTTTTTACCATACACTTTATATTTTACTCAAACAAAATCACATAACAAAGTGTGAGGCTAAAAGAATCAATGAAAATTCAATTATGTACAACCCCACCTGAAAGCTAAATAAATAATTTACTTATAAAGCGTAGACGTTAGAGTAAATATCAGCCAACCTATCTCCTAGTTATTGTTCATTAATTCCCTTAGATCGACTGTGTGTAATGGAGTAGGGGTACGCGCTTCATCAAATGAGAAACTTTTGATGCTTTCTTTAAGCACGTTTTTGATTTCACGAATAAAAGTATCGTTTCAACAGTAAAACTTTTCCTCGAGTTTATTCTAACATGAATTCTTTTGTTGTCATAACGTTCACGTTTGAAGTCATTAAGTAAAGGCGGTAAATACTTATTTAGACGCCATGCGTGGGTGCTTGTCCCGTTGGAACTGAAAATTGATTAGTATTATTTACCTCTTCTGCAGAAGGTTAGACACAGAGGCAGGTGGGGTTTTAAAAAGCCAGTGCACTTGGTGAAGTGCACTCTGGCTTACAAAAATGCCTGAGCAGCCCCGTTTACATTTCCCGGTAGGGGTGCCCCATGCGATTAGCAATAAACTAACCCCTTCTCAGAGAAAAAGTAATACCTGGAAGGTCGACCTACTAAGGCTAAACAGAACCATACCTCATCCCGACAGCAACAAAGTACCTGTCGAACTAAAAATGTAGTATCAGAACAGATACTACATTCTGGTCCTCGCCAAAAGGCTATGGTGGAAAACGATGTAACGAAAGCTGAGCGTCCTTTATTTTATTTGTTTTGTTTGTTTTTTTTTCTCGTTACCTTCTGTGAAATAAATGTTTGCAAGTCTAAGGTCTGCTTAAAAAGAAACCAGATAAAAAAGAAGGTTCTTACGCGCCTCATCAGCAAGACAATTGTGACACAAGGTCGTTTAAACAGGAGTGCCCAATACATTCTAATGATCATGACTAGGTCAAGAAAAATTAATTCAGCTTTTCAAGCACTTCCTCTTTAATGTGTTAAAAAGGCATCGGCAGCGAATATTTCGTTTTGAGTATAGACTCTCGATGGGACAACATATCCAATGAGCTGTTTCTTTTACAACCCGGCACTGTACTTCCGCCTCGGTTTTTATTTTGTTTTGCATTAAAGAAATTGTAGCGTATTATGGAAGTTCAGGGGCGGGATCAGGAGTTCCTTGGGTTGCTCAAAATGCTATACATGTTGCTTATACCCCGTCCAAGAAAGGGTATAAGCAATATGTATTGCATTTTGAACTATATATTTTCATACTTAGAGATATATAAGAGATACATGTGTACTCTATCCGTCCCGTAAGTGACGCAACTTAATTTTTTTTTTGCCAACTTAAGTACACATTATTCATTTGTTAGGAAATCGTATCTCGTTTTTTTTTTGGGGGGGGGGGAAGTAGAGGTCGGGTGTGGTTTCGGGGACACAAAAAAGATAATGTGTCCACGTTACTCACTGTGTCGCCTAGAATACGTATCCCATTTTTTATAATGATAAGTTCATTATTTTAGCAGTTTACCCCGCGCATACATACTATTGATGCTCACGCGCGTAGACTAGTTCGGTAAAAAATTGATTACAATATAACTTTATATTAATATGACTCAACATTTTATGGAGAGCAATTTTTTTATTAATTGTTTTGTATTTGATTTTTTTTTTAAATGTGGGTGCAAGTTTGGAGACTCCCCCCAACAAATGGTAAAGTTGATACAAAAAAAATGTGCCTACGTTACTCACTGTGTTGCCTAGAATATATATTCGATAAGTCATAATGATCAGTTCATTAGTTTGAGAATGGATCTTATATATATGAGAGAATAATCTTCTCTGTCAGTGGCCTGGGGATGCAGCCTTTGAAAATTGTCATAGCTGAAACATGTGTGCACATACATAGCAAAAAGTATGTTTGTATAAATAAAATTTAATAGTTTATATATATATATATATATATATATATATATATATATATACACATATATATATATATATATACATATATATATATATATACATATATATATATATACATATATATATATATATATATATATATATACATATATATATATATATATATATATATATACATATATATATATATATATACATATATATATATATATATATACATATATATATATATATATATATATATATATATATATATATATATATAGTGAGAGAGAAAGGCAGAGAGGAGGAGAGATGGAGAGAGAGAAACATATACACATACCAAACCTTTATATATATATATATATATATATATATATATATATATATATATATATATAAAGAGAGAGAAAGAGGGAGAGGAGATTTACGGTGCGAAATATTTTTTTTTAAGTATTTTTTCAGAAAATACATAAACCACAAAGTTTTAATAATAAACATTTATTTTGCAACAATAACAAATTTCTTATAACACATTAGATTTAAAATATTGTTTACAACGCAATTATAATATCAAGAAGATCATCATCCCGCACATTACCTCCTGGTTAAAAAGAAAACGAGGCTTCTTGCGTATTGCGTGAATGACCCCCAATCGTGTGGAAGAACAAACGGAACAATCTATAAACCCTATAAAAAGAATAGGCATAGAAAGTACAGCATTCGTCCAAAATGTCCAAATTTACTTGACTTCTAACGAGGGCAACGTTAGATACAAGGTCGGCTTTTAATGTGGGGAAAATCAAGCTCCCCAAATAGGGATATTCTGGATGGGACAAAAATTTTAATTACCCCAGTCAAGAAGGAGTTTTTTTTATCTCTGACCGAGCACAGAATAGATACTACACGTGAGACCCCCTCCCCCCAGCTTTCTAAAAAAAATAGACTACACCTTGATTCTATTCCGAAGGCCAGCAAGTGCACATTCATTCAAAATGTTCAGTAGTTTGAATTCCATGTGCTTCAGATACACACACACACAGATATAATTAACTTTGTGATGTATAATAGAGACACTAGCGTAACCCCGTGAAAATTCCACGGTGCTTTCTACATCAATCTGTATAATTTACTGTTAATAACAATATTCCTTTTGAAATAATATTTATTCTCCCGTAAAAATAATTGTCATTGTCAGCTAAATATTCTTTAAATAAATAAAACGAATATGTTTCTTTATTTATTCAACATTTTAGAACTGTAATTTTTTAAAAACAATAGACATACTATGTCTTCTTACCATGAGACTAATTGTCAACTAAATAGTCTTCAAATCAATAAAACGGATGTCACTTTTTGAAAAGTACTTATTTAAAATTATAATGTTTCAGTTGACAGGACGACATAATTTGATTTTGGAACAATTCATTTTAAAATAGATAAAGTCAGAATTGTTCACTTTAGCGCTGTCTGATTGATCATCATCTTTGATAATCGGACGATCTCATTTTTTTAATGTGTGTAAAAATGTGATAGCGTACGTATGAACATGAAATGCTGTAGCGTATTATTATAAAGGTAATAATTATTTAATGTTTTCACTTTTAGATCTATTTTTGTTCACATTGTTTGCTTGATTTGAACGTCTTCAATCGTACGGACAGGACGTATGGGTCACAATATTCACATTAAGGCTGTAATGTTCAACATTTATGAATAATTACATTTTTACGGTATTTACTTGTGAGTTTTTTTTTCTTGCAAATTTCAATTATATATGTATATAGGCGTAACCGTCCGCGCTGGGTCCCAACCACGACCACCATTTAATCTTTTTTGATGTTATGTGAAATTGAATAAACTCTCACATATCTTTTAAGAAATTCTTTTTGCATAACTAAAAATGATAAGTCTCTTTACTTCTTCATAATCCTTCTTCTTCTTCTTCTTCTTCTTCTTCTTATTATTATTATTATTATTATATAGAAATGTCATTAGTCTTATATATAAGTAAATATACTTATTATTCTACCATCTAATTTATATACGTGTTTGTAGTGTGAACAGATACAAGTATGTAAATTAGGTAGTCACGTGAAAAAAAGGGAGGCACACTTTCTCTAAATGCACACAGAGACCGTAAGAAATATTAGAGAATGGTTGCATCAAAATAGCATGAAATGGTCGCGATAAATACATAGATAGCTAAGAGAGGGAGAGGGAGATAGATAGAAAGAGATTGATGACGTGTTTATTTAATTATAAATTACGGCTCATTAAAACAATTAAAACATTTTTTTCACAAATAATTCAATCCCAGAACTAATAATAGTGAGAAAGGGCAAAAATTAATGTTAAAAATGTCAATCCATGTCCTCACGTGATAATTCATACAGATTCCACTGGCTAAGACAATTGCTATCTCAAATAAATCTTGCTGATGTCTACGTTCCAACATGAGAATGACCTTCACTAGTACGCATTTCGCCTAAACTCCCCGCGAATACCATAAATAGGTTAATGCTTAGGGTGACTCTGCTTATTCGGTCAACCGACGAAGGCGAAAAAACAGCTGACTCAAAGACTTCGCCTATAAAAATACAAAGACGATGAGTTGTTTAAAGTTGTTATATGTTTCTTATCAGTTAAATATATCTAAAAAAAAGAAAACAACATTGTCTATGTAAAAATATGTAACAAAAATCAATTGCCAAGACAAAAAACATCAAATTAAAATAAATTGCCAAGGCAAAAATATCCAACAAAGAAAGCATTGAAATGTTTAACCAAACATATTTTCAGATTTAAAAGCATCTAATTAAATTCTATATATTTTAGGCAAATAATTTAATTTGGAGGAAAATGTAAGTAAAAATGCTTGGGTAAAAACATGTAACTAAAAACATTGAAAAACATAAGTAAAACATTTCTACCTAAAATACATTTCATATGCAAAATCATTCAAGTAAAATACATTGCCTAGGGGAAAGAACTTATTAAAAACATTGTAAAATTTAACTAAAAACCTTTCTTAGAAAAACACTCAAGTAAAAACATTTCTGAGTCAAAAATATGTAACTAAAGTGCATTGCCTTGCTAAAACAAACATTTGGCTAAGAAACATTGCATAGGTAAAAACATCTAAAACTTTGAAACATTTAACAGAAATACATTTCCTAGGCAATAGCAACAAATATATTTCCTATGCAAAATATCTTCTTAAAAATCCTTGCCTATAGACAAACATCTTAGTATAAAACATAGCCAAAAGAAAATCGTCTAAAACAAATTGACACGTTTAACTAAAAACTTTTAAAATGCAAAACACCTAAAAATCATTGCCTATGCAAAAAACTATTTTAGTGTTACACCGGCCCTTCTTACACAGGAGAAACTACACCGGTTGTCACTATAAATAGTGCGAGTCACCAGAAGACAAAGCACAGTTTTGTAACTGTCTAGCCAAGAGCTAGTCACTTTCTTACTTTGTTAATACACTTGTTAAACCAACCCTCGACTTGAATTCCTTTATTTATTATTTACTGTGGGACAACGTCACAAAATTTAGTATGAAACATGACCAAGGCAAAATCATCTGAAATGAATTAAAACTTCTAACTAAAACATTTAAAGGCAAAACATCTAAAACAAACATTTCCTAATCAAAAACCTCTAATTGAAACATTAGCTAGGCAAAAACGTAAAACTTAAACTTAAAGACATTTCCTATGCAAAAGCATTTAAGTAAAATACATTGCCATGGCAAAGTACCTAACTAAATCGTTAAAACATCTAACTAAAAACATTTTAAAGAAAAAACATATAATAAAAACATTTTCATGACAAAAACATCTAAATCAAATATATTTCCCAGGCAAAATAATCTTACTAAAATACATTATCTAGGTAAAACATTTAGCTAAAGACATTAACATAGCATAATCATCTTAGAAATATTTAAACATCTAACTAAAATAGATTTCCCATGCAAACTCAACATAAATACATTTCCTATGCAAAAACATCTTCTAAAAATCTTTGCCTAGTTTAAATCATCTAAAATATATTGAAGTATCTAACTAAAAGCATTTTCTAGACAATAACATGAAACTAAAAACATTTTTAAGTCTAAATATCTAAAAAGTGGTTCCTAACTAAAAACATCTAACTAAAAACCTCCCCCCTGGTAAAACATTTAACTAAAACACATTTCTTATATAAAATATCTTACTAAAATTGGTTCGGCAAAAGCATCTGTCTAAAGGACATTTGCTGTCAGGGCTCGATGTAAGTAACGAAAAAATGATACTTAAAAATGAAGTGGTTTGATCAGAGTACGTACTGAAATATCGGCACTTAAGGAAATAACTGTTTGATGTGAGTAAGAGAGAACTGCTACTTCAGGTACAAAGGGTTAACAGTTAACATAGGAAGAGGAGAAATATGTGAATAGGACAGGAGGGGGATAACAAGTGGAACGAGATGGAAAGTGAAGATCAAAAATAAACAAAAAAAGGTAAATAAGAAGTCGAGTGCCTTTTGGGGACTCAAGTAGACGTGTATTTACAACTGATGCCAGTGATGAGCGTCGTCCAATGAGAATTTTAAATATGGAATTTCAACAGAAGACTAGACCAACCGTTACCCGTTTGGTCAGTATTTGTTATATATATTATTAAATATGAAATATTTATGAAAGCCTATAAGAATTTCCAAATGTTTACGAAAACGTTTTGGAAATTCCAAACATTAATGAAACTTTCTTGTGATGTAATAATAAACTCTCTCTTGCTCTCTTCTCCCTTTTCTCCCCTTTCTCGTGTTCCCTCTTGCTGTCCCTCCTCTTGCCATCCCCTACTCATTATCATTTCCTTCGTCTCTATCTCTCTCGCTATATATATATATATATATATATATATATATATATATATATCCTGTTTAAAGATATCCCAATAAGTTTTCATAAATATTTGAAATTTCCAATTATTTATGAAAATATTTTGGAAATTTCAAATATTAATGAAACTCTTTTGTGATGTTATAATAGACCCTAGCTTTCTTCGTCCTTTCTCCTTTCCCTCTCTTTCTCCCCCTCTCTCTCTATATATATATCTCTTCTCCCTCTATCACTCTCTTGCGCTGCTCTATTCCGATCTCTCTCTCTCTCTCTTTCTCTTTCTCTTCTGTCCTCTTTTTATTTCTTTCTGTTTTAATTATTAACATTAGTCCTTCTTTCTCTTATCATTCGCCCTGTATTAACGCACTTCATCTGTACATGAATGTTTTAGAGGGTGAAACATAGGACGTATAACGCAAAAAGGCCCAGTGATAAGAGAATTTGTGAGAGGAATGGAATGATGTAAATAATTAAGAGAGAGAAAGGGTGAAAAATGAGGTGAAAAGAATTGGAAAAGAAAGTGAGAAAGAATGAAGCTTAAGATCGGCTCTATTATGACATCATAATGTATGCTAACTTTGTGAAATCCCCTGACTTTAATCTTTATGAAAACATGATTATCAATCAATGTCAAGATAAGAAATTAACTGTTTAATATTATATACAACAAATGCTGACCTCAGCGGCTTACGGGTGGTCTAATACATATATAAAAACAGTCGTAGCGATTACAAGAAAAAGAGAAGGACTAATGAAAGAATAAAGGAATATGTAAAAAGGTAAAAAGATTTAATAAAAGAGAAATAAACTAAATGTTTGATCGCATAACATGGCTGCCGGTCGGTCCCTTAAAACATTGTCTCATGTCGTCGTTTTTTTTATGCAGCAACTCAACCCTGCGGGGCGAACAAATTAATAACACATTCAGGCATTGTCACCGGCCATTGTCGAATGATGGACTTTCGACGCTATCAAACCAGAGAGAAGGACCACCTGTTGCGCATGGGCAGACGCAAACAACGGGGAATGGAACCAAGTCAAAGTCAACGAACTTTTGAACTACCACACGCAGACACGTCCACATGGTGCTGGTGTGTAGGTTGCCTCGAAATCTGTCAGCCAATCGAAATAGTGAACGCCGTGATTATGCAAATGTACTCTATGATAATGAAAAAATAGGTGAATAGTCCCTATTCCCTTGCTTTTGCACGCGGGAAAAGTTAGACACAAGGTCGGTATTTATGTAGAGGATATCCAGCTCCCTATAAAGGGGCACTGTTTGTTTGTGTGTTATAGAAATCGATGTGTCAACAGTTAGAAAATTCAAATAAGCTTCACAGAATCTAACGATATGATTTGAAAATTTTCTTCGATTCTATCTGAGGTCATTAGGAGCAATTATAAGTTAGGTCCCTAAAATAACTAGAAATATATTAGAACATAAAAATAAAATTCAATTTTTTAAATAAATTTTCTTCGTTTCTTAAAACAAAAAGGAAAAAAATTGAATATATCAGTGAAGAATATATTAAAAAGGGTTAGACATTTAAATTAAAAAAATTAAATATATCAGTGAAGAATACATTAAAAAGGGTTAGACATTTAAATAATTATTTTAATGGTATTTATTCAGATTTAAAATAATAAAATGAAACGAATTCGTTTTATTTAATTATTTTAAACCTAAAAAATATCATAAAAATAATTATTTAAATGTCTAACCCTTTTTTAATATATTCTTTATTCGTGGAGAAATTTAGTTTTCAAAATAAAACTTCGTTCGCGTTCATTAGTTGTTTTCAGAAATCGACTGTTGCTGTTGCCGTGCATCCTCCGGGTTGGCTATTTCATACCAAAATCAGACCGGCAGTGTAGACCATTGAGATGACTTGTTCTCTGTCGGGCTAAAGTATGATCCTGTGTATTTGTAAGAGGTCCAGCCTCACAGGCCTTACCTTCTCACCCTTATGAAGAGGTTAGTTCATTGCTAAGCGCCTGAGGCGTCCCTACCCTGGAATGCCGAAGGGACTGCCCAGGCGTTTTTGTAGGCCAGAGTGCTCTTCCTCTAGAGCACTGGTTTTTAAAACCCCACTTTCCCGACCGTGTATCACATATTCCCACCGTGGGGAGGAGATAAATAACTTTAGACACTATTCTCCACCTCAAACACCGAGCAACGCCGGGGGGGGGGGTGCTAGTACATTTATAAAAGAGAAAAGGTGTCCGTTTGTTGCTTGGCTGTTATAGAAATCGATGTTAACTATTAGAACAGTTCGATTTTTTTTAAATAATGATTAAATTTCTCAATGAATTTCACGACACCATTTAAATTTTCCCACGATTTCATTTGGTGTCATTAAGGTCCAATTATTGATTCCAACTATCACTTACAGAGGATGCAATCGAAAACAAAAGCCTATACAAAGATTAAACACTTTTTATCCAGTAAAAGTTTACGAAGAATCCAATGGTGGTATTGATTTTAGATTAGGGTGTTTTAAAATAACATCCCGGGGTCTGCGTTCGTGCCAGACATCCATAAACAGCAAAGACGACGAAAAATAAGATAATAATGGTACTATGTAGTTCAGGGCTGGGTGTATTCTTATTATTTACCGGACAAGGTTGGGTACCTTTGCTAGTGAATAGATAAAAATGTAAGGCCCTATAATGGGGTGGCTCTCTATTTACTTGCCTCTCCACGAAACCAGAGTTAGACACAAGGTCGTTTTTATGTGGAGAAAATACAGCTCCCCCAATAGTGGCATTCAAAATAGGGACAAAAATTCACATTGTCTCAAAGATATCTCGTTCACTGAGCGAGAACAGAAAAAATGAAGTGTAGTATCCATTTTTCTGTCATTTGAGTCGTATGTTAACATAATAGAGAAGAATTACGTTTTAAGGGTATGTTACAGCGTGAAGCGTAACTTTGCGAAGCTGTTGGCTGTTGTTGTGTTTTAAGAAAACGTTTTAACATCCACGCTGACAAGTAAATTGTTAGTAAATGTTGGGCATGGATGAAACCAGATAAAAACATGAATCTTGAATAAAAATATAAAACATGTTTAACTAGGACAATATATATATATATATATATATATATATATATATATATATATATATATATATATATATATATATATATATATATATATATATATACAAAAATTACAATTATTTAAAAGTTATTTTATGTGAGTAAATGTTCATTTCAAAAGTAGAGTTCTCTGATCGTAGAAAATTCGGAGTGAGAAAAGTTACGAGTGTTAGAAGTGAATATATGTATACGTTTGTTTTCTGTCAGTGTGTGTATGCGTTTGACAATGTGAGAAGTCTGCATTGTGTATGTCGCCTTCCGTCAGTACACGTATGCTTAGTACAGTGTGTGTGAGGCACTTTAGTTAATAGTGTGTGTATGTGATATTATGTTAGTGATTTTAGAATATAAGTTCTGCCTATGCCTTTATGGCAAGGAAACTGAGCATAATATCGTGTTAGCATATTGTCTTGTTTTTATTTTTGTAGGGAGGATGGCTCAACTGTTTGACTGCTGAAAATTCTGGTCCTTAAGCACTTAGTAATTGGCCCGAAAATAATTATTTTACTTTGAGCGCGAAAAGTGATATCGGGCGCACAAGCTGATTTTGAAATGCGGCGGACGTAAGTTAAAGCATGTGACCACTATTTTTGCTTTTTTGTGTGAATATTTCGTTTGGAGCTGGTTTGTATGAAAAATGCAATGTCTTTTTTTCAGATATAATTTTGTCGTGTGGCTTGTATGAAAAATGCAATGTCTTTTTTTCAGATATAATTTTGGGGTGTGGCTTGTATGAAAAATGCAATGTCTTTTTTTTTCAGATATAATTAATGGGGTGTTGCTTGTATGTTTTCGCACACGCTATTGGTCGATTAATATGCATAGGTTTTTGATTAATGTCAGTCCTATAGGTGTCTTTTTATTATACATCCATACTTAGTTCTATTCGATAAAGATAGAACCCTAACGTTTATTATAATACACCTGCTGTCGCCAAGTAAAGAACTACACCCCACTCCTCCCTTTGAAAAATGACTTGTAAAGATAACACTTGATCCCAAAAGAAATGTGTCTTCAACGGGTAATTGTTTTCTTGCCCCCAGTTTCCAATTGAATCGCCATCATAACATCACTTAGCTGCGTAATGGCAGCATTAGTTTCCCATTATGTATCTTTACTGAAGTCATTCATCTGTCAACGAAGATACGGGGCCTGATTTGATGATGAAATAAAAGAGGCGTAAATCCTAGTTTCGTCACGAAGTAGACATAATCTTTTTCTTTTTAGATGAAAACTAGCTGAAAAGCCGCTCAAATGAGCGACTTCTAATCTAGCTCTTGCCGAGGGTTGTTGAGGTGTTGATTTAAAAATCATAATTTAGAGTTCTCATTATATTATATCCGCCCGGCCAAATATGAGTCATGTCAAATTTGGTGGAATTCGAATCGGTAGTGTTTATTGAAGAAGATGTGGTTGGTTGTCGGGTTTTACGGCATATCAATCATCGTTGGGTTATTTCATGCTGAAATTCTATCTACGTTTTGTATAAGATTGGTTTGTAGATTAATGTGTTTCGTATGGGTATATTTTCGAAACACAGTCTGTAAGCGATAGATTATATTCAATAATTAGATGGCAGGTAATACCACTCCTGTTTATATCGAGTTACAACAGCGTCCACAGCGGTGGATTTTTGTCTTCACTTGACACAATCACAGGCTTGTTCCAAGTGAAGGCCGATTTTACAAATGTCTTTGTTCAAACTATCTGTCCATCTCATGATCGACATTCCTCTCGGTCGCTTCACGGCGACTTCTAATACAGAGGTAAGTTTCGAGACGGTGTCGTTGTTTACCCTCGGCACATTTTCAGACTATCCGAGTTGTCATTCTCTCATCTTGCTCTTAATCGGTGCGATGTCGTAGCGTCTTCGGATATTCTCATGACAGACGTTAATAAGCAGTGTAATTTCCAAACATCCAGCGGAGCATTTTTGTTTTTGATAACAGTGAATCTCACAACAGTCCGGTAAATCTTCGACTTTAGATTGTCGCTGATCTTGCGGTCATAGAGGATGCCGGTGGTAGTGCGCCGCTCGAGCCAAACATTAGGTCATTCTGATCATCCATAAC
>OY744526.1:44324316-44329316 GCA_963556195.1 Sepiola atlantica | reverse complement strand
AGTAACAATACCAACGAATCCGAGTCGTTAGTTAGCTAGAGTAAACACTACTATGATATAAAAGTAATAAATATTCCATTTAACTTAATTGTTTCCTACGGAAATGAAACATGGACGTTTCTGTGTAGCTTACTTGCCATATATATATATATATATATATATATATATATATATATATAATATTAAATCGGTCACGTTACTTGTTGATCGTAGTTTTGTAAGGTAACTGGCATCTTCTGTAAATTAATTTTTTTTTTGTTGTTGTTGTTAATTTCGTTCATTTCCTTTAACATGCCAATCTGTGTTGTACACACACTGCAGACGGAGGGGCGGGGTCGAAGTGGAAAGAATGCCAACTACGTAGCTGTAACCGTTATCAACTGGTGTCGCCGTCGCCGCCGCCTTCGAAAATCGCCAGCACTTGTCAACCTAAACAAAAGAACACGCTGGTTCGCCTTTTGAAGTTACAACTTCATTAACGTATGACACAGTTTGACAGCTTTTGTCTTTGGATTGTGTGTGTCCTGCGCATTGGTCGACTGTCTGCCAAACCATGTTGACATTTTTTTTTTTAAGCTGGCCGTTCAAACGCCACCAGTTTAGGTTGTTACACTTTTCTATCGATATAAGGTTAAACAATAAAAACTTAAATTCTCTTTTCAGCAAACGAAAAAGGTAAAAACCAAGAATAGTTAACAGTCGAGAACTTGTAAACAATAAAACGACTGTTAAATTTTTTTCAGGACGTTGGACGGAGGATTTCAACGCCTAGGCACGAGCCCCGTGAGTCAGCCTGGTTGTTCCAACGCATCTCCCTGGCTATCGTTCGTGGCAACGCTATGTCAGTAACGGCGGCGTCACTTCCGTTCTAATCGCCATCTGTTGACTCTCTCTTTCTTTCTCTGAAAATTGTTTCGGCAACAACTATGAAATTGCTGGTATTGGCAAATACATAATAGTTATGTAAAATTAAACAAATGTTGGTTAAAACATAACCTCTTTGGCAGAAGTAATAGTAGACCCCCCCACCCTCTTCCCGCATATTTGTTACTGTGTATTCTCTATTAATAACAAACCACTGAATATCTATTTCAATTCATGGTTCATTTAATAAAGACATTCGGTTCATTGGTGTCTCCATAAAACGGTGTCTAGACATAATCAAACATTAAATAGATTATACACAAGACTTCAACATGAGAACAAGAAACTATATGTTGTTTTTAATTGTTAATAAAACTAAATGTTTTATTAACATTCCAAAACTTAATTTACCCACTCATTACTTAATTGATGAATTAAAAATATTTTAATTGCAATAAAGAAAAACAACAAATAATTGAATTATCTACTTAGCCGTATACTCTTAACGTATAGAAACTGTTTTTTTTATTATTATTTCAGTATTTTATTTAGATGAAAGATGGCTTATCGACACACGAAAATCAAAATGGCGGCCGAGATAAAAGCTTAACTTTGATTAAGTTCATGCTGAATAGATAGTAAAAAAATTACTTACCCTACCATTAATACAAAGTCAAGGTATCCCCTCTAAAAGATGCCCTCTCGTAAAACCACACGGAAGTTAATCGATAATCTCAGCCGCCATTGTTATTTTTCGTGTGTCGATGAGACAGTTTTCATCGAAATAAAATTGTGAAATAAAAAAAATCTTACAAACAGTTGTCATGCGTTATATGGTTCAGTAGGGAATTTAATTCTACTCGGTTTGCTATAAATTATTTGATGTTTTAATTTTCTGTTTACGAGTTCTCAATTGTTAATTATTCTATACTTTACCTAACAAAAAATTTATCCATCTATATAATATTACGTTTGTGTGTTAGCTATCATCTTCCACGCTTATTTTGAAAATTAAATCGTCAGATCACCACAATAATTTAAGATTAACTGGTGTCGCTAACCTAAAAAAAATCGACTTTTTTTTTCCCAAATCAAATTCTATCGTCCTATCGACTTAACCAGTTGTGAAACCTACTTTTTGCTTCGTATTTTCATAGATATTTCACGTAACTTTAATACATAACGTATTGTTGATACATAAATTTAAAAATTAACATTCTTATTTATTTAAAGAATACCTGAGCTATGCTGGTACAGTATCTGGTCAACGGCCATCTTTACCTAGCTTCTACCGCTTTATAGCTAGTACGAAGGAAACTATTTGTTAAATTTCGCGGGAAAAAATACACTACTTAGTATTTGCATGAGAGAGTCAGTAACTACGATGACTGTATTTACGTGATCTTTTAATTTGCAACAAACATTAGAAATTATAGTTTCAAGCAAAAATAAGTCGCTTTGAACTATTCCCGAATACTCTTCATGTCTATTTTTAATGAGTATAAAAAAGGTCACTCAGTTTTTTTGTTTTTTTTTAATGTACGTAATGTTGTTATGTTATGTTATTTTTTAATATTTATTAAATACGTATCCAGTTAAAAATACTTTGGAATTGTGTGAGATTCGAACTCGGGTATTGACATCGTAAAACTACTGGCTTAGTAACGTGTACTCCGGTTATTCTTTCTTGTAAAGCAATCACATGTTTTTATTTGCCATAACATGTTTTTATTTGCCATAACTTTTAAATAGTATCTAGATTGATATTAAGCTGACAGTTATGTTTGTTCTAAGAAGAAAAATATTATGATTGAATAGCGTATAAAACTGTAAGATGGAATTTCATGAATTTAGAAATAATGTTAAAAAAAGGGTTATTTGGGGAACTATCGGATGAAATATTTAACACAATTTTATATGTATATTTATATTATAATAATAATCTAAATGTTCGGTACAAACCTCTTTTCGTTTTGAAGGGTTGAATTGAGGAGACAGTTAGAAGAGGGGTCCAAAGACGCATATGACACAAATAATTTTTTTTTTTTAAATAATGTGCAAGCCGGCATCCACTTCAAACCAACTCCCGACTAAAATACTATCAAGACACTCGTAAACAATGAATAAAAAATAAATACATGTTAAAAATAAATATTTATGAAAGATGAACTTGAAATTGTCCATTCTTGGTTGTGATTGGCTAACAAGTTTTCATAGATTATTAAAATTATTTCAATTTTCGAGATAAGCGTTTATCTTTGAAATCGCAAAACATTATTTTTATAGCCGAGCTATAAAAATTGGTAGTTACCGTACATCAATCTGACAATTTTACGACATGTGTCGCAAAATGCGAGAAAAATTCATTTTTGGTTGTTTGTTTCTGTTTAAATGTAGATATTTACCTACCTCCAACTGCGGGAAGGTGTGACACAAGGTCGGAAGGTGGGGATTGAACATCAAGCGCACAAGAGGTGTGTGTACTATGGTCGTCGAAAAATGCATGAGCAGCCCCGTTGGTATTCCTCAACAGGGGCGCCTCAGGCGATTAGCAATAAATTAACTATTTCTCAAAGAAAGAAATTAAAACCTGGGAGGGTTGACCTCCTAGATACAAGGTCATCATTTACTAAAAGATGACCCAGGCCCATTATGACTGATTGTAGAGAACGTGTCCTCGACTGGTATAAACAAAACCTACTCAGGCTGTGCCAATATACACGTGTGAAGCGGGGATCCACATTAGACTTGACCTTGTGTCGTATCTGACATTTTAGAGCAAGTCATATAATAATGAATCTCAAATCAGAAAAATGTGCAGTGACACTTGGAGGCTTCTAGAAAGTATCAAACTATGAAAATGAGCTGCGTATGTCAAGAGGATGCCTCCGTAGTGGACAGTGAAAGCAACAAACAATAGTAAAAGAAAATATTGCAAGGCCAATAGCAATTAATTGGAGTGAAAGCAACAAACAATAGTAAAAGAAAATTTTTCAAAGCCAATAGCAATAAATTGGAGTGAAAGAAACAAACAGTAGTAAGAGCAAATCTTGTAAAGCCAATAGCAATAAATTGGAGTGAAAGCAACAAGCAATAGTAAGAGCAAATCTTGCAAGGACAATAGCAATGAATTGGAGTGAAAGCAACAAGCAATAGTAAGAGCAAATCTTGCAAAGAAAATAGCAATGTATTAGAATGAAGGCTAAAAACAATATTAAGAGCAAATCTTGCAAAGCCAATAGCAATAAATTGGAGTGAAAGCAACAAACCATATTAAGAGCAAATCTTGCAAAGCCAATAGCAATAAATTGGAGTGAAGGCAACAAACAATATTAAGAGCAAATCTTGCAAAGCCAATAGCAATAAATTGGAGTGAAAGCAACAAACAATATTAAGAGCAAATCTTGCTAAGTCAATAGCAATAAATGGGAGTGAAAGCAACAAACAATATTAAGAGCAAATCTTGCAAAGCCAATAGCAATAAATTGAAGTGAAAGCAACAAACAAATATTAAGAGCAAATCTTGCCAAGCCAATAGCAATAAATTGGAATGAAAGCAACAAACAGCTGTGGATGTCAGCAAATGCAAAATTATATAGCAATCCCTATTCAGAATTAAATCTATTCATTTTCTTATTTACCTGTCAAGTTAAAATGAAGTTAAAAAATAGGGAAGGTTAAGATAGCCAGTAACAAGTTGAAACATTGGACCAACATATATATATATATATATATATATATATATATATATATATATATATATATATATATATATATGTATATATATATATATATATGTATATATATATATATGTATATATATATATGTATATATATATGAATATATATATGTATATATATATATGAATATATATATGTATATATATGTATATATGTATGTATATATATATATTTATGTATGTATGTATATATATATATTTATGTATGTATATATATATGCATATATATATGTATGTATATATATATATATATATTTATGTATGTATGTATATATATATGTATATATATATATATATATGTATATATATTTAGCTTAATTAGCTACACAGAGGCTTCCGCGTTTCATCCCCGGACAGAATTATCAGGCTCATTTTAACCTGAAGATTCCCTCCAGA
>OY744526.1:44316816-44319316 GCA_963556195.1 Sepiola atlantica | reverse complement strand
AAGGGGGTTATTCCACCATCTTATTTCCATATTAAATATTGGTGGGTAAATTTGTTAGTATAAATATTAACGAAATAAATTTGCTCAGATAAATTTGGCGTTGTGTATTAAACGGGATATGTTCTTGACAAAGATAACAAAGAGGTCATGGATTTGTATCTGAAAATAAGCTAGGATTCGTGAAAAAGAAGTTCCTAAAATAGGCGGAAATGACGTCATCCAGATAACAGAGAGGAAGAAAGAGAAAGAGAGACATGTTGCAAATTTGGAAACTTAAAAGACGCGATTTTTAGATGATTCAGCGTAAAATTATTAAGCGATGAACTTAAAATAAGTTTCTATCTATCTATTTCTTCTACACCCAGCCACCCACCCACCCCGTTGACCATGCAGCTTACTGGACGATCACGGCGAATAAATCATTCATCTTCTAAGACCCTGTGCTGAATGAATTAATTGAACAATTCACGTGAGAAACATACTAGATGGTTTCTAGTACAGTAACGAATTTGTTGCCAGTCCGACAGGATCACTAAAACATATACGCATGACGCCTACAAGGTATGATTTTAAGTTGATTGAATGATGATTATTAGAAAATTAATTTGGAAAGTAAATGATTAAAGTATGCATCATCCAGTAAACCCTGTTATTTCAAAGAAGTAATGAGTAACTTTGAACGAGTCCTTGGCCTCTTGGCTATGAGCAAAGTGTAGTATCTTTTTTTATAGTACATTTCACTTTTTCTGTCCTCGGTCAGTGAAGGAATAATCCTTCAAGACTGAAGCATTTTTTTTGTCCCACTCCAAAGTGTCCCTTTTTAGAGAGCTGGACTTTTCCTCACATGAAAAACCGAATTTGTGTCTAAGTCTGCCCTCGTGTGGAGGCAAGTAAATACGGACTCTTAAAGAATACGCGAGGGCATTATGGTGCATGGAAATACACGTATATTTTCAGGTTATGACTTGTACAATTTGAAAGAAGTTTTCCGCAAAATTGCATGATAGTTTTTTTTTCTTATTAAGATCGACTACTTCCTCGTATTTAAATGGTCTAATGTGGCATACCACTAACTCTCGATATTGTTGTAAAACGTTCAGAGTTTCAGTCCGGTAACGAATTATCAAAAATAATATTTTGTTATTATTTGTGTTAATAAAAATAATATTCTGCATGCATTGTTGTTGGTTGGTATAATAACTAGTAGCAACCCGTGGAATCCTATTTGTCATTTATTCTTACTATGAAAAATAATTTGCAGCTAAACATCACCTATTTATCTATATAGTATTAATAGTTTTTAGTTTGCCTGTTCGTGCGCAAATGGAAACATGTGATTGGTTGACAAAAAAGGAATATGCATTACTAAGGCAGTAGTTTTTACAATGTCAACAGCCGAGTTCGAATCTCACGTAAGTCTAAAAGATATTTTTAACTTGATACGTGTTTTATGAATTTAAAGAAATATATATATAACATAATAACATACAAAAATTACATAAATACTTTTTTTTTAACTAAGTATTTTTTTTTTATGATCCGTAAAAAGTAGACATAAATGGTATTCGGCATTAGCTCAAAGCAAATTATTTTTGCTTAAAACATAATTTTTAATGCTCAAACATGTTTCTATCCGTCACACCTCTGCATTGTATTGTCTTCTAAGTATCACCTTTCTATATAATTTTTAATAATTTTTAATTAAATAACGTTTTTTTTTTGTCCACAAAAATTCACAAATATTTTCTATCCGTAGTAGCTATAAACCCGTAGAAGCTAGGTAAAGATGGGAATTGACATACCCAGGTGCTGCATGAACTAGTTTAAATAAATAAAACGAACTAGTTTAAATAAATAAAACGAACTAGTTTAAATAAATAAAACGAACTAGTTTAAATAAATAAAACATTAACGTTTTAATTTACTTATTTACTGTAACTATTCAAACTCTTTTAATAATAGCCTCTTTCTTGCAATATTTTTTTTTTCATATGAATATCATTTAAATAAATGAAATCGAATTGTGACTTTTAAGTCGATAGCAACAACAGAATCCTATTTATGACGTTTTATTCGATTTTGGAACAATTCATTTTTCAATGAGTAAAATCTTCATTTTTAGAAAAAGCGACACCAGGCAGTTTTCAATTTTTTTAATTGGTGTGGACGGTGATAATCGACGCACAAACAAAGATACATGCGTATTATTTTCAGATAAATAAACAGGTATACCAATTAAATTTATGAAAACACGTGCATGTTAGAATTGATACAATTAATGCACCAAGTTACAGACATAGTCATATAAACAGAATGGCTGAAGTACCCGTCTATGTTGCTTCCACAACTTTTCTTGTATTTTATAGCCCAGAATAGAAGTTAGGAACATCTATTAAATACTTTTAATCGATTTTCTTATAAAAGAAATTACTCAGGTTTATGATGATGATCGATATCGGCTAGGAAATAACTGGAACGCTATAGCAAAATCAAAACAAAA
>OY744526.1:44244316-44311816 GCA_963556195.1 Sepiola atlantica | reverse complement strand
TCCCTGTTCCTGTTTTCGCAGATCACAGGCAATTTATATGATTTCACTTTCTGGGGAATCACTACCAATTCAACGCTATGCCATTCGGACTGGAAATACCTCCAAGAGTGTTCACAAAGATAATGTCTTCACTGGATGGTATTTCTACGGTTCCAACAAGTGCATATTTTCATGTATCTAAACGATTGGATAGTCAGAAATCAAGAGCAGAACATTCTTAGTCAACATACAGTTTTAATTTAAGATTTCCACCAAAGTACTCTTTATAAGTACTCAGAAATCTCATCTGATACCATTTTCAATTTGGAATATGGAATAATTTATCTATCAGATAAGAGGTTCAAATAAATTGTTCATCAGATAAGTATCAGTGTAAGGAGAAATGTTTGTAGAGCTCATATGTTTTTCAGACGTCTGGGTGTAATGACTGTATATAAATCTGATTCCCCAAACTCGTATGAATATGAGACCAATTTATTTTTTTCTTCGGTCATGGTGGATCCCTCGTACAGATATCGTCAAGAAGTTTATCTGAATCAACAGTTTATTTACAAAACACCTAGAAATTGTGGACAAGTAGGGAAAACGTCTGCATGGAGTCCTGTGACAGTAAATAAAGCCTGTAATGCGGTGAGCAGATACATCAGAAAAGAACTGAAGAGATCATAAAAGACACTCATCGGGTAGTAGGAGTTTAGGGCGAACGAAATAGAAAGAACTATATAAATTGTCTAGTTAAAAAGCTGTCAATCTAGAACTTGATCTACTCGGGCCAGGAAAGTGAGAGTAATTCTGAGGTGTGACTATTTTTTAATTTAAAAAATATTAAAAATAAGAATAAATATAGCTGGGAACAGGATTGTACCTCCCCTCTCTCTCTCTTTCTAATATATATATAATATATATATATATATATATATATATATATATATATATATATATATATATATGTATGTATGTATGTATGTATATATGTATGTATGTATATATGTATGTATATATATATATATTTGTATATATATATGTATATATATGTATATATATATAATATATATATATAATATATGTATATATATATGTATGTATATATGTATGTATATATATATACATATTTGTATATATATATATGTATATATATGTATATATATAATATATATATATAATATATGTATATATGTATGTATATATATATATTTGTATATATATATATATGTATATATATGTATATATATAATATATATATATAATATATGTATATATATAATATATATATATAATATATGTATATATGTATATATATATTGTGTGTATTTAGGCAGCATTTTTTCATTAAGGCATGTTTTATTAAAGACGACAGAAATCTTCTGTTTAGTGATTCCTTTTTTTATTTTTTCATATATCAATAACATTTCATACGAGACAAGTAAAACTATTTTAAAATGCTTAGTCTAGTTTAGTGATATCAACCGGTGTAGCCTAATTCAATTAAAAAAATAGGGACATCTTATTAAAATTACTTACTGCCTATCTCCCCCATTTTCCTTCTCCATAATTATTAGACGAGACAAAATTAAATCAGCCATTATTTTAAATTAAAAATAATAAGAATAATAAATAAAATTAATAAATAAACGAAGAACTGTTTCAATTGTCACATTTTAAAATTTAGACGTCCGTATTTTACGCTAACGGTTTGCCGGCGTATTTTTTAAGAAATTCCATTCTTTCACTCGCTTTTTATTCATTTTTGCCATAAAAGACCTGAAGATGATTCCGGAGAGAATCGAAAACGTTAGTCAAACACATGGATCCTTCATCAATGTATATATATAATATATATATATAATATATGTATATATGTATATATATAATATATATATAATACATGTATATATGTATATATAAAATATATGCATATATATAATATATATATATAATATACATAATATATATATATAATATACATAATATATATATATATATAAAATATGTATATATACATATATATATACATATGTATATGCATATATATACATATGTATATATACATATACATATATATATATGCATATATATATGCATATATATATATATATATATATATATATATATATATATATATATATAGAGAGAGAGAGATAAAGAGAGATAAAGAGAGGGGGAAAGGTATTTAAGGATGATAATCCGACAAAATTTATATGTAACAAATATGAACAAACAGAGATTAACACAGAGTGATGTTTTTATTCAAGTTAGTGTTCACAAATTATGTTTCATAAAGCCCTGACTTAGGGTGAAATATCGAATCAAGCCATGACTCTGTGTTAATCTTTATGTTCATATTCAGCTGTCCTGTTTTCCTTTTTCCTACATTAGAAATGTAATAAATTTCAAAAATGTAATCACCTCGCTTAGATGCTTGAATAAGACTGAATAAGGTCGAAATAAATTATTGCATTATTTACCCGGATTTCTTTCTGGAATTCATTTCACTCTCTAACTATATATATATATATATATATATATATATATATATATATATATATATATATATATATATATATATATATATATATATATATATAAGAGATAGTGTAGGGGAAGATAATATAGTTATGCACAGACATGTGTTTCGTCGTCTCTACGACTCATAAGTAAATACACACACCCGCGTGCGCACGTGTGTGTGCGTGTAAAAAGGTACAGAACTTAGAACATATTGGATACTGTTTCTATGCTGGCGGGTCGACTTCTCGCGAAACCGTGTTATCCAGAATGTCCTAAATTCTGTACATTCCTTTTATAAATAAATAGTACGCTCTTATCCCAATAATCGAGCATCCTCTTGGATTTATTTCCAATCTCTCGAATGAAAATTCAGAATTATACATAAGGTCTTTTCTTAACACTTTACTGCAGCTTAACGGTGAATCCTATCGTCCGAGATACATTTCTATTCAATACGCTTGTATAATTTGAATACGAACTCAAACTAGTCAGAATTTCAATGTAATATATACGCACATGTGTGTGTGTGTGTGTGTGTGTGTGTGGGTGGGTGTGTGTAAACCAATACGCCTACCGTACGTGCTTCTCGGTGCGTGTCTTTACACCTATTTAAGAATTGCTTGCTTCCAATTCAGACTCATTTTCTTCGACCGCGAGGAGCAAGGACTATGTTGGGTTTTTTTTCAACTCGGACGTTCACCATCCGCTGACAATCGGTGGAAAGGAGGTGTCAAAACTGTATTCAAGTGAAACAGACACGCGACTTCAGACATCTGGAAACCAAACGCCTAACATCTGTGCGAAAGGGTGGCGAGAGTTGGCGGCTGATGTGATAGCATTTTGTCCCAAATTCTCGTCGCTATAAAAAAAAGTGAAACCTCTCGTCCGTCTCAAATTGACTTCACGCCACAGGGCGTTAATCACCCTGGCGCCTTCGTCGTTATATATTTTGTTAAGACCAAAAAAGTTTAGCAGCGTTGAGTTCGATTATTATTATTAGTCAGGGGTGCTCGTGTCACTTGCTAATAATCGACAATTTTAGAAATACATATCTAGCGTCAGGATCCAGAGGCCATTGGAGTTCCAATTGCAATACAGATATTCAAACCACCTTCGAAGGAGTGCGTGATTGGCAACCTCTGGAATCAACTATACTATTTTGAAACTTCATCGGATCCAGTGTGGTCATTTACGCACTAATATATATATATATATATATATATATATATATATATATATATAATATTAAATATAGGCATACAATTAAAGTGGGGCCTGATATTGACATTGGTGCTTGTCGGTATTCATCTGAAAATACGAGTTAAATACAAAACGTAATCACAATTAACTTTAAGTATAAATGTCCTTAAAAGTACTTTTGAATCCTCACAATACTTTAAAATTAGGTATTTAAACATCATTTTATAAAAAATAAAATAAAATAAATAAATAAATATTTAATAGCTCCCTTCTGTATTTTGAATCATGTCAAGGTAAATATAAAATATTTTCGTTGTGAGTGACAATTCCCCCCTTAGTTTCGCATTTAATAGAAACTTACTACTTAAGTGAAGAATTCTGGGTAATTAAGCTAATCTTAGTATTGACTGAAACGATTTATAAATAAGTACTAAATATCTTCCACAAAAACACGGAAGTATAACAATCTTAATAGTTGCTTGAATGGATGGCTGAGTCTATGAAACTAGCTCTGAACTGTTGAACTTTAAAAAGTTTCGTATCCAAATGACCTAAATAGACATCTGAAGGCTAATTGTTGTAACTTTAGTAAGTAAAAAAAAAATTACCCTCAAGTGAATTAGAATTTTCATAAATAAATTATAGAACTTATTAACTATTTTTAGAAATATTACTGAATTAAAATTTATAAATGTCCGCACAATTTTTAGGATGTACTAGCTTTGGACGAAAAAATTAAAATGGCGTATTAGTAGGTTCCTCCACGTGTGAGTTTGCTCTTTTTATTTGTTTTTTGTTTGGTTTCACCCAAAAATCAACCACTGTATAGTGTAGGTTTTTTCAAAACACTTTAATCCAAGAACTTTTTACTCTTTGTGAATTTTTTTCTGATGATTTTGTAATGTTGCAGAGACGACTTTGACATAAAAACGTTGTTTGGCACAAGACAAATGAAACGGACCGTACAAAATATATCTCACAGAAATGTTATGTTTTTTGGAAATGTGAAAAAATAAAAATATTCAAAAAAACATGGTTATTGGAATATGATATGAACTGACATATATATATATATATACTAGCAAAACCTACTTGCCCTCCGAGCAGCAATTAATTAGGATGGGAGGCCGTTAATTAAAAAAATACTCAATAGAGGCGCGAGAGCGCTCTATCTCTTAATAGACTTAATAAACGGCCTATGCTGGAAATCTGATTTCTTTGATCAATCATAACTCAAAAACCAATAACCAAATTAGTTAAAACTTTGCACAAAATTTTTATTTGATAGGTTCTATAAGTGTGTAGAATTTCAGCATCATAAGTCAAGGCAACCCAGAGATCCAGAACGTTCAATCATAAAATCATGTTATCTGTGTGTACGTACGTACGTATGTGCCACCCTGTATCTGATCAACTATTTGATGGATTCAGCTGATATTTGGCAGAGAAAGAGGTTCTAGGGTCTAGTTGATGGAATTTTAATTTCAGTTTGCCATATACCTTAGTTTTCCAGAAAATTCCCCAAAACCTTAAAAATGGCCATTGTATTGAGGCATAGCCTTTACAAAAGTAGTGACCTTCCATGATAAATGCCAGTATACTGAAATCATATGCCCTTAATAGGGTTAAGATGAAAATTCTTATACACTAAATGTACAAAACAAAGAAATTCCCAAATTTTTACACTTTTATTGTCATTAAGGGTATGCGAGCACAACAGAGCTATGTATTTTACTGGTAGGAATTTTTCTTCAGCGCACCTCACACACTTCATCCACCCATGCATCTGTAGTGATGTGATAATGAAATGGTTTAGTTTATATGTAGTCATACCCTTAATTAATGACAATAAAAGTGTAAAAATTTGGGAATTTCCTTGCTTTTGTACATTTAGTGTATATGAATTTTCATCTTAACCCTATTAAGGGCATATGATTTCAATATACTGGCATTTATCATGGAATTTACTTAGAGAATTCAAAAATTTTAACAACAAACTTTGGTAAATGTGTAGATCAAAACAACCAGGTAAATTACACCCCGGAAAAAATGAGATTCTTCTTTTTACGGTAATTCTAAATTATTTGGGCAATTAACTAATTACAGAATTCATCCTCAATGGTTCGAAAATAGAGGATTATTTTTCGTTAAATTTACTTGCGAAACTAATCCCTTAGTCTATATTCTTAAATATTTTTCTCTTTATGCCAGTTTTTTTAGGGTATTCACACGTAATCGCCTAAAAAAGTAGAATCTCATTTTATCGGGAAATGGGTGTCTATGTACAATAATATCCAAACTTTTAATTATCTATACCATAAAAATAAGGTATTTAATTAGTTAGATAATTTTCAAAAGTTTTATTAAATGTTCACAGGAAAAGTAAACACAACTAAAGTAAAATCAATTGCTTAAAATTAAAATGAAAAAGGGACGACAGTTAAAAAAAAAGTATACGATTTAAAAAAAATTAAATATGGGTAAATTTGCATATTAATACCCTCCTATATCAGCCCCCTCCCCGAAAAAAATGCATTCTGTTTTTTTTTAGGTGATTGCGTGCTAACACCGTGGAAAACGGAGATAAAAAAGTAAATATTTTAGAATTTAGTGGGGGATAAGTTGTATATATATATATATATATACATATATATATATATATATATATATATATATATATATATATATATATATATATATATATATATATATATCAAACGTACTATGTTCCCAATTTCCGGGCCATTTTATCTTTGAAGGGAACTTATTAAATGTTTTCACTACTAACCCTAAGTCCGAGTGGCAAGTTCATAAAACGACATGTAATCGCCTAAATAATTAGCTACCCACAAATAAAAAACGCAGCGCATTTAAATCCCATAGAAAAAAGAATTCAGTTAACTGCCCTAACCCTAGCCTCCAAAATGAGGATCATTTTACATTAAATGTATATACAAAAAGTGTCCCCCACTTTAAATTCCAACATAATATTTTTTTCTCTTTTCAATTTTCCGTGAAGTTGTTCAGGGTGTTCACACATGATCGCCTAAAACAGGTAGAATACTTTTTGAGTGGATGTGGTGGGGGTGGTAATTTTGCGGAGGAGTTTAATCTACTATCATACCAAAATACGAATCAATATATTTTTCGTAATTTGGACGGATCACAGTGCTAAAAAGGTGATAAGGCCTTTGTAAACATTAAACAATAAGTTTGTTGCTAAACTTTACAATAAAAGAATTAACTTAACTAATAAAAAAAGTTATTTATTTATCTCTCAAGGAAAATGTAAAAACTGAAAAAATATAGAAAGGGATCAGAGAGAAAGCGAGCGAGGCAGCCACACTCTCTCTCTCTCCCCTACCCTTTCTATTCTCGCTTATGCCTCGCTCGACCTTCGGTAAGGTCGTATGCGAGTGCTGGTTGTTTAAACTGAAGGTGTTTTAATTATTTTTCCGATTTATTTATTGAATAATTTTAAGTAATTACTGTTATAATAGACGAAATTATTGCATATAGATAACAAACATAAGCAACTGCAATTCGAAATTAGTAATACCAAATGTTAATTAATTATGAACGGTTTAAATAATAGTTATGCTAATTAGACAGTCAAAACCGAAACTATACTATTACTATATTTTAATGTTCAATTAAGAGAGAGGCAGTATAGTATCTGTTCTTTTATGATGAGACCATCGTCCCAGGCATTACCTCCTCTTAGATTACTGTAATATATGTTCTGTTGTCAAGATACCATGCTTCCAAGCATTACCCCCTCCTTTTGGGGGCGAGGGGCCAGTGTAATATATGTTCTGTTGCCATGAGACCATCCTCCTAGGCATTACTTCCTCATTTCGGAGAGTAGTGTATTATTTGCTTATTCGTCATTATACAATCTTCTCCTGCATTACCTCATTCTTTCGAGGCAGTGTAATATATGCCCGTTCGTCATATATACTTAATTAGGTCGCATATTTGTGCTATATATCTAATATATAAAATTAAATCGATCGGATTCTCGACTTTCGTCATCCGTAGGTTCGTACCAACAAAATCAATACTTCATTCTGAATAGCCATTTTCCTTTTGTTGACCGTTGGTCTATGTTGTTAAGAAAAATAAAATGCAATTCAAATTAATTAATTCCAGCAAATAATCACTCCGATCAAATTTATAGCCGCATTTTTTTCAAAAGGGAGGTAAATTTATATTCGTCTAATACCACTTACTCCTATTTGTTTCAAAGAGAAAAATAATATTTAAAAAAAAATATGTGTAATTGTGTCTTCGTCCATTGCAGAAGAACTTTCCTTTCATTGGAACAAAAATATCAAATTTAAGAAAAAGTAAAACGGAATAATCTCCAAATAATAACGTAAAATTAATTGCAAGTAAATACATTACCACACAACGCCCCATACATATATATATATATATATATATATATATATATATATATATATATATATATATATATGTATGTATATATATATATATGTGTGTGTGTGTGTGTGTGTGTAATCAGTCAATGGAAAATCATAAGCACACAAACGGAACTAATATATAAAAATTGAAATTTCTGTGTTTTGTTTGTGTGCCTCTAATATATATATATATATATATATATGTGTGTGTGTGTGTGTGTGTGTGTGTGTGTGTGTGTGTCTGTGCGGGTGTGTGTACCTTTCTCTTTTTTGTGTTATATATTTTCTGTGTTGTTCGTACTATCTCTCTTCAGCCCCTTTCACACAGAAGGGATGTTTCTACGCTATCATTATATTCATGGTAGGTGCTCGACTGAGTTCCAATCCCTGACCCCTTCCTGTAAAACATTCACATCAAGAATTCGCCTAGCTACAGCCACGGCAAAAACTTTTTATTTCTCTCTCTCTCAATCTCTCTCTCAATCTCTCTCTCAATCTCTCTCTTTCAATCTCTCTCAATCTCTCTCTTTCTCTCTCTCTCTCTCTCTCTCTCTCTCTCTCTTTCTCTCTCTGTACCAAAAACCAAACGGAACTTCCATTAACAAAGTTACTTTCATAGAACATTCAATCTGTGGAACAAAATACAACGAGGCTGCTCCCCAACCGACTACAACATGCGTTTCATAAAGTTTAATGTTTACAAATACTTCTAAATTTAAATTTCTTAAGAGATGCTTTCAAAAGAACTTTTTCCCATTTTAAATTAAAAATTGTGTTTTTAAGCAACAACTAATTCGCTTTGAACTAAAGCCGAATATACTTTATGTCTACGTTTTGTGGATTATCAAAAAGGTCACTCAGTTTAAAATATATTTATGTAATGTGTTTTATGTTATTATGCCATGTTAATTTTTTTAAATTTGTAAAAGTTTTTTATAAATTCCTTTAGACTTACGTTAGAATCGAACTCGGGTATTGACATCGTGTCTTAAATAAGTGTAGACAACGTCTTACTTATTGTTACTTATCTAGATTAATGTGTTTTATTATACGCCTAGAGATTCCTATTGCAACCGCTGTTTTTGCATACTTAGTCTGGACTAGGTTCTTTAATTTAAACGATAAAAGTATGAGTCAAATTCTCACTAGAGAGCTATATATTCTTTTACATTTTACCGATCATATGTTTGTAATGTGTTGTCTTATACCTATAGATCGATTGCTGATGATTTATTTACTTTGTTATTGAAGTAATGTGTGATTTACTGGTGTTGCATAACTGCAGACAACAGTTGTTTTATAATAAATTTAAAGACTTTAATAAAACATGTTAGAAATACTTTTAAAAAATTAATTCATGCTTTGTTTTTATTTTAATTGATAGTTTAAAATTTGACGAGTTGTTTCTGAAGAAAATTTGTGAGATTTATGTGATTTGCATAAAAAGAAAATTTGTGAGATTTATGTGATTTGCATAAAAAGAAAATTTGTGAGATTTATGTGATTTGCATAAAAAGAAAATTTGTGAGATTTATGTGATTTGCATAAAAAGAAAATTTGTGAGATTTATGTGATTTGCATAAAAAGAAAATTTGTGAGATTTGTGTGATTTGCATAAAAAGAAAATTTGTGAGATTTATGTGATTTGCATAAAAATAAAATTTGTGAGATTTATGTGATTTGCATAAAAAGACGGACTCTTGAATCTTAACAATCGTGGATTGAGGCGAACATGTCACACTTCTTAGCGAGAGAGCTATATAGGTTCTTTGATTTTTATAATCACAAAGCATGGATTGAAGACCTTCCAGCTCACCGTTGGAGAGGTACGATTTTAATGATCATAGTTTATCGCGAACACTATGAAGTTTCTTTAATTGTAACGACTTTTGTTTGGGTGAAAGGCCTCTTAGCTATTCGCTGGAAAGCTATTGGGTAGCTTTATATAGTGTTCAATAAGAAGGTCACTTGAAAAAGTGTTTAAATGAAAGCCGCTTATGTATTCAAGAAAATTGTGTGTGGAAATTGTTTCTACTTTGCGTTTCTTCATTTGGTTTTGCATGGCTATAACATCTAACAGTTTGAGAATTTTGTTTTACGTTTTTATTGTATTGAATAAGAAAAGTTAACAAGGCGTCTGACATTGATTGATGACAATAGCCAGTTCCCGTTGAAAAAAAAAGATATTAGATGTCTATCGAAATATTTTTTTGTTTTTTACGCATTTTGTTTTGATCTTTTTTTTTTCAAAGTGCGACAAGAATAGACTTTCCTGATGGATTTAGAGCTAAAGCGTTTCGCGAAACAACATTTAAAAGTCATCGTTCTCCAGATGACAGCTTACTATTAAGAACTTTGCTAACCTGGATAGATTCTATATATTATTACTGTTTACTGCTTCTGGGAAAGCAAGTGATGTAACTGTGGGATATGCAGAGTCAGATTCAACTGAGATCTGTTTAATTTATACTGTAATATCATTGGAAACGGTATGAAGCCACCACTTCCAGGTATAGATATAGATAGTAGTAGAATGAGTCCAAAATTGGATGGTACCCCCCCCCCAAAAAAAAAAGAAAGAAAATACCTCCGACCCATCCGGTTAACTATAAAACTCTCACCCCTCCATTGTAGGGGTTCCTAAACGCTGGAGATTTTCTACTAGAGAGATAGTATTTCCGATTCGTCTTATATAAGATAATAGTTATAAGGCGAAAGGCATTGAAAAGAGGTGTGATAAATCCAGGGCGGTGAAGAAGAGGGATTCTCAAGTTCAATCAAGAACTTCGTCGTTTACGACAGAACTATTCTCTCCGCACATCTAGCCAACCGCCTTTCCATCTTTTCTTCCGCAACACTCATGTCTATCGCCACTCTTTTCTATTCTCGCCTCATCATGAATCGTTTTTTTTTTGTTTAAAAGATACGAGAAATACCATCTTTCTTTACTTTGATGAAGTTTCTATTATCAAAACACATGAAATACCAGTTTATTGATGGGTGTTTGATGTGATGTTTTATATTTTGAGAGTTGTACACTTTTCCATTTATTTATTTTTCTATGCCTACTATTTAACTATATTGTTATATGTTATATATTATGGCAATGAACATCGAGAAATTGTTCAAGAAAAAATATTCAGACACAAGTCATCTGTAATATTTAACGATATATATATATATATACACATATATATATATAATGAAGAAGAATGGAAAGGAATTAGAGAAGCAAAAGCCAAATCATAATTCAATTCAATTGCTCAGAGCAAGGTATATTCCGCAAAAAAGGCAATTTATTCAAGTTAAATTTTCCTTAAGCCAGGCTTTTCAAAGATCAAAATCTTATCATCAGAGGAAGTCGCTGGGATAGATAAGTTGGCAAAGGCCAAGATTTAAAATTTGAAAAAATAAAATAAAAGTTGTAGGGGAAGAAACACAGGGCAAAATTCTGCTCGAATGCAAGCAAATGTCCGATTGCTAAAAAGTCCGGTGTCGAAAAGTCGCTTTTAGTACACCACTTTATATATATATATATATATATATATATATATATATATATATATATATATATATATATATATATATATATATATAATCCTAGTTCATCCAAAAACTTTTTATTTATAAACAATTTTTTCTGCCGATTTTGTAAATATACACATTTATGGTATTATTGTATACAAAATTTACCAAACATTCGCAGAAAAGGCTTCATTAGTGCATAACACACCACGGTCAGGCTGAGAAAAAGAAACAAGATGCGTCGAATATTCATTTAATTAATAAATACATGTTTAATATTATATTTCTTTTTTGTCTTCTTTTTATCACCCCAATCAAAAGAGAAACTGTGGTGTGTTATACACTGATGAAGCCTTTTTGTGAATGTTTGGTAAATTATGTATACCATAAATGTGTATACTTACAAAATGGGCAGAAACAATTGTTTGTAGATAAACAGTTTTTAGGGGATTAAGTAGGAGTATATCAAGTTAATTTAAGAGCTCTAGTCGTATTATACATTACTGAGCTTCTATATAAACGTTTGTGAAATATATATATATATATATATATATATATATATATATATATATATATATATATATATATATATATATATATATATATTCTGCATCTTAATCACTTAGGAAAGTGAGACAATCGAAATAATAGTAAGCAAAATAACAACGAACGCTACAATCACCAATAAAAATAATTACATAAGAATATATTAAATATTTAGGTGATAAAAATCGTACATATTTCTAGACGTCTTGGTCCAGTGGTAGAACGCTGGACTACAGACATCAATATCGAAGGTTCGATCACTGTCTAAGTTAGCCATGCTGATGACGGCTGTGAGCCAGAAACACGTGTCCATGGATTACTTTTATGTACGTATAAAATAAATAAATATATATATATATATATATATATATATATATATATATATATATATATATATATATACACTACCTGAAATACTGGTCTAGTTATGTTCTACTTTAATAGAAATGTCAGTGACTAATCTAAAATCCTTCTATTGATACGTTTTCTCCAATGGAATGGGACGACCCTGTATATATCATTCTATTGTTTACATTTTATTAGGAAGTTATAGCTCCTATGGGAGGTGACGGTGGTTAAGTTGTTAACTGGCGACCTGGGTGTGCCGAGTTCGAATCTAGTTCGTTCCACAGAAACACTTTCATTTAAGATGTTGGCAACCTTCACGTGGTCCCTCCCGTAAATACCCGATTTATTTCCATAAAAAAAGATATCGGGGAAACCAATGCCAACAATACAATCATCTGATTCATACGATATGAATGAATGAGCTCCTATGAATCTCATTTTAGTCTATGCTAATCGCCCTTGTGTATGATGTCCATGTTCCGAATTCGCATGAGCATTCGTTACATTGCTTACGAATAACGACTTCTTGACATTTCCAGAATTTTAAGACTTTCATTAAGGGGGTCTTAAGTTTCTGCAAATTTTCTTACAGTGTTTTAATCTGTATAGTTCCCCGTCTCCTGTGCGTTACATAAATTTCAGTAAAATTCAAAGTAACATTTATATCTTTTGTAGCGTGGGTGTATTCTTGTTCGTAAGTATATTTTTATGTGAAAAATGTACATATGTATAGCTTATATTTCCGTCCATGTGTATACTAAACCTGTTCCAAATTCCAGTGTGGGTGCACGAATGGTCTAATAGATGACTTAGCTACGTATAAAGTGAATTAATTATAATTTATAATATATATTGTCTTTTTTTAGCTCCAGATAACTTAAAAAAGCGTTGCTTTGCCGAAAAACAAACAAACCGAACCAAATCAAAATTCCGTTAAAATCCGTCGAGTAAAAACTGACTTTTTGATATTGATGCCTAACACAAAATGGCGTCACAATTTGAATATAAAAACGCAATGCTATGAATCAAAAAATTACGATATTTTCACTTGCATGATTCTGTTTTGTGGCTCACGATAGGAACCTTGTGAAGGTTGGTAACTGAAAGAATAAAAAAAAATGTACAAAAAGAAAGGAAAATGGTATCTGCTTATGAAAACAACGTGTTCGCCACTGGACCTTTGTTACGTGGTATAATTTTCTCAAGTGACACCGTATTCAATACAACCACGTGTTTGCTACTAGATATTTATCACGTAGTAGGCTTTTTTTATAAATACACCGTCTTCAATACCGATCTCAGTAACAATGTACTCGCCACTGGAACTTCGTTACGTAGTATACTTTTCGGGTCTTTCTCATCCAATGGTCTTAGCCCTCCAAGTGCTAAAACGCATCTGACAAGATCTATTAGGCTCTTATTTTATGGATGGCAAAACACTCCGGATACATGCTGTCTCTACGCATAAATACTCTTGTTTCGGCATAGACCTGTTCTTTTTTGATTAGTCAAAAGTTTGTCCACAACTCAATCAAGGTTCTGGCTAATCACCTCGGCCACAGTAACATCCATAATAAACGAAAATTCGTATGAATCAGCATGTTACGATTTCACCGGCTTGATTGTGTTTGTTGACTTTGCTTTCCCCTATTATGTTTAGAATAAGTGACTGACTGAACGCTGCCAAAAAGGTTGAAATTGGTGCTAAGTAACCAGCAGTACTCGAAAATGACACAGCGAGCCGGTGTCCGTGGCGGAGTCCACTTCGCTTCCTAATTCGAAAGGCAAATGTAAAGATGTGAATATGAATCTAAAAACTGCAATTTTGTAATAATAATAATAATAATAATAATAATAATAATAATAATAATAATAATAATAATAATAATAATAATAATAATAATAATAATAATGGAACATGAAGAAAATCAGTATAACACCAATAATCATAGGAGCACTAGGAACAGTCCCCAAAAACATGGAGAAAAGACTAGGAGAAATAGGAATCAAAGGGATAACTGAGACCATACAAAGGACAGTAATGATCAAAACAGCTACAATCCTGAGAAATGTCCTCGAATGCGGAAACCAACCCACATAAGCAACGAATGGAGAACAAACACATGGAAGCACAAGAAAACAGAACCGGGGAAAATACAACCGCACGAGAGATGCGCAAGCATAGGCTGACACCACGAAAATTATGGACAGAGGGTCGAGGAGGGAAAGCGCAAACCAGACCTCCACTGGAAGAGCGCGGACAGCTCTGGGACCTTGGGGAGGCTTGTTGCCACTCGGGCCCCAGAGGGGACCAATGGCCCTTATCAGCGGGAAATCGATGGTAGGTGGCTGTTGCGATACCACAAGGTCATCAGCGGTGATGAGCGAAAAGAAGTGGAGCATACTGGAAGTCTGAGGAGACTTGTTGTCACTCAGACTCCAGGGAATACCACAGGTTGTTGGCAGTGGGCGATCACTGACGATGACCAGTGTGATAACTCCTAGTGAGTAAATAATAATAATAATAATAATAATAATAATAATAATAATAATAATAATAATAATAATAATAATAATAATAAAACAATAATAATAACGGTCGTTGTAGCGAGAAATCAATAGTAAACGGTTGTTGTGATAATGCAAAGTGATTTTTATTAATTATCGATACGAAGTGGAGAGTGTTGAAAATCTGGAGAGACTTGTTGTCATTTAGACTCCAGGGAACACCACTGGTGATTGTCAGTGAGCAATCACGGATACTGACCGGTGTGAAAACTAGTTAGATGATGATGATAATAATAATAATAATAATAATAATAATAATAATAATAATAATAATAATAACGGACGACAATGATAAAAACAGCTGAAACAAGGAAAATCCTTGAATGCGGAAACCTCCCCACATAAGCTACGAAGATAAACCAATCACATGCAAGGCGCAATAGGAAGAAAACAAAATCACATAAAGAACACCACAAGAACCCAAGGAACAGTAACTGCAAGAAATTCTATAGACTACCCCCCCCCCCCAAAAAAAAGGGGTGATGGCACCAACTCCAGCTGATACAACACAAAACAGTCGTGAAGGGTCAAGGAGGATGGAAAGATCGAGGAGGGAGAGCACTAGCCAGACATCCGCTGGAAGAGTGTGGATCGCACTGGGACCTTGGGGAGGCTTATTGCCATCCAAATCCTAGAGAAGACCAACGAGAAATTGGTGGTAAGCGTCTGTTGTGATAACGCAAATTCATTTGCAGTAGTTATCGAAAGAGGTGGAGAGCGCTGGAAATCTGGGGAGACTTGGTGTCACTCAAACTCCAGGGAAAACCACTAGTGATTATCAGTGAGCAATCACTAATGACGGCCTGTGTGAGAACTCCTAGTGAGTACAAATAATAATAATAATAATAATAATAATAATAATAATAATAATAATAATAATAATAATAATAATAATAATAATAATAATGTTTCAAATTACAAATACGCATATCTATATTTCAAATGAGATTCACTCCAGACTAAAAAATAAAAGCAAAAGCAGACATCCATGAGATGCGTTCATTCAATCTGCGCGTTTAACGATGAAGATTCTGTTTCAAACTAAGCGTTAAAGGCGGACGGGCCAACAGACGGAGCTTTTTATAGTGATGTGTGGGCGCGTCTAAGCATTCTATTTCAAACTGAATCGTGCCAACCGACGGACAAAGCGTCTTATACAGATGCGATGTCGCAGCTGCAGCTTGCATCTGAAAGAATGTTTTGTGAAGATGTAGAAAATGGAGACACGCATATCTGTATCAGGTTCACATGTCATAACTGACTGGAACGCTTTGAATATGACAAACCGTTTCAGAAATTTTCAGACTAAAGATGCACTTACAAAGCAAAACAAGAGGCAGATAGTCTTATCCCTTTTTTATGCTGACCGTTGTTTCACAACAACGAATACAAAACTTGTCATAAATTATCATAAATTTTGATTTGACCAATCATATTTGATTTTGTGAGAGACAGGGACATCTAGAAATATGTTTTGCCTCTAGTATTTGTCGTTACGTTCAGAACTCAGCACAAGTTGAAGAACACGTTAGATCAGGTACGTAGAATTCCTGTAAAAATCATGTATGATAATCTTAAGATCTGTCCATTGAATCACCGCGTTTAGCGATGACAATGATATTGCTAACTTAAACATGACATACTGACAAAAATATAATTTCAAACTTAAGTATAGCAGACCAAGAAAATGCTATTTTTAAACTTAAGCCTGACATAGCGACGAAAATGCTATTTCAAACATCCTCGAATGGCTCCAGGCCTTAATAAGTGGTGACTCAATAGTAACCAAAAAGTGTGGCGGACCAAGAAAAATGCTATTTCAAACACGACAAGAGAACAAATACTGCACTAACTACCCGAGAAAAATAGAGGATGCAATGCCTGTGAAGATGGTCATAGGACAAAAGAAAAAATACTACATTACCGCCCCCCGCCCTAAAAAAAAAGATGGTAATAATTGGGAGGGTGGTATCATGACCACAGAACATAACTACAGAACTACATTACGCCATCTTAAAAAAAGGAAGACGTAATGTCTGGGAGGATAGTATTATTACAACAGAACAGATATAACCATACCCACGCCTCACTAAAGAAAGAAGGAAGTATCCTACATTGACTCCAAAGGAGGAGGTAATGCCTGGGAGGATGTAGTGTCTGTTCGTTCGTCATGGGAGGATTTAACCATGACGAACGAACAGACACTATACTGCTGCTCAGAGGGGAGGGGGATAATTCCTAAGAGGATGGTATCATGACAACAAAACAGATACTATACAATCTTCATTTCTTAGCCTCTAAACAAAAATCTAAAGTAGTTAAAATAAAGTCTATTCGTAACGTAATTCATAGCTGTTTGTGCCAATACTCTTAAGTATGGGGATTGAATTTGGGTTAACTAAAACAGATTTGAACTCGGCTAACCGATCCTATATAAGGCATAATAACTTTGACACACCGGTTCTCGTCAGATCACCGAAGTTAAGTGACATTGAACTTAGTCAGTACAAGATGAGTGAACATTTAGGAAGACTAGGCGGTGTATGTCATCTACCATGTGAATTTGATATTCTCGAAAAACCTCCTCATTTAGTGGAAGCCGGATAGCCGCAGAGGGCGATTACAACACCAGGTATTACCGGATGTATTTTTTTACGTATCCTTTAGTCACCGACAATATCTATTATTTCGCTAGTTGGTCATCCCCATTTTAATCACGGTCCTTTTATCTTCTTTAATAAAAGGTCAACTCCAAGAATTGATCGTTGGCCGGTCGTCAACTCACACTTCTGCGGCTAAGTTACCAGCCCCTATCCTGTCGTTGCTAAACGTCGGGGAAAAGTCGCGAAAGGTTACGCGAACCACCCTTCTTGAATGTCCTCAAACATTAAAAGACGTGTACTATATTCTGTACTGCTTTCAGCGTTTAGCAATTTAGATGGAAGCATCAATCAACCTGCCCTGCTGCCACCCTCACCCTCTTGAGATACAGGGAGCCGACCGCAAATAAAAGAAAACGCCCTTTTTCCCCTAAATGTTTCTTTGAAAAATATTCTTACAAATCGCATGGCTAAGTAATATTAGCCAGCATATTGCATAACAGAGTTATTATATAACCGCGCGCCAAAAAGACCCAAGTCACAAAATTTGACACATGATAACTAAATACATTTTAAGTATATATACATCATATGTACGTACATATATATGCATATACGCTTATACTATGTAAATACACACGCATATATATATATATATATATATGTGTGTGTGTGTGTGTGTATATACATCATATATGTGCATGTATATACATATACGTTTATGTATAAATATACATTATATATATACACGTATATACATATACACTTATACGTGTGTAAATACATATATGCATATATATGTATTTATACATTATTTACATACATGTATATACATGCATACGTACATATATCTATATGCACATGCAGTTATACGTATGTAAATACATATATATGCGAATATATATATATATATATATATATATAGAGAGAGAGAGAGAGAGAGAGAGACAAACATATATACACTTATATACATGCATATGTATACATATACTATATAGATGTGACCCGTTAGGTTACCCATTTAGCTTGGCTTTGTTTTTTTGATTCAAGAAAAGTGAGTTTTCAAAGTAAGTTACATAAAAATATATAAAGACAAAATCCAATATTAGTATATCTCTGCTCGCATTACGTCCCACCACACACTCTTTTTTATTTCTCCCTCTCTCCTACTCTCCATCTACAGCTTAAGTAGTATTACTACTAGTAGTGATATCCCTTTTTGTTTATAACGGATTATTTAAATGCTAATCTCTATAGTCAGTTTTATTAACGTTTACTGTCAATAAACAGAGAGAGAGAGGAGAAAGAGAGTAATAGTCACCATATAAAATAAGAGGGGGGGCAATAATCTACAGTGAGAAAAGAGTGAGAGTGATAGATAAAAGGTGAGTAGTAGTACTATTTACTTGCCTCCCCACGAGGACAGTGTTAAACATACGGTCGGTGTTTATTGTGGGGAGAATCCAGCTCCCTCAAAAAGGAGCACTCTGGATTGGGACAAAAGTTGAAATAGCTCCAGTCTGGAAGGATTTCTTCTTCAGTGACCGAGAACAGAAAAGATTAAGTGTATTATGAGAACATATACTACACTTTACTCTTGACCAAAAGACCAACGCGTAAGAGATGACTCACTTTGTGAGTTAATTGCAAATTTCGGCTAATTAGAAGAATTAAAATGGAATTTATTTTAAAGATAACTCGATCCCAAGACTAAAGAATAGTTTAGCATGTATTTTGTGTGATTAAAACGTATAGGGAAACAAACGTTGATTAACTCAGATTGTGTACAACAATAGATATGTATGCATATATGAATGATGAAAATGATGATGATGACTGTAAATTCATGTTAGAGAATTACCAATGCTTGACTAAGAAAAATTTTCAAACAATGTCTGTGCGTGAAGCTTTTTTAAGTGAAGAAAGGATTTACACATAACCAATCCCACGCTTTCAGCAACTGCCACCCTAACCCCAAAAAAGAACAGTATGTTTGCGTCATTGGAAGCAACAATCACCGCTGATGTTATATCAGAGTTTTCCATCTCCTAGATGCCTGACGGTTGAAGGGGTACACCACTCCTGGCAGGTTTTACTGCGTCTTCAGATACCAACCTTAGTATTTCTATGTATCGGACCACATATATACATCTGCATATATATTTATTATTTGGCGTCCAATACCTATAGTCAAATTTAATGCAAATCGAAAACTTTGAATTTTTAAATAGGGGCGTCTCTCTGACAACCCTTTAAAATACTCAGATGATTTCGAAATTTTGGAAATATTTATTATTTTGTATCTAATACCTATGTTTTAAATTTCATGCAAATCAGAAAAGTGACGTATAAAAATGTGGGATCTACAACGCAACCACCCCTTCTGTGTATTAAAATTCTACATAAAAAATTAAATTTGGGGGATATTTCTTAATTCATCGATAATACAGTGTTCCAACACTTGACAAAAAGAAAACGAAATAGGTAATAAAGACAAATCTGGTATATGCAGAGACCCCACACTTTATTTAGAAACAGTTAGAGTTACATACTACATTAATTTTTCATGTAATCGCCGACGACGGATACGGCCATTTTAAGGCGGATGCGAAATGAGTCACACGCTTTGGAAGCCATATCCTTGTCTATAACGGCAAACGCCTCCACGATGGCATCATTCAGAGAGTCAATTGTTATGGGTGTGCTTTTTCGTCTTTGCCTCAATCACGCACCATAAGAAATAGTCAAGTTGGTTGCAGTCGGGTGGTGAGGGCGGCCACAAGTCTGGCGACCAGTTGTGAGGAACATTGTTAGCATTGTTGGGCAGCCACGCCTGGGTCGTTTTGGTCTTGTGTGCAGGAGTGGAGTCCTGCTGGAAAACGTAGAGACGATCTCCTCCATCCTGCGCTTCACTACGCTTTACAGCACCTCCTGATATTGCGTTTACGTTTTGTCAAATGTCGGATTTTGCTCGAACTTTTCACGGTTAGCAAAAAGTCTCCGCATTTATCGATTTTTAAATGTACCATCTTGTACTGAATAGTCCATACAGAGCATTAAACTTTGAAAATAATTAAAAACGGAATCGTCAACTAAAACAATCTAATATTAACGCCCTGGGGGCGCATATATGTTTTTGTATATGATGATGAATTAGGATAGACTCTCCCGTAGTTTTCGAAGTAGTTGTTAAAACTGCGTTCACTTTGGTTCAGTTGAAACAGTTTTTTCCTTGGTCCGCATCACAACCCAGATCATGGCGGCCCATGCATGGCAATCCTGAAGAAGGTCGGACGGGATAGTTAGTTAATCGCAATTCAAACGTCGATAGCCGACCACCTGTGAACCATGTAACCTGAGCCAAATCCTCCTTGAAGGTTGTCGCCTACATGCTCAGTTGTCCACTGAATTAATTCCCCTCATCTGGTTTCCGAGGTATGCGTTTCTGATTATCATTCACGCCCACATATGGGTTTAATTTTAGTGGAGTATGCATTGTGGACAACTAGACACATTCTCTCCATCATGAAAGTAAGACAGCGTGCCACGTGTCAGAGCTGCAGGTGGTATCTCTGTTATGCAGATAGGGATGTTGCCCTCCTATAAATGAGATATGTAATTTCGACTCATTTCTATTATATCGACATAAATAGCAAGAACTATCTAATTACTGAAACAAGCAAGATTGAAAGGAGATAATGTGTGGCCATGCCCTCTCTCTCTCTCTCTCTCTCTCTTTCTCCCCCCTTTCCCTCTCTCTCTCTCTCTCTCTCTCTATATCTATATATATATATATATATATATATATATATATATATATATATATATATATATATATATATATATATATATATATATATCCCTCTCTGCCATACACACTAATACAGAAAGATAGATAGATATGGAGAGTGGGAGAGTATATGCTTGAAGTATACGACGTTGACCGTATTTTTGACAGCTTTTCTTTTTAATATTCACTTTATAACGTCACGCGATATTTTCTTAGTCAACTTTTTCAAACAAACATTTTTTGAAAGCTTGCACTACTTCTTTATCAATGATTCCACGTATCGGAAAGTTAGTCGCCATTTTCTTTCATTAGAAGTGTAAGCATGCGCAGATCGCATATCAAACCCGGCTGTCAAGTAAAGGAAAGGGGCGGGGAACAACATGGAGAATCAACAAAAGCTAAAGGCAGTATTAAAGTGACACCGGGGACTATGGCGACTAGATGACAAGCAAAAACGCGTAGTACACTTTCTAGGATACAACTTGAATTGGGTTTTGCCAAAAATCTGCTTGAATGCAGTTTGTCTAGTAGCTACCTGAAATCCGACAACGAATGAATAGAAATAAAAGTGGCGTTCTTTTGACGAGTTTTGGGGATAATATTTATTATTTTACAGTGAATACGACACAAATTCTTGTCTACGAAAAGAGAAGTCACATAACAAAATTTGCACACATATTATAGATATATATAACTATTTCATTAGATCAGTCGATTATTGGATTTATTAAGAGAATCTTAACCCCACTCTCTCTCTCTTTCGCTCTCTCCTTCCTTCTCTCTCTCGCTCTCTCTCTCTCTCTCTCTCTCTCTCTCTCAATATATATATATATATATATATATATATATATATATATATATATATATATATATATATATATATATATATATAAAGTGGTGTGCTAAAAGCGAACTTTTAGGAAAAGTAATTTATTTTCGCCGCACCTGAAGTTGTGGCTTCTTGTAATTTAACTTTGAATCCTCTCTCACAACCTTTCGGGCCTTTTAACGACCTACCTATCTACATCTCATTCTCTCCGCTGGACTTTTCGACACCGGACTTTTTAGCAATCGGACATTTGCTTGCATTCGGGCAGAATTTTGCCCTGTGTTTCTTCCCCTACAACTTTTATTTTATTTTTTCAAATTTTAAATCTTGGCCTTGCCAACTTATCTATCCCAGCGACTTCCTCTGATGATAAGATTTTGATCTTTGAAAAGCCTGGCTTAAGGAAAATTTAACTTGAATAAATTGCCTTTTTTGCGGAATATACCTTGCTCTGAGCAATTGAATTGAATTATGATTTGGCTTTTGCTTCTCTAATTCCTTTCCATTCTTCTTCATATATATATATATATATATATATATATATATATATATATATATATATATATATATATATATATATATATATATATATATATCCTTCGACCGGCAGTAATTATCACTTTCTACACTGAATATTGCGTAAGCATGAAACATGTGTCTGCATGTATAAATAATAAATATTCATATAAAAAAATATTGTTATCGCTCCCTAAAAAACAAGGATTGGGCCTTTAGGAGAATTTATAATAAGCCGTCAATTTAGGCGTTATGCGACGTTTCGGCCTCTGTCGTTGAAACCTATATGACTAAGCTTACTGTATATGTCCACCGATTCGACATTATATAGAGTTTAAATGCTATTCTTTCCCGTGTTAATTGATGGTAGCCTAGAAGTTGAATACCAGGCTTCAGAGTCAAATGTGACTTGCAACTGGGTTCGAATCCTTCTTACAGGCAGTAATTATCACTTCTTACACTAAAGATTGCGTAAGCATGAAACACGTGTGTCCGTAGGTATAAACAATAAATATTTATATTAAAATATTTAAATATATATATATTATAATTAAGCTCCCTTAAGGGGTTAGCAAATTGCAGAGTAATATCTTTTCAAAAGTGTATATCTAAGCTTTAATTCAATTTTCTTTACCTTGGAAATCGAACATTCTTTGAAACTTACTATTGTATTAACAATAAACAAGATATATTTCTCTCTCATTTCCACGACTGTTACGGTGGCCGAATTGATTAAAATGTGTAGGTGTTGGCAGTTGTTTGTAACTGAGTTACAGAGTTCGAATCATGCGGCCAGATGTTAAATTAATATTCAGATTAAAGTACATGCTTTCTTTATCCAGGAATTAAAAAAACAACAAATATGCCGGCAGCTTGTAATTAAAAAAATCAGTCAAATGGGCGTGATCACGCACACACTGACAATTATTGGTCTCTTTCTGCCATACACCCTCGGAAATTAGTGTTCTTATAGTGAATTGTTGCGTAATCTCTAATAGAAGCTCATATGGACAAGCATTTTTAAAGTCCAGTGGCAAGTATAAATCTAACAATGCTGATGTAAGCGGAAACAGAATAGTGTCATTTCGGAATTTTCAAATCCTTTAGAGGCCAGTCTATCTTTTGATTTCACTTATAGCTAGGAAGAGGAAAGATTTGTGCCTAACTTGTCAAGGATATTAGAGAAAGTGACGTTACAGCCAGTTCCGTTTCCATACACAAGGCGCATGTTCTTCCAAATTGTTCACCCATCTAATTTCTGAGCATGCTCAACGTTGCTTAAATTCGGTGGTTCATGCAGAACGTATCTGTATATCTAATTGAAATAAAAACTATATTTATTTAAAATGACGTCTCTTATTTTAATTAGAAGTAACGACAAAGATATGTATGCTGCAAGATAACTTCTCACATCTGCCAATATCCTATATCTCTACAAAGTCACGATTTTAACTCCCGATCTTTGCTAAAATCTTTGAATCTTTAATCAATCTAGCGATAGTTCGACACTTAGTTAATGCTAAACTTCTTTCTGACCGCCATGTGAAGCTAGAGCAGAAGCGCTTGATGTATCCAAGGCATTTGACAAGGTATGGCATAAAGGGCTTCTCATGAAAATACGCTCATACGGTATTACTGGGCAATTACTTCATATAATTAGATCCTTCCTAACCAAAAGAAAGATCCAAGTTGTCCTCGATGGTCGTTCATCTAAGAAACATGACATAAATGCTGGTGTGCCCCAGGGATCTATCCTTGTCCTTTATTGCTCCTGATCTTCATAAACGATCTCCCTGATGGCATAGAGTCTTAGATTGGTTTATTTGCTGACGATACCACGCCATGTTGGCAAAACTGACGCGATCATATCCGAGGCAATGGCTGAATCTTTAGAAAATGACCCCCAGGCTGTAGTGGATTGGGTCATAAATGGTTGGTAACTTTTAATGCCACAAAGACAAAGCTCTTTTCCTTCAATAACTACAATTAACCTTTTCAACCACCGATTGTCATGCCAAATAACACCCTACCTGAGAGTTCAACATTCAAATTCCTCGGCCTAACCTTCACAGGTAACATGAATTGGAACAAATACATTGAAGACATTGCCAAGGTGGGCTCCCTTTACCGTGCTTGTAAACTTCTCACACCTGATATTATCGTGTATCTCTACAAAACTACCATCCAACCATGCATGGAGTAGTGTTGCTACATCTGGGCTGGGGCATCATCTACTAGTCTCTCCCTCCTTGACAAGGTCCAAAAAAGAGTCGCCAACCTAATAGGTCCCTCACTGTCAACCAAGTTCCAGTCCCTGTCATATTGCCGCAATGTAGCATATTTGTGCTTGTTTTACAAATACTTCAATGGATTATGCTCCGATGAACTGCCTACTCTGGTGCCCCCTCGACGTAAATTCACTAGATAAACTCGACAATGAGCTAAATCCCGTCTATTCTCTGTGGAGGTCTCCCTCCTTGACAAGGTCCAAAAAAGAGTCGCCAACCTAATAGGTCCCTCACTGTCAACCAAGTTCCAGTCCCTGTCATATTGCCGCAATGTAGCATATTTGTGCTTGTTTTACAAATACTTCAATGGATTATGCTCCGATGAACTGCCTACTCTGGTGCCCCCTCGACGTAAATTCACTAGATAAACTCGACAATGAGCTAAATCCCGTCCATTCTCTGTGGAGGTCCCCAGCTGCCGGAGAACTTTCTACTCCAATAGCTTCTTTCCTTGTGCTGCCAGTCTCTGGAACTCCCTCCCTGCCCTCTGTTTCCCCGACGGTACTGACATGCAGAAATTTAAAACTAATGTAAACAGACATCTCGCTGCGCAGATCTCAATTTAGGTTGACCCCCCCCAAAAAAAAAAACTTTCTCCCTTTTTTCTCAATAGCCCCTTACGTCTACAGTGGCGGCTTGCCTTGTTTGGGGTGAACTATGTTTTTTTAAAAAGATAAACACTATCCCTGTGACACGATCATAAACAAAGCATGAAAAAATGACACCAAACGAAAATAAAAGACGTAGGGCTCAGAAGAAAGATCTGAGCGTCATGATCGGCAGAGGCTCTTTTGGTAGTCAACATAGGGGATTTGGTCGACATCCTGTACATCTTGGTCCTTCTTATTTCGGGTAACAGAATTCAACAGACCAAATATAAGTAAATAAAAGTAAATAAATGTGATCAGCATCAAGCATCGACCAGAGGAAGAGATGGACCACAAAGGAAATCACACGAGTAATGGTGTGCTATAACAAAAACAACCCACACAAATAGGCCCCGTTTATATAGAACTAGAAGAATATTTATTAGACGAGAACTGTTTTGCACCACTTTTATTAAAAGGAAAAACTCAAGATATAATTCTACTAAACCTTATGTCAAGAATCCTTATTATAATTTTTTATCAAAATTAAGGATATTAAAAACAAATTGAAATTCAGGAAATCTTGCTTTATTGGGGTCTAATGATTATGGATCAAATTCAAAGCAATTCTGAAATATTTGACTTTTTAAATGGGAGGCTGTTCTTATATTATGCCTCCTTAAAGCCGTTTAAAATACTTCAAATAAACTGAAATTTTGTCGAATATTTATTAATTGATGTCTAATACATGTAAGGATACTAAACCTTACGGCTAGAATATTTGCTCCTAGTTTGATCAAAATCCATTACATGATTTTTATACTAGAAAATGTTTAATATGTAAGGCTTAAGGTTAAGGAAATTCAGGAAATCTTACGTAATTGGTTTCTAATGACTATCGATCAAATTCAATCCAAATCCGATAAATATTGAATTTTCAAATAGGTGGTTATGCCCAGATTATGGCCCCTAAAAACTCTTTAAAATATACCAAAGAAACTGACATTTGAGGAATATTTATTAATGGATGTCTAATACTGATTGTTAAAATTTCACAAAAATCAGAGGTATCTGAATTTTCAACAAAGGCTTTAACGCCCTTTAATCCTCTTTGCATAAAACTTAACTTAAACTAAATATAGCCCACATTACCCACCTATACGCCCAGCAGTAGTCTTCTACAATTCATAATACATCAATTAATAAGTTTATGAATTAGTTTTATGCATACACATAAAACACATCTACACATACTTAAGTTTATATAAATAAAGATGTCATCCTGGGGTTATGCCATCGATATTTCAATCACTATTCTATACACCACTTTTCTAATAGGCTTAACTTTTCTCCCGCTCAATTACAAAGCCTTTCTCACCAACCGAACTCCTTTCAAGTCGCTACATTCCCCAAAGCGTACGTCTTTTGAATTCGGGCACTTTACACCCTCTCCCTTCCCCTCGACCGATAGATTGTATCTCTCTTTAATTGAACATAGGTTTTATCTTCACCAGCTGAATTAATCAGCAACGAAACTTTGGTTGATTTTTTTTTCTTTCCTTATTTGATTTTTGTTTCCTTTTTTGGAAATGAGAACAAGAACGGATATTCTTAAAGATGTGTCCATTCAATCTGCGCGTTTTTAGCGAAGAAAAATGATATTTCAACCTTAACCGTGACAGAACGATCAAGACGGACAAATTAATGACAAGAACCTTTTATAGAGATGCCAGTAAAAGTACAGAATAGTTAACTCTCGAAGACTGGTAAAAAACACATAATTTATATAAAATGAATTAAAATTAAATTCTCTATTGAACCCGCCTGGTTTTAACGTGTGGAAACAAATTTAAGTTTGTTTTTGTTGTTTTTTTATTTCATACTTATTCGTTTTGACCACGAATGCTCAAATTAATGGCGAAAAGCTTTCGTTGCTCTTAGACAGTGTTAGTACAGTGCGTGGTTAGGTCAATTTCTATCTTTACCCATCTTCTACCGATTAATAGCTTGTCCCAAAACAAACTATTTTGTAAAATTTCGTGAAAAAAATACGATACTTAGTATTTGCATGGGACAGTAAGTAATTTCGACGAATGTATTTACGTATTGTTTTAATTGGAAAAAATGATTAAAAACACTTTTTAAGCAAAAATAATTCTCTTTGAATGAATGCCGAACACCTTTTATGTCTAATTTTGCGTAATATAAAAAATATGCATGTAATATCTTTCTTTAAATTCATAATAAACGTATAAAATTTACATGAAACTTCGTAAAAAAGAACTGCCTTAGTAATGTATACTCTACCTATTATTTTTGTCAACCAATCATATATTTCTATTTGCATACGGACCAAAAAACTTTTTAAAAGCACCATGACTTTTAACAGTAGATTGACAAGTCTGTGTATAAGTATGTTTGGACGCATATAAATGCCTGAATTTCTGAAAATTGTTTGTGTTCATCGACGTTTCGTCGACAAACATATAGGCAATTTCCGGTTTTCTTTTCTTTCATATATATATATATATATATATATATATATATATATATATATATATATACATTTCTTTATATATATATATATATATATATATTATATTAATATACATATATATACGTGCATACATATATGCATATATGTATGCACATATATATATATATGCATATATATATATATATATATATACCTACAAACATATATACATATTATCATCATTTATACTAGCAAATATATGCTCCCTCCGGTCGCATATTTTTTCTAGCCTGCCGCGTCAGAAATGAACGCTCACCCGTAAACCGATGGAGCTTCAGTCATATTTCTTGTGTGGTTAAACATTGATTTTCGTGTTTCCGTCAAAGAATATTTTTAGTTAAAAATAAAAATTAAAAGTTCGACCCCTCTCCCAATTCTTTTTACCCTCCCCGATACATAGAAATATTTTTAGTTAAGAAAAGAAAAAAAATTGACCCCTCCTCATTTTTCCCCTTCCCCATACGTAGTAATATTTTCAGTTAAATACATTTAAAAAAAGTTTTTTTTACCCCCTCCCGCAAAAAAAATGTTTTACCCTTTTAAGAATATTTTTAGTTTAAAAAAAAAAAATTATCCCCCCCAAAAAAATTTATTTTGTACCCTCCTCCATACATATTAAAAATAATATTTTTACCGCCGACCCTCCCCCAAAAAATTTTTTTACCCTCCCCCATACATAAGAATATTTTTAGTTTAAAAAAAAAAAATTTGACCCCCCCTCCTAAAAAAATGTTTTTTACCCTTCCCCATACATAGTTAAGAAAAGAAAAAAAATTGAGGAGGCGCCTCGGTCATATCAAAGAACTCATGTTTAAATATGCTATTGAAGGCGCCTACGTCATATCAAAGAACCAGTTTTGTTATTCTTCCAAAATGGTTACCCATTTAGTAATGGTCGAGATATTTGTTGCTTAACTTCAATTTACAACAAAACACCTTGTCTTTACAACGTAATGAAAATAAAGTATGATAATGTGAAAAAATCCTCTCACAATGACGTCACTTCCGGAAGAGCCGGAAAATGAGTCAGCAATTAATATTTCCAAAATGGTCACCAATTTAGTAATGGCCGAGATATACCTTGCTTAACTTCAATGTACAACAAAACACCTTGTCTTAACAACGTAATGAAAATAAATAATGATAATGTGAAACAACAGAACAGATATTACACTACTATCACACCTCTCAAAAAAGAAGGAGGTAATGCCTGGGAGGATGGTATCATGACGACAGAACATATGATACACTACCTCCATACCTCTCAAAAAAGAAGGAGATAATGCCTGGGAGGATGGTATCATGACAACAGAACAGATACTACACTACCTCCACACCTCTCAAAAAAGGAGGAGGAAATGCCTGGAAGGATGGTATCATGACAACAGAACATATACTACACTACACTATGTCCCTGAATTGAGCATTTAAAGATAGTACATTAGTCTGAAATAGTATATACTATACTATTTCATAATAAATACAATAGTCTTAATAGTACAGTTTTGGCTTCAAACAGACAGGCGGATAGGCAGACAGACAGACAGACAGATACATAAACTCCATTATTAATAGATATATATATATATATATATATACATATTATATTAGCATAGATACATATATACATACATACATACATATACTTATATATATACATACATATATTATATATGAATATATATACACACCTTTCTTATATATACACATATTATATACATATATATATGCATATATACATATACTAATATATGCACATATACTTGGGAATACCAGGTGCTGTATGTGCTCTCTGCTTATCTCGGCGTTGTTTCCTGTCGTCTTGTATTACTACTTGCCATTGGAATCAAGCAATGCCGACTCAAGAGAGCGGTTGTTGGAGATTGCGCAACCCTTGCAATTACAAATTCACGCGCGGGTAGCCCCTGGTGGTGCACTCATGCGTCGAAATCGACGGGAGAGTCCATCATACATACCAATATAATGTTATATATACATACTTATATACTTATATATATACATACACATACTTATATATAGACATACTTATATACATACACATATACTTATATATATACATATGTATATGCATACATATATATATATATATATATATATATATATATATATACATATATTATATATGCATATATACATGTACATATAATTATATATATGATGACTGCAACGCCTTGTAATACGAGTGCCACTCTTTCATTCAGAATAGCTATGTAAAAATAGGCGTAATATTGTCACTGTGAAGATCAGTAACTGTCAGACTCACTCGTGTCGAGATTTTTCTATCGCGACAGTATCATTTACTGAAGGAGTATTTGTACTTAGATTGTTAATATAAAGATATGGCTTTCTACGGAAGCTAAATCTCTCTCTATCTTCCTCTTTCTCTGTAGATCCAGCAACAAGCGAAAGCATATACTTATATATATATATATATATATATATATATATATATATATATATATATATATATATATATATATATATATATATATATATATATATATATATATATACTAATAAATATATATACACATATAGTAATAAATATATATACACATATATATACTAATAAATATATATATACATATAGTAATAAATATATATATACATATACATATAGTAATAAATATATATATATATACATATACATATAGTAATAAATATATATATATACATATACATATACTAATAAGTATATATATATATATATATATATAATTTATATGCATATATACATATAAATGAACTTATATATATATATATACTTTTATTATATACGCATATATACATACAAATATACTTATATATATATATATGCATATATACATATATTATGTATGCATTCTTTATTATTCTTATATAGAAGCCAAGTAATTATTTTGCTATTTAATTTGCATACGTGTCTGGTGTATATAAACACACGTATGTAAATTTGATGCTACCGCCCAGAAAAAAAGAGTTGATATTTCTCTATATGCTCACGGAGACCTTCGAAAATATTGGAGAGTGGTTAAACTAACATAAGACGGGGCGAGAGAATTACATAGAAATCTGAGAGAGCAATGTGTGCCTTGTTCAGTTAATTATAAATTACGTATAATTAGAACAATAAAAACAGTTTTTTTTAGCATAACTCGATCCCATAACTTAATTTATATTAAGTAGGTATACTGTGATATTAAAATATTGATTTACTCCTCTCCGGGAGTTAGGCACAAGGTCAGCTTTTATCTTACTCCCACAAGTAAGATGTGCCCCAAGGTCGGGTCGGGAAAGTGGGGTTTAAAAATTGCCTGGGCAGCCCTGTCGGCATTCCCCGGTAAGGGCGTCTCAGGCAGTAAGCAATAAACTTACTCCTCCCCAAAGAGGGGAGGCAACGCCTGGGAAGGTGGACCTCCCAGAACTGCACAGGACAGACCCATTAACCGGCGTATCAAGATCCGAAGGCCAAGACAACACCAGTATGGTGTGCAGTATCCATCGGAACAGATACTACACTTTGATCTTAGCCAAAAGGCCAAGAGAATGACTGTGATATTAAAGTATATAGCAACAAAAAAAAGACTTAGGAGAAACAACCGTTCATTAACTCCCATTTATTATAATTTATTCGTTGGCAGTTTTCAAACAAGTCATTATCAGTGATTGCTCACTGAAAATAACAAGTGGCGCTCCATGGATTGTGGGTGACAGCAAGTCTCTTCAGATTTCCAGCACTTTCTGATCCAGCCTCTTTTGATAACCAAATCAAATCATTTTGCATTATCACACCAGCCGTGTACCATTGATTTATCGCTGGCAATCACTGTTGGTTTTCTATGGAATTTGGGTGGCACTAAGCCCCGCCCCCCAAAAAAGTTCCAGTATTTTTCGCGTCCTTTCAAGTGGAGTTCTGGATGATGATTTCCTTCCTAGGTCTTTCCATCCTCCTTGACCCTTAATGACCGCTTTGTGTGATGACAGTCGAATTTAGTATTATTATTTACTCACTAGGATTTTTCACAGAAAGTGATTAAATGGAGATTATGTGCTAACAATAACTTCATTTTTCACCCAGAAAGATAGAGATAGGACGTGTGTGAGAGACAGAGACAGAGAGGGAGGGTGGGTGTGTAAGAGAGGGGTACTGAAATAGCCAAGAGCTATGACAGGGTGTGGTGTGAGATAATATATCATACGTTAAAGGGTTTTCTGGTCTTATGAATATGGAATTAAAATAGGAAGTAAAATCTGTTGAATTCGCTTCAAGGGGTCGAAATGTATTTGAGAAGATATAAGAAAACAGGAAACCATAAAGGAAGTGAATTGAAACTAAATCTACTGTGAAACAGAGCGGTAATGAGACAAGAGGGATAGAGAGAGAAAGAGGGTGAGGAAGAGAGAGTAATGAGGAGAACATCAAACTTAACCAACAAAAAAAACGCTAGGATTATAGCGAAGAAAGAAAGAGGGTACTTGAAAGAAAACGGAAATCAAAACCCCATACAGAAGGCAATGAAACAAGTGAAGGATATACAAGTCAGCACAACGAGACTAATCGGATCCAGATAAGACACGGCTCTGTCGCAAAATAACGGCTAACAAGTAAGTCTTCACTATAGACCGTTTACGTTGTATTAGAAATGTTGACCTCCGATGAGACGTCTTTTACGTCAACGATGCTTCATGCCAACTTTAGTTGAATTTGAACGTAAGAGTTTTATACTAACAAAAGTATTATGTCTTCAAGGATTCGTGGCGCAACGGATAAGAGTCCTAAGTAATAATAGGTTCTTAGTGACAGTCTTCTGAAGGTTAAAGTTCAATACTTAGTACGGGCCATGCTTAGAATACAATTACAGATTTCCGAGTTCGAAATAAAGATTGATGAATTCGACAAGACACACCTAAGGAAAGTCGAAGGTTACATAGCCCCCTGCACGCAACTGCTGCAGTTGGAAGCGGATAAATACCTCTGGCTGTTCTGTCATCAGATCGTTCTAAACTAGGATAAGTTTTATATTTGCCGCTTCCAAGATGCCCGGGAGGGATATCTCCACATTAAAAACCGACATTGTGTCTAACTTTTTTCCTCATTGGAAGGCTAGTTAAGTAAGTGTGGCGGACGTGAACGACATCCATCCACCATCCGTACATTTTTATTTGTCCATCCACCCATCCCTACATTTTTATTAGTCTATCCACCCATCCCTACATTTTTATTTTTTCATCCACCCATCCCTACATTTTTATTAGTCCATCCACCCATCCCTACATTTTTATTAGTCCATCCACCCATCCCTACATTTTTATTTTTTCATCCACCCATCCCTACATTTTTATTAGTCCATACACCCATCCCTACATTTTTATTAGTCCATCCACCCATCCCTACATTGTTATTAGTCCATACACCCATACCTACATATTAATTAGGCTATCTACTCATCCCTATATTTTTATTAGTCCATCCACCCTACCCTACATATTTATTAGGCCATCTACCCATCCCTACATTTTTATTAATCCACCACCCATCCCTACATTTGTATTAGTCCATCCACCCATCCCTACATTTTTATTAGTCCATCCACCCATCCCTACATTTTTATTAGTCCATCCACCCATCCCTAGATTTTTATTAGTCCATCCACCAATCCCCACATTTTTATTAGTCCATACACCCACCACCCATCCCTACATTTTTATTAGTCCATCCACCCATCCCTACATTTTTATTAGTCCATCCACCCATCCCTAGATTTTTATTAGTCCATCCACCAATCCCCACATTTTTATTAGTCCATCCACCCATCCAACATCCCTACATTTGTGTAAGTATCCCTACATTTTTTATTAGTTAATTTATTTTTTATAATCTTGAGATTCAATCGATTAAACGTTTGTTTGTGTTTTTGTTTTTGTTTTCAAGATTAGTGATTCATACAAGAAATACTGTAGGTAATGCTTTAACCCTTTGCCCCCCCCCCACGCTGTCAACGGGAAAAAATGAGATTCTATATTTTTCGTGTGATTTCAAGTCAATATCCAGAAAATACCTGAGTAAAATGTTTTTCCTTCTCACATTTACTAATAATGGTGTTTAAATTACATGAGTACATGATTATTCGTCTTGAATAGTGTATTTTAATTGTACAACGAGTCGTACAGATTCGCGAATTCGCCACAAAATGTCTCATAGTTCGACAAGACGCTCGTGAAGAAGGTCGGAGGTTACATCGGCCGAAACGTAGTGAGAATAATATCCAAGATTAGAAAAGTAGTCCTATTAATCCAAATAATACTAACAAAGGTATATTATTATTTCTTACTCACTTGGAGTTCTCACACTAGTTTCTGACAGTGATCACTCACTGGTAAAGACATCTGGTGTTCTCTGGAGTCTGAGTGACAAGACCCCCTAGATTTCCAGTATTTTCTGCTTCTTTCGATCACTGTTGCAAAATGCTTTTTATTTTCACAACAGCCGTTTATCGTTGAATTCTCGTTTATAGTGTCTGTTGGCTTTCTCTGGAATTTGAATAACAATAAGCCTCCACAGAATTCAAGTACTGTCTGTGAGTTCCAATGGACGTCGGGGGGAGGTGCTCTCCCTCCTCGGTCTTTCCATCTTCCTTGCGCATTCATGACCATTTGAGGAAGGGGGTCTCAGATTGTTGTTGTTTTCTTCTTCTTGTATATCTACTCTTGAATTCGTGTAATGTTTTTTCTATATTTCTAGTTGTATGTGTGTGACGTTATTTTATTTCAGCTTACATGGGGTTGGTTGGTTTGTGTCACGTGACTATGTAATTTGGCTTCCCCACTCGAGGATTTTTCTTAACATTTCACCTCTTTTCATTAGTGATGTGCGTTGTATGGTGTAAATCCTTCCTTTCATTTCAATTTGTCCTAGTCATTATTACTATTAGTATTAGTATTATTATTATTATTAGTAGTAGTAGTAGTAGTAGTAGTAGTAGTAGTAGTAGTAGTAGTAGTAGTAGTAGAGGGGAGGAGGAGGAACTTTCCTGTGACATACGTTTTGTAGTGTTCATTATTATTAACAGTATTATTATTACTAGAAAAGACCCATGGAAATTCTACAGTTTGATCCTTCATGTGTTGTATATTCCTGGCGTGCTTAAAAATATTTCCATTCTATGGACGTCCAGTGCAAATGCACACTCCACAATATTATTGTATCACCTTTGTTCAAACTGAAATATATTTATCTAAGTATTCTGGTTAATGTAGTTTCAGAATATATCTCGTTATGAGGGTATATCTCCAAAACTCTTGTATGAGCTTGTAACATATTTCCATTCTATGGACGTCCGGCGCGAACGGAAACCTCACAATATTAGTGTACCATCTTTGGACTGAACAGATGCTACACTTTTATCCTAGTCAGAAGACCAAGAAAATTTACTTTAGTTTGAGCTTCACGTTTAGAACAATAACGCATCCGTTGAAATGCTTAAAATTTCCTCTTTTGTATTCCAACTTCGGTGATGCCATGTTTTTAAAAAAGGTGGAGGGCGATAACGTACGTACCGGCATAAAATTGCCTTAGCGTATTATATAGATTATTATTATTAGTAGTAGTAGTAGTAGTAGTAGTAGTAGTAGTAGTAGTAGTAGTAGTAGTAGTAGTAGTATCATTTTGACCCTCCTATGATATGCCTGTCATTTCAAGGAAGCTTCATGCTAAATGTGATGAAAGGTTGTTCTATAGTTGCAACTCATAAGTGGTTGCCATTATTAGCAGTAGTAGAAGAAGGAGGGGGAGATGCGGAGAAGGAGAAAGAAGCTGGGGGGGGGATATTTCTCGTTCTAAAAATATAAAACATTGGAATGCTGGTGTATACAAAAAGTTTAATAGATTTTCGGTTAATTATTAATGTGTTAGCGTCTCAAAATTGTCAGTCTAGATTACTATATTTCATAAGTACATGTTAACTTTAACCATCAGTGCAGCATAAGCGAACAGCCTTGTGCCATACTTACCCTTGCAAGGAGACGAATACATTTCGAGCTTCGTTAAGGGGCATTGACTTAACGGTGAATTTTTTAAGTAAACAACAACGAATATTCATAAGATGCGCCCATTCAATCTGTGCGGTTAGTGCTGAAAATGTGATTGAAAACTTAAGCCTTAATGAAAGACTGAAAGACAGACATATTCTCTGGTAGACATGCTTGGACGCGACAGAAATAAGATCCGTCTATTAAACCTGCGCTCTTATTAGTGGAAATCCTTTCAAACGCGATGAGACAGACCGACGAAAATGATATTACCTTTTTTTTTACTAATGTATCACCACTTATCAAGGCCAAAAGCCACTAGAGGATAAGGGTTAATCAGATGGGATAATTGCCAGTTAAGAGATGAAGAACGTTATGAGAGGATTCATGGGGTGGGCCAGGTTCGAATACTTGTGGAGACGGTTCATAAAAGCAAATGTTCACATCGAATTTGTAAGACGACAATGTTGCAATCTACAGAGAAGCAGTCTCGTGGTAATGTGTTCAACAGATGGGAATCCCTTGCGAAGAAGCTCTGGTTGTGAAATCTCCGCCTGGCGCTAAGTACACGGAGGAAGAAAATAACTTTTTTTTCGTTGTGATAGAAAAACGGATTTCCGCTGTGAATGTCTTAAAAGGAAGGAACAAGTATTGGAGCTCAGTTGAGCACCTTCCATGGAAATATCGATAGAGTAGAGAGAGACTAGCAATATCTCTTCTGTGATAAAGGCGCTGTAAAGAACAGAAGAGATCATCCTCCATTAGATTTCAGGGTCGATTTTGAACTCTGTCTAAGCAACAGAGTGTTTCCCTGATGTGACAGCAGTACGCCATCTTAGGACGTATCTGACTCTTGTATGGGTAAGGTAGAGGGTTGCATCAGGAGCCAGCTACTTTCTGGAGCGATAGAATGATCCAACCATTTTTTCCACGGCTTTAACAACAGATTGGACGGAGGCCTTCCATTTTAGATCTGACTTAAACATGACAGACTGCTCGGTACCAGAGAGCGCTTCTTATCTAAATACTTGAACGCGTTTTAAATAAGATGCGTCCATTCAGTCTGTGCGTTTCGCGATGGTAAATATGATTTCAAACTAAAGCGTGACCGACTGACGGAGAGGGTCTGTTATAGAGTCGCGTGGACGCAACTAACAACAGAAATGAAAGAAACGGCCGAGATGTACGGGATTGGTTTTCTGGCAATATTTGTTCTGTTTCATATGTTTAAAAATAGTTACGCCTTTTTTTTTGCTGTTCTCATTTCCTTCCAGATGAAAATAAACAAAGAATCAAGAAAAATGTGTAACCGGATCTGATAACAACGCTGACATTATTAGTATCGCTGCATATTCTATTCTAGCCGAAACTTGCAAGTCTGGCAAATTAAAACTCGGCAGGCTTGTCAGAGCAAGTTACAAATATTGAGAAAATAAGCGAAAAATGTCATAGGGTCTGTTTGTATTTGGTTTGTTTTGTTTTTGTCTGTCACACTATGAAACATAAAAACACACATTCATTAATAGATTACGTATCTGTATTAATAAAATTGAAACAACTTTGTTCGAAGCAGCCGCGGAAGTGAATGTTGTTTTACGTATCAATTGTAGATTGGATAAAAGCTCAAATCAGTAGTTTCTTTCAACCAATCAAAACGATAGAAATATTCACTTTCAAATCGCGCGCGTAGTATAAAAACCCAAACCCAGCTAGTTGTCCCCCTTTTCCGGTATTTCCCTTACAAACAACCCACATGGGTACATCCTTAAACGCTAATCTCTGCCTCTTTGATGCTAACGCAACCAAAGACACATCCGAACTTCTGCACGCCGCCTACCGAATATATATACACAGTTCATACATACACTCTCTCACTAACAAAACACACACACATCTTCATACCTATCCCATTTACATACACGTGAACTCATCCGCTGACAATTGAAACAAACATGTGTGTTCAATTTCTCTTTACAGATTTAAAAAAAAACTGTTCTTTCACCAGAACGTTCCTTCGTCACTTTGAACTCTCATTCTTCACGACCTATTTATCTTTCGTTGTCTTAACAAGTTGTCAATAAAAAGTAGGAACTTTTGTATGCATAAACTTTGTCATTCTTTCTTTTGATTATGTCATATTCTCAACAACGTCACGTGTACGTGCGCGTTTTTCTCGCGTCAACGTAACTTTGATAATCACACATTAAATTGTTAGTTTTTTTTTTCATTTTCTATTAATCAAGTAATTATTGACATTGAAAATGCAATAGCATAAACTAAAACGAAAAAAAAATTTTTTTATCCAATTTTGAACTTCATTAATATACACTCACCTACGCTCGCACACAAGGCTGACACTACCTAGCTAGTTTCACTCTACTCCATTCCCTCACGTAATCAGCGCTTCACTTCTCTCCATATCAGCCTACTTACTGATTTGCTGCCTATGACTTTGCATTATTATAAATTTAAGAGCTAAAATTTAAAAAACTTTGAAAACATTTATGAAATTTAAAAAGTAATAAAAAAAAACGCGAAACAAGAATTAAAGTAACAAGACTCCTGGACAACGCCGGGGTAGGTACATCTACTAAGATATACAGGTTATAATAGGGTATAACCCATCCATATCTAACCTGCACAATAATAGAAATAAGAGATTGGGTATATATTTGTCTACCCACCAGGGGAAGAGTGACATTAGTTTATTTTGGCGATTGTGCAGTATAGTTAACAAGAAAAAGAGGGTAAAAACAAATAGACAAACAATAACTGTTACCAAACGCAAGTAAATTTACTTTTCTACTCACCTGTATAATTTCCATGTATGTTTACTGATTGTAAGTGTATTATCTATGCATTGTTAGCGTCACTTTTACTTAGCCAAACAAGTGCGGTTTCCATCATGGCCACTATTTGGGAGGGATCGCGAATTTCAGGCTCAGAAGGTAATAATAAAAGAAACGCTTACCCTAACCCGATTGATAACCCCTTTCTGACTTAGGCCTACGGTTCTAATTACCCACCTTTTTTTTCTTCTTTTTTTTAACTATATTTTAAGCCTTAAATTCGCGACCAAATCCCCCCAAAATTGTCCACCATGATAAAACCCACGACGTTACGAATGCATGGATAATAAATCTTACAATCAGTGAACTTGTGAAAACAAGCCGCGCGTGCGTGCCCCCCCCTCTGTATGTGACTCGATGTGGCGAGTGTAAAATGCAATAAATTTGCGCAATTTGGGGCATTTTTTACCCCCCCTTTGATCCCCTGGGGGCGCGAACCAGAATTTTTCTGGGGTCTAGGATGCTCATTTTATATCCAGAACAATTGCCTCTACATTTTGGCCAAGTTTCAGAAAAATTGAATGGATTGATCAAACGTTATGGGAGAAAATGTCATCTTTTGCCATTTTGGGGGATTTTGACCCCCTAGGGGGGCGAACCAGATATTTTCCAAGGTCAGCGATACTTATTTTCTATTAGGAATAATTGTCTCCACAGTTTGGCCAAGTTTCAGAGAAATTGAATGGATGGATAAAAAGTTATGGGGCAAAAAATGTCATTTTTTGTCATTTCGGGGCCTTTTGACCCCCTGGGGGCTAACCAGATTTTTTTTCAAAAATCGGAGAATGTCACTTTCTAACCTGACCAAAGTTACAACTTCATGCAAAATTTCAGAGAAATTCAATAGATGGTTGCGGAGAAAAATCCGTACGGACGTGCCTCAAAACATAAGTCCCCCGATTTGATAAATCGGGGGACCAATTATACAAGTAAGTAGAAAAGTAAATTTTCTTGCGTTTGGTAACAGTTTTTTGTCGTCTATTTGTTTTGTTTATTTCACCTCTTTTTTTCTTGTTAACTATGCTGCACAATCGCTTTTGCTTCTAATTAGAGCATTTAGCCCCTTACGACGGTCAAACAGGGCGACAAAAATAGTGAAATTGACAATAGCTCTATTGATTCTCACCTCTCACTCACCTCTCACTCACCTCGTCTCGTGTGACAATAGATCCATCCAAGACTAAATTTGGATGCAGCCCAACAAAAGTTACAATGCGTGCTTAATAAAACAAAATTTAAAGAGCGGTTATGTGTTATATAATCGGTTCTTCACGTGGGTTAATTTTTAAACTTCCTCACCCGTCTTGATCTATTAATGACGCGCTACATTGGCTCCACAAGCGCCCCCCCCCCCCCCCCCGGCCATTAAACTAACGGAAAGCCTTGAGCTTACCTAACCAGTAGGACATCCAATGAAGCTTCCGGGTGTTTCTTTTTTTTAATTTTGTGATTGAAAAAGACTTTCATAAACTTTTAAATTTAAATTCAAGATTCATTTCTTGTCAGATGTTGAATCATGTATTTACTGAATGAATTTAGTTACTACTTTTAACAGGGTTGTTTTAATTGGGAGGATTTAGCGCCTGACACCGATCAGACACAGTAACAAAAAATTATAGAATTGACTACAGCTTCATCGGTTCTCTAACACACAGGTGTGAAGAATTTAGCTCACCTCGCGTCTTTAATGTGATAGGAGATGTCACGCGATAGAAGACCCACTCATTATTAAACCAAGCCAAATCTACCACTCATTCTCAAGAGAAATAGGGCCAGTATACAGTCGCTTTCCAAGTGGAAAATGTGACAAAAACTTGTTATTAATTTAGAGTGTTCAGTGAAAAGACTATTTTAATTGATCACAGCCCCTATCATATATGACGGGATGACACAGACGTCAATGGTCATCCTCTTTCGTGCAATAGGAGTTGTACTGCAGAAGAATGACTGATCTCTGGTTTCTGAGTTTAATTTTCGACTTTGGTGTTGTATGCGTTATTTAGATCATTCGGACTACTGGATGTTATTCTCACAATGTTTCGGCCGATGTAACCTCCGACCTTCTTCAGGTGCATCTGAATTTCGAACGAATCCCTTTATTTAATCCACGTATCTAGCTCTTGTTCCGTCAATTTTCGAAACAATTAAACAACGTAACGGCGTCTATTTTATACGTACATAAAAGTAATCCATGGACACGTGTTTCTGGCTCACAGCCGTTCAGCATGGCTAACTTAGACAGAGATCGAACCTTCGTATGTAATTATTTTTATTGGTACAATCACCAATAAAAATAATTACAGAGCGTCTTGGTCCAGTGGTAGAACGCTGAACTATAGACATCAATATCGAAGGTTCGATCTCTGTCTAAGTTAGCCATGCTGATGACGGCTGTGAGCCAGAAACACGCGTCCATAGATTACTTTTATGTACGTATAAAATAAATTTAAAATATATACATATATATATATATTGGATGTCTAAACTTAAATGTTCAATATCTCATTAAAATTATAATTTTAATTCTTAATTACAAGTTTTAAACTTTGTGTCACAATCTTAACTAATTCTGTAAATAATTAAAAAATATGTGGTATCCTTTAATTAATTTTACAATTTTCTTTTCTACCACTTTTAATATATTAAGAATAGGTTTTTATTAGGCCCTTTACTTTAGCTTTTTCGCCAGTTGCTCTACCACTGATAATTAAACTTTAGAACCTTTATAACCTTTTTATCATTGTATAATTAAATATGTCAGTAATTCTCCCTTCTAATGATTTTTATAATTTGCATAATATGAAAAATGTTTTGCTTTTTCCTTTTGATGTACTACTCCCTACATGTAATATTGCATTCGTTTCTTTCAACTTTTCATAATCGATAGCTTTCGTAACAAAAGGCACATGCATAAATCTGCTCAGTAAGTGATTTCAAACAAATATTGTTTATTGTTGTTAGAAAACAAAATTTTACTTTCGGGCGATTTGTTCAATTTCTATATTTAATTTTTATTCGGATTTAGAGGAAATTGGTAAATAACTTACTCAATAACTGGTACGTACTCTCACTCGTCCCATCGACACCGTTAACAAAATTAAATAAAACACAAATCACCAGAAAATTGTAAGTTCGCGTCATTCATATGGATCACACCGCCAAGTTAGGTTTTAAATTATTCAAAAAAATCCGATTTTTCACTAGTTAAATTACCTTTCCAAATTATATTTGAAAACAAACACATTTCGTACAATAAAAGCAATACTATTTAAGACAAGAAAAGAAGATTCGCTCAAAAATAATACGTTCAGGCAATTAACATAGATCACTTCACCGACTCATGGGGCAACACAAAAGTAAAAATAACGACGAAGATATTTCGTTGTAGACACTTAGTTTTACTTTTTACAAGGTAAAAACTAGTCATAAATATTTATTTAAATATCGTTTTTTGCTTTCACATTATTTCCATAAAATTTTAAGAACGAACGAGCAAAGAGCCATCGCGTGCGTATGTGCGTGTGCATGTGCGTGTGCGTGTGCGTGGGTGTGTGTTTGTGTGTGTGTGAACACACGGGACTGCAAATTTTATGCTTATTAATTAAACAAAAAATCGCGGATAAGTAAATTATTAAAGAAATTTCGAAGCATTTCCACTGTCGATTAGAACGTCATTACTCATATTTATTCGAACGATCACGATTTCATCAACAAAAGTCAATAATTATTTTATTTGTTTGTCGCACTGCGTTCATTTGAACGCACGCTTATTTTGTGTTTCAACTGCATTTTTTGAACACGACCTTCAAGAAAAAAAATTGTAAAAATTACTATTTTTTCCCTGCTCCCACCATAAACCCCATACTACTATTTTTATAATATTTATTTATTTATTTCTATAATGATCAATTTTCAACGTATAAATAAGATTAAATGAAACGTTGTCTTTGCTGTTTATTCATGTCGGCGCCAAACCCCATTAAGCCATTAAAAGATTGTATATGTTGTTGGATGACACAACAGGTAGTACCTAATTCTTACTGTGTGAAATTGAAAGGGTTCTTAACTGTTGGGTAAATTTACCCCTTGTTGAGAAGTTAGGTTCCCTCTTCAATCGGTCTTCAAGGTATCTTTCGCATTCCGTGATATGTCTATAGGGGTTCCCGTGTGCGGTACGATAGCTCGGTTGGTAGAGTTGTCGCCTCACATACAGTCGACCCTAGTTTCGAATCCCGGATTCGTACGTGTCATACTGAAGAGCCCAAAAGAGGACGAAATTCGAATCAAAACTTCCAGTCTATGGCTGCAGTCTTTGCGTGGTTTGTCTGATTATGGAAATAAATATGATTCACTCATATCCTTTTTCTATTAAAACATTTATCATGTTATGCTTTTATTTGTGTCTCAATAATTTTCTTTTGTGGATGGTGAGGTAATATTTTACCCTTTGTTCTACACTGTCAACAACAGAAATAGGGTGGATGGTGCAATAATATTTTTAAGTAGCTGACATTACACACGCACCTGCAAAAATATAATATAATATGTTAGTCATTACCAACCGACGTTTGCTTCATAAATATTCGATTAAAAACTGTAATCCTGGCCAGAAATTAGTAACCAAAGTTACGTTGACGCAAGACTTAGACACACACACGCACGTGCGCGGAAAAGATTATTTTCTGACATATGTATTAGTACATAGGAAAGAAAACATTAAATTCTTAATTCCGGCCGAAACAACTAAGATGTTGTACGAACAATTCCAACTCTCTCTTATATATATATATATATATATATATATATATATATATATATATATATATATATATATATATATATTCACGGAGAAGTGTTTCGCCGTCATACACCTTATCAGCGTGGCTGAACTTTATCGAGATTCGAAACCGCGACCATAGTTACTGAAGTCCGGTGTCTTTACTGTCAGGCAACAAACATTGCTAGAATTACAGAGACATTTTATTGCACATAAATGTATACAGTATTTTTGTTTGTTATTGTATTTGGCGTTCATTTGTCTCTATTGCCCAAAACAATAACAAACAAAAATAATATATATATATATATATATATATATCCCGCCGCCTCACATGCATCTTATAAACTGTAGCTCAATTTACCAACATCTACGAAAACATAACTGCCCTCCCTTTGATTTAAGATAAATGTATTATATGACACTTAAATAATACATTCCGAAACCAATTTAAAAAACATAAAAATACTGGAAGCTATCTACATAAAAACACAACAACCTGAAATTAATAACATCGCGCATTAAACCAGTGATAACATTTTTAAATGCTTAACGTAATGCGATTTTATTCGGTGATGCCACTCCAGCGTCTCTGAATTGAAATCATCAACGACTTTCCTGAAACAATTCGAAAAGCGTTCTCTGCCCGTTTCTTCGCCGTCTTTCAATATTAGATAATAAAAATCAAGTGTAAGTCACATAAAGGCGAGAAACACGTACACATATGCAGACACGCGAGAAGTGCTCACATAATCGTATTAATATAGAGATATAAGGGCAACACCGAACAGCCCTGCTTGTCTATTATATAAAGGGTAGTTATGAGTGTGTCCAGATAAAAGTTAGAAACTGCTCAAGACACACCCACAAAGCTGGTATATTCTTTTTCAGCATTGCCTCGGACAGAATATGGATACGTTTTCTCTGTAATATTCATTCTTTTGGGAGTCACTAGGAATAAAATACACTTTTTTCGCCTTCAAGCTAGGATCAAAGTGTAGTATCTATTCTGTCCTGGGAGAGGAATCTTACTTGACGGAAGGGAAGGAGAAGGGTGAGATAATTTGGGAGAGTAGGAGAGATGTAGAGGAAGGAGTGGGATAGACAGAGAGGGAGGATAGAGAGATATAGAAGTTTAAAAAGAAACTCTTCTACTTTGTTGTTCATGCCCCAGGGCAACGCCTGATAGCCTTGCCAGTAATAAATAATTCTCAATATTGAGAATTAAAAAAAAAACTTTCAGAATTTGGTGTAAGACCTTTAAAAAATGTGACGTAGTTTTGGTTACTGACATATACCGATTTTTCATTATAAAAGGATTAGCGTCACCTGCGTATTGAATCAGAACACGAAGGAAGAAAAAAAAACAATTCGTGAATCTGTTCAAGTCAATCAGCCCATGTGGTTGTGAGCGGGTAGAGAGTTATCCATTAGGAAGCGTGATGAGAGTTATACGTGACACTAATCTTGATAAAAAGGAAGCTGTTCCGTTACACATGGACAATTAGCAAAAAAAGGGGGACTTTCGGCGTGAACACCGGAATGTAATTATCCACGTAAACAGCCACCCCCGCTTATGAATACACATTGAGTTGGAAATCCGGGGAAGGGGGTACTAACATTCGCTTTTCTGTGATAAATAAATGCATATGGAGGCCTCAAATCAGTCGAAAAAGAGAAAATGGATACTCCCTGTGAGGGTGTTTGCGCAGTGGGTTTATAATGCAGCAAAGGGTTAGCCAACACCCAATTGCACGTTTCTAGTGGTAAGGAGAAATTGGGACCGGGTGGAAACAATGCCGGAATAAGAAGAGAAAGACTGGTGTTATTTTGGAGTTTTCATCGAGGCTTGCTACACATCGAAGGTTTTAGGATTTAGTGTACTCTACTATTTAATAAATATCTGGATGGAGAATATATGGATTCATATTTCCCCCAGGGTATTAGTGAAAGTGGTGCACAAGCTAAGGCAGAACTCGAACCCAGAACGACCACAATCCGCGTCATATATGTATATATATATATATATATATATATATATATATATATATATATATATATATATATATATATATATATATATATGTATATATTAATAACTAATATAAGTTAGCAAACCATTTATACGGAACAAAACTTAGGTTTAGTATACGGAACGTTTATGTTTTTGTCTTTTAAGGGAAGTGGGGTCTGATCAACTCTGCTGGGAAGCCATGAAATTAAATACTGTCTTGTTTTTAAATTCGCGAAACAGTTTTTCATGGTAACCAACTGATGATCCCTTAAATAATGTTAGAAGCAAACTAATATAATAACTGTAAAAGTTAAATTGACTTACATGAGTGATTTTCCACTGAACGACTTGGGACGTAAGGTTTTTATTTATTTTTTTTTTTAGAGTTTTAATGGTTGAGAAACTTCCAAGACTATATATATAAATATATATATATATATATATATATATATATATATATATATATAGAGAGAGAGAGAGAGAGAGAGAGAGAGAGAGAGAGAGAAAGAGAGAGCGAGAGAGAAGTTATGTCATACTCTGATTTATTGTCAGATTCGAAGCAAAGAAAAGTTAACACAAGTTTCTCGAAGAATATTTTTTATATAAAAGGAAGCATGTTTTTATATAAAAATATATAAGAAGAAGAATTATATATATATATATATATATATATATATATATGGGAAGAGAAGGATGAAGGTAATCCGACGTGATGGTAAAATGAAAAAGGAAAACCAAAAACTGGATGTTTTTTATGTGTACATCAACGTTTCGTCTTTATTTATAAGACTTCATCAGGATGATGATATAGGGAAAAGATATCATGCAAGCACAGATACATGTAGGGTAGACATGTTGGGAAGAAAAATAAAATAAAATGACGCTGCCATTATTTTTCATTTTATTTTATTTTTCTTCCCAACATGTCTACCCTACATGTATCTGTGCTTGCATGATATCTTTTCCCTATATCATCATCCTGATGAAGTCTTATAAATAAAGACGAAACGTTGATGTACACATAAAAAACATCCAGTTTTTGGTTTTCCTTTTTCATTTTACCATATATATATATATATATATATATATATATATATATATATATATATATATATCGCTAGGTCTAGCCACAATGATGAGCCGTAGACGGCAAAACATGTGTATGTAAATAATTATATTTTATGAATATATATGTTCCTATACGCGAGAATCACATTGGTGAAAGCGGACTATGTTACTTCTTTTAGCATTAAGATAAATGCTTTCCCGTGAGAAAATATTTGAATACGTTAAATTATCAATATCACAAAAACAATAATATAATATTTTTTTGAATGACAACATTTGTATGCGATATACGTCTTCCACTGCTAACAAGTTTTCGTGGCCCAGTTGTAAGGATACCTGACTTAAATCACAACAGAAACATAACGGTTTCACGCATCGAGTGGGTGACTTCAGCGATCATCGTTTTTACATAGCATACCGTGTAATGAACACAAAGTTAGATGACGGCACGTCGCTGTTTAGGAAGAGGTATGGAAAGCTATTTCGAATAACCTCAGATCACTGTGATATAGTATTGAAAGCGAGGAGGATTTGGCTATGGGTAAGGGGACAAGGGAAAGGCCCCCAAAAACGAGATGGTACCATGTGAAAAAACGGGGAGGTTTATGGTAGGAAGGGGGTGGTTTCATTTAGCACTTTGTGATCGATGTTTATTTATGCTTGAAAAGGTTACCCTATCTAGAAACTTAATGACGCAAGGGGGTAATTTGTCTAAGTTTTGTGCGGTGATTGTCTCCCTTAAATAAGATGAATAGAATCTTAATATGATACACACTTGCACCACACCTATTTAATTAGACTTAAATCTGCATCGATTCTTTTGCTTTCACTCTACATTTTCATTGTCTATTCGCCTCTATTTTCCTAATTCTCAGTCCTTACACCATTACTACCTCGATCCCCTAGACTACGTCTTATCAACCCTCTCCTTCCCCTTTCCTTTCTTCCACCCTCTCTATGTATGATACAGCGAACGAATTACCTCCATTGCTTCGGTAAGTCACTGGATGGCGTCACTTTTTCAAGCATAAGCAAGCATCGATCACAAACTGTTAAATGAGACCATCGTCCCGCCATACGATACTCCCCTTGCTTCTTCTCTTGACATTATGTCGTGTTTTTGTTTTGTTTTGTTTTCTTTTTCTTGCCTCCCTTACGTCAACATTGTTATGCAGTGGTTTGACATTTTCTTAAATTGCTTTCCGTACTTCTTTCGAAGAGCGATGTGCCATCATCTTGCTTTAACTTCATTAAACTGTACGCCATCAAAGACTGATGATCGCAATTATCTACACACTGCTGGGAACCGTTGTGTCAACTAGTTGTATAAGGTCATATATATATATATATATATATATATATATATATATATATATATATATATATATATATATATATATATATATATATATATATGAAGCAATCCAACAAAAGATATAAGCGTCAACTAATATCTTATAATTAGTGAAACATCCGGATAAAAGCTGAAGCTCAATATACTGGATAGAGCATTAATATTATTATATAAAATGTATTTATGTATTTGTGTATATAATTTTTATATATTTTCAAAGCTTAATTTTATTACCTGTAGTAGTATAACTGCGGTAATGGTCCTCTGAAGAGAAGAATTATCTTTGAAAACTCATGAGCTAAGGACTTAAGGATACTTTGCTTGAACTTTGAATTCTAATAAAATTTGATTGACACATTATTTTATTACTTTATTTTATATATATATATATATATATATATACATATATATATATATATATATATATATATATACGTGCACAGTTGATGAGATTACAAAGGATGTCGTCATCCATTAAAACAAAGAGAGATGATTCTATGATATCACAAAAGAATAACGCCACCCATAAAAATGGAGATTGAATAAAGAGATAAAAAGAAGGGGAAGAAAGCGAGGAGGGGAATATAACAAAAACTTTCTAACGGATCACGAGTCACCTCGCAATATGTATATATTGTTCTGTCTAGCCTAGAATAAGTCCCTTAGATTTATCTCCCTTTGTCGGGTCATCTGTTTGTAAGGGATTTTTTAGCCTACACACTGGGCGAGCGGATTTCCGGTGTTCTGTCCCCTATCTTCTAGTTGCTTAATCACGGACCTACATGGATGAATTTCTATCCACTTAAATATCCCGATATTTTAAGGCATTTTCGGTAAGAAACGCTACCTTCCTTCTTCCTCAAAATAGAATTAAATAGCATGAGTATCATTTCCTTTGTACATTTCTTTTATCTAAGCAAACTTTATTCACTCTTTCTCACCACGTGTGAATATCCTTTTTACCGCCCGTAACTTATGTCTCGTATTATATTTATGCTCCTAATATTTTCTATTCTGAAAAAAGACGATCCTTTAGATTTAGTAAACTCTTCGTTTCCTGCCTCGTCATCATTTGTGTATTCGCATTTTTCTGAGACAATGTTTTTTTTTATTTCTTTTCAGTTTTTACCTTTCTCGATGAATGATAAAACCTGGGCTTAAACTATGCCTCAGAGTCTTGTTTGTCGATAAGAGTTTAGGCTAGCTTCCCGACGGTTACACTCATCCCTAGGACAGCATATATATATATATATATATATATATATATATATATATATATATATATATATATATATATATATAAACGGTAGGAAAAATAGAACAAACCCAATGCGCTTACATACACTGATTTGATCCGAAAATTGAAATAATTAAAAAATGTCTTATCAAGCAAAAACACTGTGTTATTTAATAATGTTTACCTATATATATATATATATATATATATATATATATTAGTTTACTTTCCACGTATGCTCCTAGAGATATATTTTTAAATGATGAGCGGGTGGTGGTTAAGGCATAAAACGATGTCGTTCTTTTATAATTTTGTATTATCATAATTCGTATTTCAAACACCTCGCGTTCTTCCTTGGGATAGACTAGTCATTAAAAAAAACGTAAATGAGGCGACCCATGTGCGGGGTATTAATATGCTAAAAATTGGAAGATAATATGCTTGGAGGGCAGGGAATGTCGGTTAAGTTTTCTTTAAATGTGTTTAGAGACAATTAGCGACCACTCCCGCTGTCGTTTTTAATCGTCCCTGTTTACCTTTACAATGACGATTATATTTTGTATTTGAGATTATGTGTTCTGTTAAGTTAGAGTAATTCTGTATTTGAATTAATATATTTTCGAGAAAAATCAAATTCATATTTATATATATATATATATAGAGAGAGAGAGATATATATATAGATATATATATAGATATATATATAGAGAGATATATATATATATAGATATATATATATATATATAGATATATATATAGATATATATATATATATATAGATATATATATATAGATAGATAGATATATATATATATATAGATATATATATATATAGATATATATATATAGATAGATATATATATATAGAGAGAGAGAGAGAAATAGAGAGATAAAGAGAGCGAGCGAGCTAGAGTGAAAGAGAGAGAGGGAGGGAGAGAGAAATAGAGAGATAAAGAGAGCGAGCTAGAGCGAAAGAGAGAGAGAGAGGGAGAGAGAAATAGAGAGATAAAGAGAGCGAGCGAGCTAGAGCGAAAGAGAGCGAGTGAGAGAAGAGGGGGAGAGAGCAGAAATGTTGATGGATGGTCGACGTCATATTTTATAAGAATGTTGTTAGTAGACTGTATATTTCACAGGAATGTAATTGGTGGACGCATATTTTACAGTAATTTTGTTTGTACACCGCATATTTAACTAGAATATTTCTGGTGGATGGCATATTTAACAAAGAAATTTTTATACACCTTTAATACTAGAATCTTGTTTGTAGAGTGCATATTCAACTAGAATTTCGTTGATGGGTCGCATCTTTAACATAAAGATTGCTAGTAGACCACGTGTTTAACTGCATATTTTACGATATTTTAAGAAGAATTTTTATTATACCAAATATTTAACATGAATTTTGTTGGTGGACCGCATACTTCATGATAATACATCGCATATTTAACTTAGGAATTGTTGGCAAACCGCATATTTAACTCTAATTGGTTGATAGACTGCATATTTAACCAAAGGTTTGCTGGTAAAACATATCCTTAACAAAAAATGTTGTTGTAATATATATTTAAAGGGCGGTTTCTTGGTAGACCGCATATTAAGCCAGAAGTTAGTTGGTAGTGCCCATATTTAATAAGACCGTATATCTAACAAGAATATTGTCGGTAAACCGCATATAGTAAAAAAAAGCACAGATATTACAAGACCTTCCCACCCCCAAGGTGATGCCTGGGTTGATGGTATCATGACGAACAGAAATATATTATACTGGCCCCTAATAGAGGAAGTAATGTCTTGGAGGATGGTATCATGACAACAGAAGAAATACTACACTACCCCACAAAGGAGGAGATAATTCCTAGGAAGATAGTATCATGAGAACAAGAATGATATTACACTATTTCCCTTTGAACTGAGCATTGAAAAATATTAAATATTTTTTTAATAGTCTAGTAACCACCGCCCAAATTTGTGGAAGATACCAACAAACAATAAACAAATTTTGAGCAACCAATTATTTGATTGCCCCGAAGAACAATGTTTTAATCCACCCCCTATCCCATCTTAGACCGTTCGGAATATAAAAGGTTGAGCAAGGTATCGTGGAAATTCCACGGTTACTTACCCATCGCCATCTCTCTCGTCTTACAGGGTAAAAATAAGTGTCAACTAAATATTCTTTAAATAAATAAAACTAACGTTTTAACGCTTAAATCGCCGACAGAATTCTATTTATGGAGTACAATTCGATGTTACTACAAATTTTTTTGAAATGAGTAAAATAAAAAATTCAGACAGAAAACAACATCAGATAATCATGATATACATTTCTGTATTTCATATTTCGTGATCGGACGATCGCATTTTGTGTGGAAGGTGTTAACGAGATAAAAACGAATGGTCGCATATTTTTGCTAGTATATCAGTGCCCGACCCCCAACAAAACAAGGTAATCTCTGGGAGAGTGACATCTTAACCATACAACAGATACGACACTTACCCCCTACCCCCCCCCCCCAAAAAAAAAGATGGAGGAGGTAATACTAGGAAGGATTTCTCATGGCAAACAAAAATATACTATACTGCCCTCTCAAAAAGAGGGAGGTGATGTCCGGGATGATGAGATCATGAAAACAGAAAAATACTACACTATCCTTCTTGAATTGAACTTTAAAAGATAGTACATTAGTTTGAAATAATAAAGTCTGCATTTAAACATATTATAATAGTACAATTAATATAATAGTATAGTTCTAGCTCCAGACGGACATATACCAATTCTCTATGAGTTATAGATTTTACAATAGTACAATTTATAGAAGTAATAGTATAGTTCCGGCTCCAGACAGACAGATACCAGATCTCCATAAGTAATAGATAGTACAAGTATCGAAGTAATAGTATAGTTCCAGTTTCAGACATACAGATACCAGATCTCCATAAGTAATAGATAGTACAATGAATAGAAGTTATAGTATAGTGCCGGCTTCAGACAAACAGATGCTAGATCTCCAAAAGTAATAGATAGTACAATTGATATAAGTTTAGAATAGTTCCGGCTTCAGACAGACAGACACCACATCTCTATAAGTAATAGTATAATTAATAGAATTAATAGTATAGTTTTGATTTCAGAGAGACAGAGACTAGGTATGTGCAAAAATTACCGTGGCTTATACGGACTATGAGTATAAAAACGGGCTTATCATAATTATTTTAATTAGTTTCTATTTAAATTTTGATTGTGTTTGAAAAATAAAAGCCTAAAGTTAATCTTTTAAAAAACATGTAATTTTACACGTGAAAATAAATTTAAAAATCAGTGAAATTGAAAATTTAAGAAATTCATTTAAAAAGTTTTTTGAAAATATCAATTTCCTCGAACTATTTCAAAGATAATTAGTACATTAAAGTCTTCAAACACTTTATTAAAAATATATATACATACTTTTTACTAAAAGATTGCATAATTATTCAAAAAATGTCAGAGTAATGATAAAATCTGGAAGCGACGGCAAGCGATGAAATGTAAACAAGATTATATGGAAGAACATAATATATTATTTTATTTTTTTTTACTTTTATAAAGAAGCTATGTTTTTGTAATAGTTTATAGAAATTATTATACCCTATTTTCTTTAATTCTTTACTTATTAATGCCATTTAATATTTCATTGAGCTCAATGAGATTTTATTTCCGCATGTGATATTAAAATTATGTTAATATCAACCAATATATTTTAGTTTTAACCTTTTCCTTTTGTTTTGAACGAGCTTTTTTTGCATAAAAACCATCGTTTTTTTTTGTATGCAATAAAACTTTTTACGTCGTAAAAATATTTTTGTGCATGGAAAAACAATATGGCCGCCAGCGATTTAAACATTGTATTAAAATTCGATTCTTAAAACTTTAAAAAGTAAATTAGAATTTTATTTCAGGAACAAAAATACAATTAAGACCAACAATCAAGTTTATTTAAAATTTGAGCAAAATAGATGGAATGAAAACGAGGTTGTTTTTTTGTTTTATTTTGATAGCAGCGGATGGCGGTGCAAATCCCATCTGTTTATTTCTACATTGGGCATCCATACACCTTCAAATTTATCTTTAGTTAAAATTATTCCAATTTTTAATTCATTTTTTAGGAACAGCACAGTTTCTCAATTTTTTCAATTATTTTTATTTTCCAGATTATAAAAAAAACATTATTTACGCTAATGATTACACGTTCATGCGCGAAGGGAAAATATCATAATATCGCTTTCTAAATTGTCCCGGAACTCTTATTAAGATCACATAAAAAGATTTTTTCAATTATATTATTTCTTTGTAAAAATATTGATTAAACAATGATATATACAATGATAATTATCATTTTTATTCGGGTTATATTGATTTTATTAACACAGAATTTATGATTTTCTTTCGTAATATATGAGAATTTTTTTAATTATAATTGTTAACATCTACAGCTTTATTTTTTTATAAATGTTTTTTAAATCATGCGTTTTTTTTATTAGAACTTAAAAATGTAACTTTCGTAAAGGTGCATTTTGTTTTCACAAAATAATACATTTTCACTAAAATTAAAAAGAAAATAATGGATTCAATATATTCCGTCATCATTGATTAATAAATAGCGAAAATTTCATTAAAATTGGTTGATTTCTTGAATGTTGGTGAATTTTTAAGTGAAGGGAGGGATCAAAATGTTTTAACATTTTGGGGATCGGCCATTCATTTTGCACGTACATATAATTAATATAATACTAACAGTGATAATGAGTCAGTCAATATTGAAGGATCAGTAAGAGGAATCCAAAAAGTAATGAAAAAAGCAATGATAAAGAAAATGGAAATTTTGTTTCTCTCAATTTATAATTCGGCTTTTTTTTAATTTAAAGTTGAGATTTTTTAATTTGAAGGTTCAAAATGCGTATTATTTGATATTTAAAAAGGAGAGGAAATTTATATAAAAACTAAAACTAAAAGAAAAAACTACCAGATGTACAAATGTTATTCATTAAACGGCTGTCAGTGAATTGGCACTCGACAATTTTGATGGCGGTCGCACGGCGCGGAGTAATCGGTAGACGCTCAGCTTGTCACAAATGGCAGACCCCAAAACTACATTGAAGGAAACGTTTATAGTCGACTTAGGAGATTTTTTATTAGATTTTTACGAACAATGGCGTCTAAACATGTAAAATGATCTCTCCAACCCATCGAGTCGAGGGCAGAGGTTTTCGTTTAGACAATTTTATCTATCGGTTCAACCTTTTTTACTTTGGTGATCACTTTGGGGAATAAATGTTTGGCTGTGGGAAGAAATGGCTGAGAAGACAAGTTCAGATTAGATAAATCCATTAATTTGGGATATATAATCATCATTCTCTCTCTCTCCTTCTCTCTCTCTCTCTCTCTCTCTCTCTCTCTGTGCGTGTGTGTGTGCTTGTGTTTTTTTTTGTTTGTTTTTTAACGTAGTTCACCCCAAACAAGGCAGGCCGCCACTGTAGACGTAAGGGGCTACTGATAAGAAAGAAGAGGGGAGAAGGTTGGGGGGTCAACCAAAACTGGGATCTGTGCAGCGAGATGTCTGTTTACATTAGTTTTAAATTGCTGCATGTCAGTACTGTCGGGGAAACAAAGGGCAGGAAGGGAGTTCCAGAGGCTAGCAGCACGAGAAAAGAAGCTATTTGAGTAGAAAGCTCTCCGGCATCTGGGGACCTCCACAGTGAATGGATGGGATTTAGTTGATTGTCGAGTTAGTCTAGTGAATTTACGTCAAGGGGGCACCAGAGTAGCCAATTCATCGGAGCATAATCCATTGAAGAATTTGTATCCACGAGATAACTGAGCATGACGTTTGATATTAGTTTGGTTGCAAAGGAAACCAAAAAGTGACATGTATAACATCCTACCACTTTCGGGTCTCTGAACTAGATGACCTTTGATCCCCGACAGGAGAATTTATACTCGGGAGCATCACTTTAAAATTGTGTATTTTTTTATAGGGTGGTACTTTTTTTATAGGGTGGTACTTTTTTTATAGGGTGGTGCTTTTGGGATTGTTTTGGTGGCTTATAGTCTTATATCTCCATAAAGCCACAATTCACCCCTGCATCGAGCATTGTACTGGTGTACCAACCACCATGATGTTGCCTGCACGACAACCATTAGCCTGTCCTCTCTTTCTGAATGGGTACAAAAAAAGTTTCTTACCTAATAATTCCCACAATGTCTTCCAAGGTCCAGCCTCTGTCGCATCGCCGCAGTGTTGCATCCCTGTGCTTGTTTTACAAATACTTTTACAGAATGTGCTCCGATTAATTACTGCACGTGTACCCCCTAAACGTAAATACTCCATACCCACCGACTAGCAGAAAAATACAACTTCTTAACTGTAGAGATCCCTAAGATTTCCTATTCTAATAGTTTCTTTCCTCGGACCGCTTGCCTTTGGAATTCCCTACCTTATTCCTGTTTCCCCAACCGTACCAACATGCAGCTATTTAAATGTAATGTGAACATACACCTAACTAAAGGGGTTACCCTTACAAATATGGCCCTTATCACAGTAGCACCTTATGCTTCAGTAGAATAATGCATTGTTTGGGACGAACAAAAGTTATTTAAAAAAGGACTTTTTGATTTTGTTGTAAGTTTTTAATTTTTTTTTGTTTTGACTTGGTGACTTTTTGGTAATTTTTACACTAATTGCTTGAGTGATTTACTCCTCGAGTTCATCTACACTTTGACAAGACATGTTTATCTTGCTTGGTGTCTAGCCTCAGCTCAATCAAGCGGTGAGGGGGGGGCAGTTTAGGCATCGATGAGCCGACTATGTGGCAGGTTGTACTGAGTTTCATATTATCCAGAATACTTTAGGAGCGACCTGACAATAACGGATATGTAAACTTATATTTTATTAACATGGAATCCAGATTACATATCGCCAATTATTTTTTTCATGAGTGTATGTAAAATATATGATGTTTTGATGAAAAAAATATTCAATGAATAATAAGGAATAATGGTTAATTAATAAAAATGTCCTCTGTCAAACTAAATATGCAAATATCAGGAAGTTTCATAAGATTTCCTTCTGGTTAGCAAGCCGAGAGCAAGCTAAGGCGTTTCTACGAATAGTGGCGAATACCAGCAATTACCTGTGCGATATTCTTGTTTTTTGTTTGTTTATTTGTTTTTCTGTTTTTTATTTATTTACTTTTGGGGCTTGTTGCTGTTGTTTTCACGGCATGTCAACCATCGTACGGTTATTTTATGGCGAAATTGGACACATTTTTGTATACGATTGATTTGTGGATTAATTTGATTTTTTAAGAGATGTTTGTTATGCACAGCACCTGGTCTTCCCAAATGGTCACCCATTTAGAATTGGCAACGCAAATACTCGCTTAACTTTGGTAATCTAACAGAAACCAGTTTGTCAGTGTGGCTATAGCCGTATATTATTCTTGAATTTAATCAATAGCCACAAAAGTCCCATGGGTATTTTTTATTTGAATACGACAAAGGGTATTTGATACGTTAGCTTCAACATAAAACTAGAGTCGAATTTATAACAATCTTCATGAATATTTATCTACATTCTATAAAAATGAAATGAGACATATGCGTGGGGAGCATAAAGTTCTTAAAAAGGAGACGAAAATGTCAATAAATATGATTTATGATTTATACTATTTATAATGAAATTATAACTCGGATCATTATAACTGAGATGATTATCGTCCCGACATCATCCATATCATTGGCGTCTCTACTGAGTCAGCGACATCCATTATATCGACAGCGGTCGTCTAACGTAACGAATGTGACACCTGCGTCGAGTAAAATCAAAAAGAATCCCAATAAAAAATGCTTTAAATGATTCAAATCAATAATACAACATAAACGTTTGAAATACTCTCTTTATATGTAGTAGATGAACGATCTAAGGACAGTCATTGAAATGGCTAATTGGTATGTCTATTTTTAAGAACTTCAGAATTAATTCGGTATGAAAAAATGCAAAAATTGTTGATGTGTCGCTTTTGTAATGTTACTCGAAGGTATTTTATAATAACTCGAACGGACAACATACACGTACGAAAGGGTGTATTACTTACTGTAAGTGTACAATGCAATAGGTAGTTTCAAGTTGTGTAACTGGCTTGTAATGTATACAGGGAACGGCCCGACTGTACTGGTACTACAGCTGTACTTCTTTGAGGTTAACATCGTCGTCGTTCATATGCCCCGTCCAAACAATCCATTGTATAAGGAAGGGGATGTCAATACTCGTAAAACAGAGCTGTATTAAAATACCAGTCGGTTATATGAAAGTATTTAAAGACACAATTGTTGAAATCGCTCAGAATTTCCCAGACAACCAATATTGCAAATTTGAGTTGATCGAAATAGCTTCGCGATTTTCTCTTTTGTTGTCTATTAGTTCGTCACGCTTCAGTTTGAAATAGCATTTGCGTCGCTAAATGCATAGGTTGAATGGATGTATTTTATTTTAGATACGTCCATTCAATCCACGCGTTTTTAGAGATACAAATGTTTTTTTTTACTTATATTCACCCCAAACAAGGCACATTGTCACTCAGACGTAAGGGGCTATTGTGAATAAGGGTTCAGACTCATAAGTGGGGAGTTGTTCAGAGAGATGTGTGTTCATATTGCACTTAAATTTCTGCATGTTGGTACAGTCAAGGATACAGAGAGATAGGGAGATTCAATAAACAAGCAGTTTGAGGAAAGAAGGTATTAGAGTATAAAACGTGTCGACATCTGAGGACCTCCACAGTGAAGTGATAAGATGTTGTAGATTGTCAGGTTGGTCAAGGTATATAGATTGAGGGAGAACAAGTGCAGCAACTTCGTCAGAGTATATTCCATTGTAGTACTTGTAAAACAAGCACAGGGATGCAACACTGCGGCGATGGGACAACGGGTGGAGCTTGGTAGACAGTGTGATCTATTAGATAAGAGGCTCATTTTTATGTCTAATAAGGAGAGACTAGTAGCTGTTGTACCATCGCACATGTGGCAACAATACTTCATGAATGGGCGAATGATGGCCTTGTAAAAATATAGGATACTGAAAGGTGTGATATGTTTTCTAGCTCAGTAGAAGGAACCCATCTTCTTTGCAAGACTTCACAGTATTTTCTATGTATTTGTTCCAATTCATGTTACCTGTGAATGTTAGGCTAAGGAGTTTGAATGTTAGACTCTCGGGTATGGTGCTATTTGCCATGGCAATCGGTTATTGGAAAGGTTTCTTATAATTGTTTAAGAAAAAGAAGTTTGTCTTAGTAGCATTAAATGTAGCGATCCATTTTGGACCTGATTCCCTACATGTCGAGAATACAGCATGGTATCATCAGCAAATATACTCATCTTAGACTCAGTTGCATCAGGAAGGTCGTTTATGAAAATGTGGAATAATAAAGGTCTAAGTATTGACCCCTGGCGAACACCTGCATTAATGTCATGTGTTTTAGATGTACGGCCATCAAGAAAAACCTTCATATATTTTTTTTGCGCAGAAGAATCTAATTATAGTACATATTCGTCCAATAATACCGTTCGAATTAATTTTTATTAGAAGACTTGTATACCAGACCTTGTTAAAGGCTTTTGATATATCAAGCACTACCGCCCTAGCTTCACCTGCGTTATCCAGTGTATTTAGACATGACCGTTAGGATATTAGCAGTAAAACAGGCTTGTCTAAATCCATACTGTTGGTCAGAAAGAAGTTTAGCATTTACGAGATGGTGGACTATCGCTAGTTGGATTAATAATTCAAAGATGTTGGCGAAGAGCGGGAGGAAGCTTGTGAGGCGATCATTTTGCGAGTCAATTCTTTTACCAGAATTCTTGAACACTGATAACACATAAACAATTGTTCAGTGATCAGAGAAGCAATATTCGGCAAGGCATTTACAGAAGATAGGAACCAGCTCAGCAGAGCATTTTTTATTAAAATAGAAGGGATAAGATCAGGCCCGCATGCTTTTGAGGTGTCAAGTTTTTTTGTTTTTTTATGATATCCAGGACATTGGAACGGATAATGACCAGATCATCAAGTGTTATTTCTGTCCGTAGTGGGAAATTTGGGAGGGAGTGGTCTGTGTAGTCTAAGGTAGAGTTGAAGGTGAAACATGAGCAAATAGTCCAGACTTATCCGTTGTCGTGCAGGCAACATCATGGTGGTTGGATAATGGGGGGGGGGGCTTGTTGATTACCCATTATTCACTACACTATTATAGATTTTTCAGAAATCGCGAATTCCTGATTTCTGCGACACAATGCGTTTTCTGGTTATCTCGGTATATCTACTTTTTCTGCGGCTATTACACTTTTCTTGTTGCTATAAATGTGTGTCCATTTGTAGCTGACTTATAGCGGTTGAATCAGCGGAATGCTTGCTTCCTATACGCAATAGCAGCTGCACATATCGAAGTGAACCATTGGTAAGAGTGAGGCTTACTATAGAATGTACGCGTTCTTCTATGTCTGATTTGACCCATTCTGATACCTCATTTGTGCAATGTTCAACAGATATAGGAAAGGTTTTACTCCATGGGGCGTCTCTGATGGATTACCAATCAGCCCGTTAGTAGCATCTCATCATTTCCAGTAACGGTGCTTCGGTTTGAGGTTGAAAGTTTAATGTGATATTAACCATTATCACAAGATGATCAGCGTTCTTGAGTGAGCTATGAGCATCAACGTCAAAAATAGATCAAGAAGTGAGGCTTGCTGATCCTCAAGATCTGGGGAGGGGTCTGGAAAGAGATTGTTTGTGAAATATTGTTTCTGCAATGGGGAAACTATGCGTGCTTTTATATACTGCGTCTGTATAGCTCGAGAAACCAACCCAATATTTGGGGTGGGCATTAAACTTCCTAAATACATGGATTTGGGCGCTCGAATCTAAATAGACATGGTCGAGCAGGATACAATCCTGGATCGAAAGAGAACGACAGATTAAATATAAGTAACTAACGCTGTGTTGTAAGGTTAATTTAAAGCATATAGAGGTCTGACCATCTGATTCTAGACTATGTTCTCTAGTCAAGGGGAAATAAACTCCGAGTCCATGCGTACGCTTGTCAGAGTCTTTACGGCAAAGTCGGAGGTATGCTGGGATTTCAAAACGATTTTTTAAACTAAAGCATGACAAACTGACAAAAATGATACTTCAAAATCAATCACCTATAGATGTTTAATAGTTTCTGTCTTTCCGTCACTCCATTCATCCTTCGGTCTGTCACGTTTACATTTTAAATGGCATTTTAACGCTAAACACAAAGACTTTAATGGACGAATCTTAAGAGTATCTGTTCTTGTTTTGAAGGATTTGGTTAATGGATGTATGTTGTGACCTCGTACGAGGAAAACGTGGCTTATATATATATATATATATATATATATATATATATATATATATATATATATATATATATATATATATATATATATATACGTGAGTGTATATGCGGTGAGTTGTATATATGTGCAAGTGAGAGCGATAAAATGAAAGTTAGCCTAGATCTAGGTTTAATTTTTGTTCGGCCAAGATGATTTTGCTTATTAGTGGGGATAGATAAGCAAAATTATCCTGGCCGAACAAAAATTAAACCTAGATCTAGGCTAACTTTCCTTTTATCGCTCTCACTTGCACATATATACAACTCACCGCTTATACACTCACGTGCTGACTTCTTTTTCACACATATATTCATTCACGTACTCATGAATCACCTACTACGAATCAAAACTATTAACCACAAATAAACAGCTTAACAAATAAACACACTTTACACATCCTTACAAAAATTTTGACATTTCAACCCCTTTTTCTTCCAATTTACCCTCAAACCATCAACACATCCTGAACAAAACCACATTTTACTTATCACTCCCCTAAAATTAAAGTTATTTTTCTTTCCTCTCATGCCCACCCTACTCCTCGTATCGAGCATACTTCTACGCATTCTTTCAAACACATATATGCTCACACACTCCTGACTTAGTCACCTTATCAGTACCCCCTCCCCCTACCTCCCTCCCTCCCTCCCACCGCCCTAAAAAAATGTCACCCTTCACCACAACAAAAATCTTACCTCGCTCCTTTTCACCTTTCCCACCCTTTTGACCATTTTAATCATATCCTTACCCTCTATTTTCAAAGTTGTCTTCATTTCTTCAAATCTTTTTTCTACAACTATAATACTACCTACATGCTAACTACACAGTGTTTCCCCCCTCCCTCATCTTTCCACATCCTCTTAAAATCCAGGCCACACCTCACCACAACAAAAATCTCAGCCCTCCCTTTCACCTCTCCCATCCTAAGATCATTTCAATTATATTCTTACCCTTTCCCGTTTTATAGCTGCCTCAATCTTATCTACTCAAAGCTTTCCATATTCATTTCATTCTTTCACACCCATTGACTTCTCACAGCCTGAACTCTCTGGCGCTCATAGTAGCCACAGCTGCTACATTCTTTCATCTATCCACCATGTCAATCCTACACTTCGATGTACTTGCATAACATTTTTCTTAAAATTATCATCCTGGGGTAGTCTTACAATAAAAACGAAACGTTGATGAATATATAAAAACTATCTCTTGGCTTTTTCCTTTTTCATATATATATATATATATATATATATATATATAAATGGAACACAACACATGTTTTATGTGTGAAACCTTATTAAATATCAAGCGAAATATCGAACCCCCATTTAGCATGTGTTTGTGTTTCTTACATATCTATTAATAATGGAGATTATGTATCTGTTTGTCTGTCTGTCTGAAGCCGAAACTCCATCAGAGTAATATTACTATATACTTAGTCTGCTAGCTACTTTATATATTACTACAAAAACCGCCGTAAACACTATGTGCATTTCTCAATTTACATAATTAATTGCTTTTTCAACTTCTAATAAATTAGTATTCGCAAATATAGACTCATGACTGTTTTCTTCAGACTTCCACATGTATTTACGCTATTTTGCTCGCTAATAATCTTACTTATAAATTATAATTATTTCTTTTATTATATATATATATATATATATATATATATATATATATATATATATATATATATATATATATATATATATATATGAAATGCGTTTTGTAGTTATTTTACCTACGTCGAAACTGATTGAACAGCCAGGGTTAATCCATTGAAACGGTTACCTCCCTCTGATTAATCAGTATGGACGCAAGACGGGCGCGTTATTTAAAATGTAAACAAAACGATGGCATTTACCGTGTTAGTTTTACTGATTTCTTTTTATTAAAACGTTCTGAGTTTGTTTATTTTCTTAATCTTATTAGCCATTATGTTTTAAAACACAAATTTATTGAATCAAATTGTTTACTTAAAATAATAATTGAATTAAATATTACTATTTTAAAAAACACACACACATTATAATGAATTTAGTTTAGGTAAACCTTTTCTTTTCGAAAGTTAGCGCGGGTCCTGCAGTAAAAGATTTTTTTATTGTTTCATTTTACGTACGGTTTGAAAATTAGTGTTCGCTGTATTTAGTTTTTTAAATTGTTGATTTTAACAAATCTATTGAACCAAATTGTTTAATTCAAATAATAATTGATTTAAAAACTACTATTAAAAAAAACACACACACATTATAATGAATTTAGTTTAGGTAAACTTTTTTTTCAAAAGTAAGCGCGGGTCCTACAGTAAGAGAGTACCGATTTTTTTATTATTTCATTTTAGGTACACCTTTTCTTCGATTTAAAAAGTACTGTTCGCTGTATTTAGAATATTAAATTGTTGATTTTAACAAATTTATTCAATCAAATTGTTTAATTAAAATAATAATTGATTTAAAAAATTACTATTTAAAAAACACACAGACATTCTAATGAATTTAATTTAGGTAAACTTTTCCTCGAGAGCATTTAAATAACTAATCGTGTTCGCTGGATTTGATTTTTTACTGTTTTATTTTAGGTACATCTTTTCTCCGATTTGAAAAACTTCCAATATTATCATTTTTTCAAGACCTTGAGTGTGTTTAGGATTTCAGCTTGATCTTTTACGCCGTACAGCTTTCATTTGCAATTGTTTCTATTATCTAACCACCCAAGAAATATGACTGGGGCTCCATCGGTTTACGGGTGAGCATTCATTTCTGACGCGGCGGCCTAGCAAAAATATGCCACCGGAAGGAGCATATATTTGCTAGTGTGTATAAAGACACGAAAGACACCATAGGACGCCTGATAATTTGATGAATTAAATGTATATTAATGTATATTAATGGGTTGTGTTGATGTACATTATATCAATATTGTTTTAATCGGTTGTTTTAATGAGTTGTTTTAATGTATATTATATTAACATTGTCAATGGCAAATTTCCTTTGGAAAGTCAATTATTTCGCTGTGATGCTTTTTCCCCTCTAAAACTTAACCATCCTGTTTAACAACCGTTTACTTCATGAAACAATTACAACAGAAAATATAAATGCATTTACCGTTACCAACAATTCATTTCGTATTCTCTTCAGCAGAACTTTCGTTATGTAACGAAATGATTCCAGGTGGTTAGCGGTGGGGTAGCATCGTAGTTCGGTTTAGAAAGAATAAATAAGATTTTAAAAGTAAACAAATAATAAATACAATTTCTTTGGTAATTTCATAAAAAATATTTTAATGGTTCTCGTGAGACTTTTTTAAATAGAGTATGATCTGATTGCAGTGGTCATTTAGTTAAATTGCATTTGAATCTGAAATTGATATTTTAAAAAAAACTGTAGCATTTGTTGTGTGTTAAAATAGAAAATGCCAAGCTTATAATATCTGCCGATCTTGAGATAAGGACATCTTTTCATAAGGAAATGTTCTTGAGTTAACCTGTAACCTGACACTATTGAATTCCCATTTGAGTTTGGAGTTGATATTTTTAAATTACAGTCTTCGTGTGCGAGAATAAAGATCCTAAAATGTCATGTTTATGCCATAAGCCGTTATTGAGATAAGATCATATTCCCAAATGGGAAGATTGCGAACAAAATATTGGCTATTTTGCCAATATTTACGTTTTTTTATATATATTTATTTGCCCATTAGCTTTTATATATATATATATATATATATATATATATATATATATATATATATATATATATATATAAGTTAGGTATATGTAATATATATATATATATAAATATACATATATATATATATAAATATACATATATATATTCAAATATACACATATATATATAAATACATATATATATATAAATATACACATATATATATAACTATACATATATATATACATATATATATATATACATATATATATATATATACATTTATATATATATATATGCATATACATATATACATATATATATATATATATATATATATATATATATATATATACATATATGTATATATATATACATATATATATATATACATATATACATATATATATACATATATATATATTCATGGAGAAGTGTTTCGCCGTCATACAGCTTATCAGCGTGGCTGAACTTTATCGAGATTCGAAACTGCGACCACAGTTACTGCAGTCCGATGTCTTTATCTATATCCCGCCGCCTTATGCAAAGTTTCGCACACGCGTCGAACACCATCGACAACAAGACGTTTGCCCCTGCCTCTCGGGTAAGTTTACGTTAATTTCAATTACTGTCTGTGGCGATTTTCCGCGACCGCGTGGGCAGAGGCGTTAGGCTCGTGATTCTAGGCTGAATCTATGAACTGCGTTTGATCCTTTACGACCGTCTACAACCGTCAGTACTGCACTGATGAAGATAGAAAACCCGAAACGATACCGTTTGTTTGCATAAAAAACACTTCAATATTTAATATATATATATATATATATATATATATATATATATATATATATATATATATATATATATATGCAAATTATTTATTTAAAAACTATACGTTACATACTTCAGAGAAGTACCATGGGTTCATTGAGATAAGCTGACCTTTTATTTTACTTAAAAAGGTCGTTAAAGTCCATACAAAGCATCAGCGACTCACGAAATAAAAACAAATCGAAGTATAGAGTTCAAAGATCACCGTAACGTATTCTGTTGAGTTTACTCAAGCGTCCCTTTTGTAAGAAAGTTCCGAGTCAATAGGAGCGGACTGTGTTGATGTGTGTCTTAATCGTAACTAAGTATTATTTAAGAATAAATTAATTGTTGATGATGAATGTTGTATGTTTCTCTGCTTCAATGATGCCTTCATATTTAGGGGTGATAATTTATTTGTCAGTGAGTGGGTTAGATTCTGGGTGGGTTTGTATTTTGGTTATGAAAGGGTTTAGGTGTTATATTTATATTATTTTTTATAATTTTCGAACAGTGCTTAGAATTTGAGTGTAAAACTATTGTTATAATTTTAGTGGGGACTTTTTGTTAATAGAGGGGGTATCTTTATAAGTAAACAAGTTTCCTAGGGATATCAAAATAAGTGAATGGGTCAATATAAGCTTGCTATTATCATGGGTGGTGTCTGTATTCATTCGTGTGGGATACTTGTGTTCAATTGACTCTGTTGGCTTATATTTAATAACGTGTATGAGCCTATCGGAGGATCTGTGTGAATCGTTTAAGTTTAGATCTTGGTCATATTTTTTGTTTTTCATTTTATTTAAGGGTATTCGATGAATATATTTCTAGATATTTAACTAGTAAGACTTAATATATTTAATATATTTAAATGTTTACAAAAATTGAATATGGTGAATATCTAATAATTTATGTTATCTGTGATACGTAGGGATTACAAGGGTGCGAGTGTAGGTTGCATTTGAGTTCGTAGGGCTGATGTGGATGTAATAAGTATAATATTATATATCCGGGGGTGTTATATTGTATAATAAAATTAATTTGATAATAATTGGAAAGGTCTGGGGGGAATAGGCCTCATATTTTACATATTGTGTGGAGTTATGAATTTTCGTTGTTAGTCCATATGGCTAGTAAGAGTTTTCTTCTGTGGGGACATTGTTTGAAGACCTCAGTTTTGATGTTCATACAGATTATGGAAAGGTTATTTATTGCCTCTACGATCCTGATTTATTGAGTAGTGCGTAGTGGGCAATTTCTAAAAGTAAGGCTATAAAGCTTTTGTTTATCGATGATCTTCCATTTAATTTCATAGGGGATACTGGACTCCTTGAGTGCTCATATAGTGGTTGCTAGGGAGGTGTTCTATTTTCCCCGGATATTTGAAAGTGTTAGTGTGGGCGTGGAGCCTCTCTTTGAACGTTCCTTGAGTCATTCCTATGTTAATTTTCTTTTTACTTGAAGTTTACACCGGTTATGATTTTGGCTTCGTACACTATGAATCTGATTGTGCAACCACCTCTTAGCAGGAAGATTTGCCCTTTTTCTACTTGAGCAGAGGGGGTTGGAAGGATTGATTGGAGTTGTGAGTTTAGAGGTTGCAAGGGATCATACGGAGGGGTAACAAGAATAACTTGTTTTGACTGTATTTCTATTAAAGAGTTTATGACGCTTATTAGATGGTGGAAAATGTTTATCTATTAATTGTGGGAATTGTTTACCTATGTTATATTTGACACGCTAGTGAGATTGGTATCAATGGTGATATTGAATCCTAGCTCTTTGTGGAATTCTGTCAGTAGTTTTCTAAATCTTTCGAGTATTTGGCCGTTGTTGTTGCGGGAAAGAGATGTCGTTTCGGTAGAGGCCAAACTCTTGGTTAGGGAACTTGGTTAGTCGAGAGTATAACATGAAAATCCGATCAGGTCATACACGTCCGCACTGTTGTGGGCTCTCATTAGTACATCAAAGGGGG